>JAJQQY010000098.1:0-223225 GCA_023701765.1 Hylyphantes graminicola
TGTTGCTGGCGTGGACATGAAGTGGAGCGACCGCCCATTAATTGCGGGGAAACAGTGGACCATTTGATGTGTTAAGGGATTAACATTTGTAACGCTAGCCGTAGAGCAGTGAAAGAACAAGAATTGCCGTTGTGTAACAATTAATTACGAATTTTATCTTATTAATAATTCAGAATTTTTGAAACTCCCGATTTCATAGTTTTTAAGTAAGAAAAAGACAAAAATGTGCAGTTGTGGACAGTTAAATACGAATTAACTTATTATTAAAAATAATCAGAATTTTTTAATTCATGATTTCATATAGTTTTCAAGTAATGTTCGAAAGCAACTAATGACAGTTTACAATTAATCATGTATTTTGTGTGTGTGTTCAATAACGAATAATTATGTTTTAACTAATGAATAATCAAAAAATACATTGATGAAAATTAATTAATTCAAATAAACATATAAAGATGACTTACCCCCCCCCCAGTCAACACATGCGGTACAGTCAGGGTGTAGAAGTGGAGAAAAAGAAGTCGCCTATAATTTAGGAGCATGTACTTCACCTCCGCCCTAATTAAAAAAAATTGCTTTGTATTCATTTAGATTGAAACGATTCGTGTTGCATTTTTTAAGTGAATATTTCTGCATTCTTGTTTTACTTGGAAAAATATAAGATAAAAAAATAAGTGAAGCACTTAAAAAAACGCTTCATTATATATTTTAGTGGCATTTTAAAAGAGAATTAAAGCTGTGTGTTGCACAATTAACTGAAACTGATAGCATGTTTAAGTAAGAATAACGTGCAACTAAAACCATTAATAGGTATTATATGCCTTTGTTTTGGTGCAAAGCATCTGAAAACATAAAAAAGTGGGGGATGGAGATGCGACTTAAGGTAGGCGAATACCCAAAATTTTCCAAAATTCTAAAGTTTTTACTATTGCTTTAATCTTTTCTTAATTTGGCATAGTGATTTCCAATATAATGAATAATACTATTTAGGCTTTTGTTTTTATTTAAATATGATTGGTTTATTTAAAACCACAATGAATTTTCTACCACAATGAATTTTCATCCTATGAACATTTATTTATTTGTTAAATTCTCGTTTTGAACTTGATACATGTAATGACCCTCTAGAGGTATCATAAAAAATTACAAGAAAAAAGTTATTAAGAATAATGTTATAATATTAACCACAAAAAAAAGGGATTTTTTTCGATTAACTTACCTTGGACATTTTTTTTAAAAAAAAAACTTGTTTATACTTACCCCAAATGTTAGAGGTTCATGGCACAGATATAATTGGGCAGTTCTACCATAATTTTAATTTCAGGTACAAAAATCTTGCGAATTTATTTTTGTTTAAAAATCACTTTTCAATTTGGCGAAATGCTTTAAGGGTTCGTAGATTTGCAAAAATGTCAGCAAGGCTCATTTCTAATTTTTTTTTAATATATTAAGGGATGGTGTTTTTTTAAAAAACCGGTTTCTTAGAAGAACTCGGTTAAAACCGTTCAGTTATACCGCACTAATCCAACGGTTTTTTAAAATTCGGTTTATAAAACGGTTATTATAAGAAGGTTAAAATTTTGATGGGGAAGGAAAAGATTAGGTTAGGTTTGAAATTATCGTCGCACTAGAGTACACGAGGGCTATTGGCGACGGGCGTCGTATTTTTAGAACCACAGTCAGGTGACGTAAATGGGGAAAGAGAAGAACGATAATCGGGAAAAAAAAAAATTGGGAAATTAAGCAGTTTGAATTCAAAAAGAAAAATAAAAACTTTGCCAAACCTCATTTTTCTGGGCATGTGATGTAATCTTGATTTGTAAAGTTAGACAAGGGAAAAAAAAATAATACTTACTTGAAATTTATATAATCTTAACCAATTTACAAAATTATTTTTTATTTTTAGGATTTTGTTTGGACTAAGTGCTTCTTGTTTCTTCGTACATTGGGTAGGTTTTTGGCTGATTCGGCGACCAAGGGCTGGTGTAGTGGCAGAAAGTTCCACCACATTGGCTTTGATGCAATAGTGTCTGCATTAAAATCTTCACATGCAAAGCATGAAAGTGTACGCAGACTAAGTTGGTTCGGAGATTAGAACCCCACTACTACCTGCTTCAATTTCATGGTGTTTGTACTTGCCTTCAAACCTGCATAACATGTTCATCAATGCTTCAATATCTTTAGTAGATACTTGAATCAATTTGGACTGTAATTTCTGAATTTTTTCACACCGTTAAAAAGTATGCGCATTCAGGAATATTCAGTTCCATGTGCCTTACAAATGATCTGCTTTTTGCTTTAAGTTGGCCCTCCGACACCATCTGCAGAACTTTTGCCGTGGCCAGCTTCGCTAAATTCCGCGTTAACTTGTTTCAAAACTAGTTTGCTTGCAAAATTACGTTAACAAAAAAAGTTGTTTTATTTCGATATTGCGTTGTTGGCCCATCACTTTGAAAATGGATGGTGTCATGTTGGGGCATGTCTTCTGAATCATTTGTGAAACTGGCAATAGATGACCCCCAAAACCAGGGGTGCTACAAGGGGAGGGCAGCGACGAGACTGCGTCGTTGAAATTTTTGGGGGGGTGGTGGGGGTGGTCGAAAAAAATTAGAAATTTTTTAATGTAAATGGTTTAGTTTTGTGTCTGAGATACCACTCCAACAAATACTTGTTCTTGATAATCATCCACCCCCATCCAGGGGGGGGGGGGGCCCCCCCCACCCCCCTTTGAAGTCTGAATTTGGGTATAACCCCCCCCCTCCCCCCAACCTTCAAGAACAAAAATGGTAACCAAAATCCTAAAAGAATGTTACAGATAGAAGATATAGATAATGGATATATCGCGTAGGTTTAACGAATCTTTTGACATTATTATCCTAAACAAGTCCTCATTCTAAGCTGAAACAAAACACTTTCGCATGGCATCTGCCCTTCTGTCTGTATAACATATAAAATTCAATTAAATGATGACTCCTGCATATTTCTTTTTAACATGGCCTAGAGCGTTGCAATTTTCGCCGCGTAGAAAATGTTGTTATAGTTTTTTTTGTATTGTAGATGTAATGTAGATGTTGATTGTCGAAAACGAAGGGGGAAGCATAAAGATACCTTGATTATTAAATGCATTTATTCGATCTATTTTATACTTAATGAAGTTAAAATTGCCACTGTACTATAAAATACTCCAACAGCTTATTTGAAGTGTTATGGAGAAAAAGATTCGGTAAGACTTTTCGTAATTATATACATGTTGAAAATTTTAATCTTGTTAACCCTCTGAAAAAAGCAAAAATTGACAGAAATTGTTATAACTTGTTTTTACTGCTTGAGTTTTAATTGAAATTTTAATTGAAAATTTAATTTATTATATTAGAGAATTCTTGTAAGTAGGTGGCTATTAACCTTGGTGGATTCCCCATGCTTTAAATTTTGGAATTTAATAAACAAAAAATCTATTAAGTTTATAAAAAATTAAAAATTATGTGTGGTTGCTGGAAAAAAACAGTCATTCGACGGGTTGGTTGGTTGATAGATCATATATTTTCAGGCTTGGGTGCTTGGTCAGAGGACCCTCTTTATAAACCTTTTTTAACGAGTAGAGTTTATACGTCTTGTTATTCTTCAGAAGGTGTTATGCAAATGAAGAAAGGATACTAAAGAATTTTAAAAGGATACCAAATACTGGGAAGTAAATTATATTTGATATTACTGACCAATTTTAGTATTCAAATTTTACAACTTTTAAACACTTTTGGGCGCCAAAAATATTGATCCATATTAATAATGAAAACATTGTTTTTTATATTTTTTTAAATGTTGCACTTGGATCTCACTTTTTTGACTTGACTGGTTTTTGTATAAAGACGGACTAAAGCATATTAAAGTTAGAAAATTGCACATCTTGGTTAGAAATTACGGTTTGAGTGGCCGGGTTTTTTTTTAAAAACAAATAATTTCCTCTCTTTCATCAGCTAGAATGTGAATGTCAGCTTTAAGAAATTATAGATTTTAAAAAATGTTCTCCACTCCTCCTTCCCTACATTAAGACACTAGAGATATTAATAATTTTTTATTATCGATTTCTAGATATTTATTTGCGTGACTACTATAAAATTAAATGATTAAGGTTTAAGCTGTTTCAGACGTAGCTCTAAACCGCAGGAAGGAACGGTTTTTCCTAATAGTGATTCTAATTCTTGTGGAGTTTAATAGAAATTTTTTGCAATGATAACAATTGCAGAATTGCACTTTTTAATAATTAAACTCACATTATAAGTACTTTAATTGAATAAAACCCTTAATTTGATACATTAAGCACTTCATACACTAACCAAAGGAATCGCAGCTAAAATCTTTAACAATGATAATTCTATTTTAAGAGGCCCGGCGTCGAAGAAAGCAATGTGCTGACAATTATTTCTCATAAACATTTCTTAATCGCTGTTATAGTTGACATCATAAATATTCAGAATTTTGTGTAACATTTCTTTGAATGAATGACTTCGGATAATATATCTGGCTTAGGATACATACTTACTACTCAGGACCAAGCCATTTGACCTCCAAATTTTACTCGAAGAGAAACTTAATGATTGATTTAGTAAGAAACAGTTGGAAGATACTTGTCGTCTGGTATCAAATGTGTGAGTGATTGAATTTAGATAAGTAGTTCAGTTCCAAGTTTTATGGTAAAGATTTTTTTAAATATTTAATTTTAATTACAGTAATTTAATAAATAGTAACTTTTTTAAGTGAAACTATATCTGTAAACATTATAAAATAATTCTAATTTGTTTAATGATGCCAATTGTGTTGCATTAGATAAAAAGCGAAGAGTGCATTTTTATGCATTAAGAATTGAAGGAAGGAATTGTAAGTTGTTTTGATTAGATCACGTGTCCGGCTATTTTTGTGGATTAAAAAAAAAGATTATAATTACATAAATTTTGAGTGGAACTTTTACAGATTACTTAGATTCCCGATAGTTATGCTGTAAAAGAATCTATTTAAAGAAAAATTAAAAATAAGTTGTAATTCCGTATTATAAAAGCTATTGAAAACGCGCTTCCTTTTTTAATTAGGGGCAACTCTGCGTTAACCTATCAGTAGAAAAATGTCCAAGAAGAAAGTCTTAGGACAAAGTTACCCAATTCGATACGGTATTTAAAATATTATTTTACTATAACGTTTCATGTATACATTCGTAATGATTCCTATATATACGCAGTATGGTGCAAATTACTTAGGTTGGTACTGCATAAGTCTATATAAATATAAAATCTACAGCGGTTTTTTTTTGGGGGGGGGGATTCAAAAAATTCTAGGGGGGGGGTGCGTCGTTGTCTTTGGGGGGGATCGGCACCTCTGCCCCAAACTGCTCTACCATCATGACGCATACTTTCGGATATAGTTCCAAACTGTACGCACTTAACATGAGAATTATTTTCTTTTTTCTCCATTGTTTTTTCATCCCCACAGGTATAAATCACACCAGTGTGGATTGAAATTGGTGCTTTTGAAGCACCAAAGTGAGCACCTTGAATTTCCGCGCTGTATTTACCCTCGTAGTTTTCGGAAAAGTCAATGACGATAAAGGCTTCATTAACTTTCAATGAATTCTTCAATCGTTTTATTGCGTTGAACTGATGGAAGATGTTAAAAACGTGTGTTAGAAACAAAGGTATTTCTGCATGAAATTCAGCAATGAGATCTTTTACGGAACACTGCATCTTTTCTTTTACAACAATTTTTACCTTTATAAGATTCTTCTTGGAGTCCAGTCTTTCTTCGTTTTTTCGTATCCATTTGTAGTAGGTTATAACATCTTGTTGCTCTTCTATGTCGTTCAGATTTAAATTAATATGCTTCACTTTACAACGGCTACAGGTTCCATACATGCAATCTTTATTATTTATATCACAACATAAACTCTGTATTAGATTTGGCGCTTGAGTGAAACTAATAATTTTACACCGATGCAAACTGTCCACCATAAATTGCATGTTAGCATGCTTTACACACAAACACGTATCTCGGCCATTAACTTTTGGCTTCACAAACCAAAATGGTTTAAAGTTGCAAAATGAAGCATAGGATAATTTGATTCCAGTGTTTTCAATAAACCTTTTGTGCAAGTTTTGCAGTGTATCGCAAAGATAGCGAACCTGCTTTTTTGTTTTTCTTCGTGTTATCGTATTTTTTTTCCAGGTGCTGGACGTGAATTGACATCTTCTTCAAGAAATGCTAATACTGCCATCTTTTGCTGTTTTTGAATTTGTGCATTTTTCTTTTTCCTGTAATATTGTAAACTACAACTTACTGCATACTTTTTGCACATGTAGTTGTTCATAAATGGCTTAGATTTTCTGATGCATCGGTACTTTTTAAGAAGCTTTCCGGCGATGCACTTCGCAAATAGCTGTCTATCTCTGGAGAAATTAAGATTACTTGCATTATTTTTAAGCTGAGACACAAGCGTAGCTCCAAATAATAGTTGTTTCTTAACTTCTGAAGTACCTTTCTTGAGAATTTCCTTTACTTGTGTTCTTGGGGAAGAAGCTTGTGCCATTGTGTTCATTTGTCTAACATATTTTTTTTTCCATTTCCCCGTTTGACGTATTTGAGATTTAAGTTTGAGTTTTGTTTTGTAGAGTTCTCTATAAGTTTTGCAACGCTCTTTTCTTACAGCTGTTTTTCTTGTACTACTACCATCACTTCTTTTACAGCTACCATCACAAACTTTGGATTCAATGCAAGTGGAGGTTTTAAGACGGGGAATTTTTGATGCAGGTAGATTGTCCTCAGACATGGGTGGTGCATTTGTAGATGTATCATTTGCCAGATCGTGTTGCTCTCGTTCCCTCTGTCTTTGGCGAACATTGTTAGCTCTCCACATACTTCGAATTCCTATCTGTTCCGTGGAATTCATTTGGGAAATTGATTTTAACTTCCCTTCGGCTTTTCTTCTCTCATTTCTCTCTTTCTCATATTTACAATATTTACTATAAGCCTCCGGATTACTTCGTAGCTTCTCTCGCTGCTTTCTTTTTCTCTCTCCATCATACGCTCGTTTTCGTTCCAATTTTTGTGTTAATTCGGAGCTAACGTCCATAACTATAGAAAAAAATATTTTTATAATTTCACATTTATTTAATTTTTAATTAATTGATCGTATGATTATAATTACATTAAAAATTGTCTTTTGAAAAAGATTGGTTCTTCCTTTTAAGGGGTCACAGGAGTCTTAAAAATGTGCAAACAAGATACTACATAGCATAGTTTGATCTCTCTTGTAATTTTTTAACTACTCAATAAATGAGTATAATTTTTTTATATGTAATTCTACAAGATTTATTTATTATAAAACAAGTTTTAAAATTTATGAAACTTTAGCCAAAACTAAAATAAATGATATTAAACATGACGGTACTTGAACACACTGTGATTAGGCTTGCGCGGCAAATTGTGAGTCAACAAAATTACAAAAATGACAAGAAAATGACCTTTTATATTGTACAAATATGTACAAACTAGGACTGTATTACCTAAATTATCAGCTCAATGTTAATTAGAAATTATTTTTAAAAAAATTTAAAATCAAAAAAATTTTTAAATTAATTTTTATTAATTTTTTTAGAAAAAGTTCTTAAAATTAATTTTATCTAATAATTCTTCTTTTATAATTTAAAGCCTAATCACAGTGTGTTCAAGTACCGTCATGTTTAATATCATTTATTTAGTTTTGGCTATAAAGTTTAATAAATTTTAAAACTTGTTTTATAATAAATAAATCTTCTGTAGAATTACATATAAAAAAATTATACTCAGTTATTGAGTAGTTAAAAAATTTACAAGAGAGATCAAATTTGCTATGTAGTATAATGTTTGCACATTTTTAAGACTCCTGTGACCCCTTAATTTTCCGAAGCCTTGACAATTAGAAGCCATTTTTGCCAGTAATACTTTGATTAGCAAGCGTGATACAAGCTGTACTTTTACCTAAAAATTACATAGAAAATAAAAAAAAATATTCCAAAAATTCTTTGCAACGTTTACTATTATTTTCTGAGAGACGGTTGTTTTAACACTAGAAAAAGAATATTTTTAAACGAATTTGAACTGTACAAGTTGTCGTATAAAACCCTGCACATCACTTTGATTCCGGTTTAAATAATATTTTTATTTAAAAATATGTCAAAATAATCACTTCAACACTTCAAATTTAGTACGACCCTTTTTACAATTTTATCAAGTGCTCTTAGATTAAAAAAAAGTTCTACAAGTGTAATAATATAGGTGACCACACGTATGATTTCGCAGTTTAGTTTCAGTAATCAACCTATCTAGCTATATAAAATTGTGGAATTGTTCTCCATTAAATTTTTGTATTTTTTTGTCAAACAAACACAGTGTAAATTAAACATGATTAGGAAGTTTTAATGATGATTTAAACGTTAGAAAAGTTAGATTTACGAGACAACTAAGTAATCAAATGTCGTGCTAAACAAATATCGTGAAATATGGATCAATAGAAAGACATGAAACAAATAAGAAACAATCACTTAATCAACTAATTCATGTTACTCGATACAGAATCGAAATAATCGAATAATTCGTAATAAATCGTCGTTTACTATTACTGTAAAGTATACCAATGCTGTTTTAATACCTAATTGACAAAGTTCAGTTGGGGAATATTTGGTTTGTTGCATTTGTAGAGGGACTAATTCGGCGCTTTTCTGCCAAGATTTTTTTGGGTTTTTACTGTATCTTGTTTTGTTTTAGTACACGTGCTTTCGTATTTTAGATCCCATGTTAAGTGACGGAGGACACACCTGAGGGGTACGCAATGTACTGTACGGGTGACATCGGTTATGTTAGGTAAGTTTGAATTGTCATCGCACTAGAGCTACTCTAGAGCTATTGGCGAGGGCGTCATAATTTAGAACTAACAGTTCAGTGGACGAGCCGACCACTTGAGTAAGCACCAAACGCTACCGTTAAAGGGGGACATCGTGAGTCGGCGTTTGGGAAGACTTTGAAGCATATTTAACGTGTACTCCCTTACAAGGGGTATTATTCGACGGTAATTTTTTTGGCAGCAATAGCCAGTATAGGTCATGGCACTACGCACTTACACTGCATGCCTGCAATCATCGTAGATAGTGGATGGGATTGGAGATTTAAAATTTTAAAATTAAAAACTGATATTAAATTAAATGCATTTTATAATGAATATGTACGCGATCTGTTGTGTTAATCATCTATTAAAGCCAAAGAAAAACGTTAAGATAGTTTCAAAAATCCTTTTAATTTTACTTACACCAAAATATATAAATAAAACAAAATTAACTTACTATGAAAGCTTTGCAATTGCACATTGGGGTTATAATGTCACCATTCAAGAAATTACAATTGCAAGCTTCTTGAAAAATATTAGGTCTTTCTGAACGGAAGCAAAATTATGATTGCTACTAATTGAAATGTAGCTTTCTGCAGTTCTGTTTTCAAACATAAGAGAAAACAGTTGCACCCTTCTCAGATCTCCCTTCACACTTTAGCAAGAGAAAACGGTAAGGAAACTAAATTCAAATGTTGAACTGTAGTTAAAACGGACGTTGACTGGTAGACATTGAAGTGCGGATAAAACAAACGGAAAAACAAGAGTATACAATGAAAATCTCATTTAAAAAAAACAATTAAATTTGAACATTGGACGGTTAAGGGTACGGAAGACGGGACCATAATTACAATTATGTGAAAATTGATGGAAGATGTAAGTTAAAAGTAGAACAAACATAGTCAACATGATGACAGAATAAGATTAACATGCATACAAAAACACAAAATATTTTTACATATGTTTAAAAAAAAAATCCGATCCATTTTCATTAAAAACCGGTCACCGGATTTAACTGCTTACGAAAAAAACCTGATTTTCAGTTGACACGAAAGTCCAAAAACACGGTTAGTCTTAAGACCGGTTCTCGGTTTTCCATTCTAGATCATTGGGACGGTTAGGACCGGAAGGTATGGGGTGACTGGATGGGAAGGACATTCACGATGTTTTCGGTCTTTTAGGTGTTAAAACTACCTCCAGTTTAGTATAAAAATGGATTTTGTTTGCTTCTTTTGCTCCACTTTAACATATTTATAGAAAAAAAAATTTAATTATCAAGCAAAAAATTACCTTAAACCAGGGCGGACTGTAAGGAAAGCAATAAAGCCTCGCAGCTAATTTTACTGTATTTTTTAAAATTTGGGGATTATTGGTGAATTTTGCAAACATGGGTGGTTACTAACTGAAAATGTGAGGTTATCTGCAATACAATTTTCATGGTTGAGTGTCACTATCGTCCATCCAATTGCTCTCTTCACCACTAAGGAATGAAGTAAGTTAGTCAGGAATGTACCAAAACCCAGGGACAAAGTTAGGAGACGAAGAAGCACATTATAAATTATTAGAGCAAAATTTTATCGAAGAAATTTGTTTATGCTACAGTATTGTTCAATTTAAAATCCAAAATGGATGTAATTTTTAGCTAAAAAATGTGTTAGTTTGAGCCTTAAACTAGAAATTTGACAATTCGGGACACACGAATGGTAAGGACTTTTCTGCATTATTTTGCCATCCTAAAATTTTTTTGGCGTTTTTTTGGCTTGAAAATTCGATTTGCAATTATATAAGAAGAGTCTATTAGTATAAATAAGGAAAAATTGAAAAGAAATATTTATTTTTTGAAGTTATGCCCAAGGGACATGAAATTAAAAATTATGGTGATAGAATTGGCCATTATATTGAAATGCCTCTTGTGAAAAATTTCAGGTAAATTAATGTAAAACCTTTTTGTGCTAGAAGTGTTGGCGTTAAAAAACCCTTTTTTCAGTTGAAAAAACACCGTTTAATAATCAATCAATTATGTTTTAAATAAAAAAATGCCCCAAAGAATAGTTCATTATATTTGAAATCACTATGCAACTTTGGAGAAAAGATTAAAGTAATAGTTAAAAATTTTTGAATTTTGGGTGATTCGCCTACCTTAAGAGGTATTAGAAGTATGGAGCTTGATCATTTTCTCAAAACGTCGGGGGGGGGTAAGGCGTCACCCCACGTTATCCACACTTCTAACACTGGGTGTGTACAGCCCAAGTTTTGCACACGCACCATGAACATTGACTTTTGATAACGGGGCAGGGGAACGTCAGTCGGTTTAAGCACTCGCTTTGCATGCGGAAGGTCCCAGGTAGGGTCGGGCATCGCCAAAATAATGTCGACCTAATAAACGACCCGTGAGCCAAAAAATGTCCGACGAATAATTACCCGTGTAAGGGGATGTGCAAGTTAATATCCATCAAAGTCCTAACGCTGCGTACGATGTCGACGCTTAACGGCTTGCGTTGGGTGCCCTATCAGGTGTGGTCGTCACCTGATGTGAGTTTAAAGTTACGGGACGCCGTCGCCAATAGCCCTCGTTGTAGCTCTAGTGCGACGATAATTCAAACCAACCCTTTTGATAACGCAGTACAAAAATGATGTAAACTATGATAATTTTATCTGTTAATCACAATTATCATTTCTAGCGTAAATTCTACTTCTGTACACGTTTAAAAATATTGGGATCGGAACCCCAGAATTTGGGATTTCAAAAAGAATTGAATAATATATTAAGAGAATTGAAATACATTATATTCATTTGGTATATGAATATTTGAAAATATTATTCGATTATTTAAGCATTTTGATTTTACTACAATCTACTACACTCTAAAAATGAATGCTCAAAACGCGAAATTTTCCTTATTTTGACGATCGTTTTTACTGGCTGGTTCCGAGTTTTCGTTTTCTCAAAGTGCGGAAATTTGATCGTCATTATTATGGGATTTGAATGTCGTCTAATCTAATGAAATTATTTCGTCATTTTTGCAGCATGTGAGGTACAGCAATGAGATTCAGTTTCCTCAAAATCAAGAACAGAATCGTTCAAATCACGATCGTAAAGTGGGATTCGCGATTACTCAAAGTTGATGATAGTTTGACGATACAAATCCTCAAATTAACGAATATGAGCTCGAGGATTCATGAATCGGCCTAAATGAAAGTGTTATTCTAAGAGTGTAGTTCTTTTTTATATTCATTTCTATAAATACCATCCCGACATTTTTGTTTAATACCTAAGATTTAAATTACTAATAATATTTCAGAGAACTATTTTAAATTTCTTTTCAAAGAATGGTCTGTCGTGTGTTGTAGCGCCATTTACTGCTAAACCCCATAACTTTACGTTTTCCCACTGAAGTTCATAATGATATCTAATATCAGTTACTTTAGAAGATGCGAGTACTGCAACTAATTTGAAGTTTTTAAAAGAAAATTATAAGTCGGGTGTTGGAACATGGTATCTATTTCCGTCCATTTTTATACTTTTTATCACCTTGCTGCCGCAAATAATAATAAAGGAATTTTTTCGATTATCAAAGTAAACTGAATATTTATATATATATATATATATATATATATATATTATATATATATATATATATTATATTATAGTATATATATATATTTATATATATTATTTATATATTATATTATATATATAGATATATATATTATATAGAACTTCGAAATGTTGCCTGGTTTTCAAGCAGGAATACCCCGGTATATAATATAAATTTTGAATAAATCTTTTTTAAAAAAATTTCAAAAATGAAAAGTTATTTTATATACTAAATAGAAATTATATAATTATGAAGAACTTTTGCAAACTTTAGAAGCGAAAATATTTAAATTCTGAAATGCCTTTTCAAGGAGACAGGAAACACAGGGGAGGAAAAACATATAAAATTTTCATTTTAAATTAAAATAAGTTAAATATCTATTTACAAAAAAAACTAATGTCTTATGTGTCTGAATATAGGGCTATAAGCTGTACTTGGTAAGGATGGTAGTTAAGTTTAATATAAATACAAAAATTGGCCACCAACAACAGGCCAGAGGCCCAGCAAGGTTGGTCCAAAATATATCTAATTCCTTACCAGTTTCCAATAGATGCCGAGATTTCTTCTTAAAATCTTTCACTTGCTTCGAATACACAACATATTCTGTTTAACCCTCTAATGCATACTGTTACCGTTTGGAAACAAGTTACGTAATCCATTTTATTCTATTAAAGTAGACCTCCCTCTCGACAAGTCTCGATAGTCGGATTTCGGTTAACCCTCTAATACATACTGTTGCCATATGGCAAAAAGTAACGTAATCCGCTTTATTTTATTAAAGTAGAACTCCTTTTTGACAAATATGTGTTTTTTTCATCTTTAACATTCCATTTTGAAGTTTTAGTTAATAATAACCCTCATAAATAACAGTAGTAGTAAAGTGTATTCGAAATTAAAGAGTGGGGTTATTAACTGTTGCGAAATTACCTTTTTGACAGTATTCAAAGTATAATAATATTAATGCTTAATTACAAATAAATTGTTTTGAAATATTATTTGTAGTTAAAGAGGGTTATTTTGAAATATATTTAGTAGTTTTCTAGTCATTATTATCAAAATTGGAATTTTGTAGTTGGTTTTTGTAATATGGAAAAAAAATGAAAAATTGAAATTATTTAAATTATAATGCAGTTAATTTTTTTCAGTATTTTTCCCATAATGTATGAGTATTGAAGATTCATATATATTTTTTTGATAGGAAAAAAAAATTCATGCATTAGTTATTAGAAAATTTTATTTACTAAAATTTAAAATATTTATTGGCGTGTTCTTTTTCCCTCCAACCAGTTAGATAGCTCTGGAGGTGCTCTCCGAGCAACCGGAAGGCTCGTTCATCGTGCGGAGCAGCACCACAAAACCAAACTGCTACGCACTCTCGCTGCGGGTCCCATCTTCCAAGAACCCCACGGGGATTGCACACTACCTCATTCTGCACACTGCTAAAGGCTACAAGATCAAGGTGAGAAAACAGTACACCATACCTTGTCTATTTACTACACTCTTAATACAAACACTCCCAATTTACCTCAGTCTGAGTGGATTTCAATCCTCCAGACTGGAAAATGCACTTCTCCTTTTGGAGTGGATCCTTTGTGTGTTAAACCTCCGACAGGATCACTCCAAACGAGTGATTTTAACTCAGTCTGAGAAAATATGTGTGCCTTTAGGGTGTCGAAAATGCACTTCTCCAACTGGAGTGGATTTCACTCTTTTGTTTTAAGAGTGTATGCGAGCCTCGAAAAGACTTATAGGGTAGGGTAGGTACATATATATTCCGGCTTGTGTGCTTGATGAGAGACCCGCTTATAAGCCTTCGTCAAGTAAGACAGACAAAAAGAAAGAATTTTTTACTGTCATAGAGAAATGATGTATACCCAGGACGAAGGGGGGAATCGTACCCGCACCCGTTACAGCGCGCAGACTGCTAGCGCCAGACCACTCGGCCATCCTGGCCCCTCGAAAAGACTTTTTTTCCCCTATTCCTTCGCTAGGCTTTCCAGGAAACGTAGGTAGCATCGCTTTTCTAAACCTAACGCATTTGAAGTTCTGTTGTGAGGTTATCAATCTGAACAGTTCAAACGCAAGTAGGGTGAGTAAAAACACGATAACGCCGCCGTTTCGAAGAAAACTCCATGCAGGATGGGGGAGGAAAAAGCTTTCGAGGATTGCATTGAAGATAGACAAGGTATAAGCATCCAAAGACATCGGCAACCTGAAGTTTGACTTGAAGATTGTTTTTGTGTGTGGCCCTTTGCTCATTAAGATAAGCAAAACTAAGACATTCTTTTAAAAAAAATTTAACCCAACAACATTTCTGCGCAAAACTATTAGTGGAGCGCATGTTTGAACCCGTTCACTGCCAATGATTCCATTTGGAATCATCAGCTTGAGATTTTTTTCTCACTAAGTAATACTCGCACTTATTTCAAGTAAGTTTTATCAAATTCTCCAGTACGCAAAGTGCGCCCCTAATTGTTTTGAGCAGTGTACATTATTATCAAAAAATATTAAATTATTTTTAAATCACTAAAATAAGCAGTTATCACAATGAGCGATAAGGATGGATAAGGGAATTGTGAAACACCATTTGTAAAATTTTCTTAGCTTATTTTAATCCTGCCAAAATTGCTTAATCTTCGAAAGGAACTAATCGAACGAAGTAGACTGTTCTTTACTCTTTGATAGCCATAAGATTCTTTTTGTGATATAAGAAGCTATTACGAGAGCTTCTGGAAAGCATGATCCCTGGTAGCACAGCAGTATTGGCCAATCTCGGCTCATACCCCCATCGCTTAATGTATAATGGACTACATTTTACCGACGCTGGGCAATATCGGGTGCAAATAGAAAATTGAATAATAATAATCGATCGAATAGAAAATTTAATAATAATAATGGTAATAATCGATCGAATAGAAAATTTAATAATAATAATGGTAATAATCGATCGAAATAGAAAATTCAATAATAATAATAATCAATCGAAATAGAAAAATGCATAATAATTAATAATAATAATCGATCAAAATCGAAAATTGCACAATAACTATACCATATATTCTTTCCGCAGGGCTTCACCAAGGAGTTCTCCAGCCTGAGTGCCCTCATCACCCACCATTCTGTCATGCCAGAGCTACTTAATACAGTCCCTGTAATGGAGTCCCGTAAAAATTTTTGTTCTGATTAGGTTTATCAACAGAATCGAGTTAAGCACATATAGGAGAGTAAAAAAAACTTGGGTAGACATCACCATATGGTGAAAAAAGTTTTTTAGACGTCATTTTCCAAAATGGCGGATGCCGATTTCGTTTTGCATGTATTTCTGCTTCTATGACCGTTATACTCATCATTTAGGTGTCTAATTATATGTTTTTAAGGTCAAGGAATCGACTAATATGGGTTTTAAAGTTACCTTACTAATATTATCAAACAAAATAAGTTATTTGCTATTTTAAACAAAATATTGGAACAAAAGTAGTAAAAAAACAATGCTTATTCGGAAAGTAATATTCACACTTCACGGCATGTTGGATGTAAGATATTACGTGCCCGCCTTATAAGTCCATCAAGACCCGGAGGGGTAGGCAGATTTTCAGGATGGGAAAGTCATTGGCAAGCATGTCATATGATTATATGGAATGAATAAGATACTTGATTACATATTTGGCATAGGTTCACGGGGCAAAAACATATTCGGCATGCTTTAACATCCATAAATTATTGTAATCTGAGAGCAAAAAAGAATAGCGAGAGTCACCTCTGGATGGTGATACAGAAAAATGGTTCTCAGTTCTTGGGAGTCTGCAACTTGTGTGGTTTCGTTTTGCATGTATTTCTGCTTCTATGACAGTTATACTTATCATTTAGGTGATAATTATATGTTTTTGAAGGCAAGGAACCAACTAAGAGGGTTTTTTAAGTTACCTGACTAATACTAGTCAAACAAATAAGTTATATTTTAAACAAAATATCAGTACAAAAGTACTAAACAAACAATGCTTTATTTGGAAAGTAATATTCACGCTTCAAATCTCAGTGGCTGGAAGAATAGCGTGCCCTCCTCAGAAGCACAAGATTGTGGATTTAAATGCCCCGGCTGAGTCGGTTTATTTTCAGGGCGGGAAAATCGTCGACAAGCCTGCTGCATGATTTTGTGACATGTAAAAAATACATTGAGTTCCTATTTTTCTTGAGTTCTCTGGGCAAAATTAAAATTTTTCTTGACTCCTTTGTTGTCATCCCTCGTAAGTACACTATATTTCTTCAGAAATGATTGTCACATTTTCTAGTGCTCATAATGTCTAGCCAAAAAGTATGGTTTTCATAAGATTTCAAAGTTAAGTAAGATCTGCTTTGTAACGTGACAGAGTAAAAGATATATGATAAAACACAGTTTGGGGGGAGACGATCGCGCTAATTAAACGTTGTAATACCTTTAGAAAGCGATGAGCGATGACAGTAAATTGTTCCAACATGAGCTAGATATTGTTGGCGGTTCTGGGGAGCCCAGTCAGTTAAGCACTCACTTAGCATGCGGAAGGTCCTCTGGTTCGGGTCCGAGCATCGCCAAAATAGCTGCCGACCCAAAAAACGGCCCGTGCAGCCAAAAATGTCCGACGAATAATAACCCGTGTAAGGTAGTGCACGTTAAATATCCTTCAAAGTCCTAACGCTGCGTACGATGTCGCCCTTAACGGTTGCGTTGGGTGCCTATTCAGGTGTTGGCTCGTCACCTGACTGCGGTTTCAACTACGACTCCCGTCACAATAGCCCTCGTGCAGCTCTAGTGCGACGATAATCTCAAACCTAACCTAGATATTGTCGCTGGTAGTAACTGCGATTTCCACTCTCATGCATGTGCTATTTTTTTCATTCATTCCCAAGCCATTTATAAAAGCATAACATTTTTTATCACAATTTTTTTTAAGAACATTTTTTTTGTAGCTGAAATGACAAGATTTTCCGGTATTTTCAGACTTAGCATTGCCATGTAATAAACAAGCCATCTGAATTAAGTTTTGGGCAAAGACTTTCACATTTTTAGTAGTAAATTCAAAGCTAAGAACTAATGTTCTGCATACATTTATAAACACTAAGGGGTAATAATTCCTACGAAAATACATCCAAACTCATTTTCCTAATTTTATCGGTACAAATATGTATTTGTAGATAAGATGCTCTCCATATGATGAATGCCGAAGTGTATGGAAACGACGGATATGAAAAAAAAATATAATTTACCCTTGAGTAAATAAAACATCAGAAACATCACAAGATTCCCAAACTAAAGAGGAAAATAATAGTCAAGGCAACACTACCTTCTCAAAAATAGTACTGCTATACAGCAAAGCAAGAGGCTTAAACTTTGAAAAACCTTTTCTATATGATCTATTTTTTATTACAAGCATTAGACACTAGTAACTGCTCAAGTAAACTTCTATAGCATCTACGTTTGACTGAACTAGAGGAGAAACTTGATCAAATGCAGTATCGTGCATGTTGTCACGAGTACTGCTTACATAGTTTAATTTATGTCACAAGTTTGACAACTCAAAACTAAAGAAAGGTTATGAAACCGGATCTTTAAGACTTTGTTGAAGAAGCAGGTATGAGGATAATCTCTGCTCTCTGCCATATTTTTGAGTTTGGTATAAAATACAGTGTAAACAAACACTGATCACTGAGATATCAATGGTCACCAATGTTGTTCTCATCGTCCGATGTTCATTTTAACTATTCAGTAAAGTACGGTAAGATTTTTGATTAAAGATGAGATGAAATGAGTCGGTGTTGATATGCTTTGTCTTTGTGTCTTGTTGTCACACTTGGGGAACAACTCGCTGTTGCAAGTTACAATAATTTAATCCAGGAACACATGCTTAGAGGTTGTGATGTCATGTGTACAATTATAACGAAATTATCTGCACTAAAGTACTACCAGGAACTTTCTAGTAACTCAATTACTTTGATTTGCAGAATGTATGCTTAAACCTATAGCAGAACTATTTTCCTTATAGAAGACTACTGCTAACAAAATATAGATGGAGCAAAGATGCAAATGGTGTGCTAAAGCTTCGTTTGTGCCTTAACAAGCCCGATGCAGACTCCATGAACTGAAAGCCATTTTTCTCTAGCACCATCTAGGTTTACCTCGCTACCAATTTTTGCTCTCAGATTACAATAAATTATATGGATGTTAAAGCATGCCGATACATGTTTTGGCCCAGAGAACCTATGCCAAATTTGTAATCAAGCTATATTATGCATTCCATATAATCATATGACATGCTTGTCAATGACTTTCCATCTGAAAATCTGCCTACCCATCAGGGTCTTGACGGACTTATAAGGCGGGCACGTAATATCTTACATCCAACAGTTGCCGTGAGTGTGAATATTACTTTCCAAATAAAGCATTGTTTTTTTACTACTTTTGTTCCAATATTTTGTTTAAAATAGTAAATAACTTATTTTGTTTGATAAATATTAGTCAGGTAACTTTAAAACCCATATTAGTCGATTCCTTGACCTTAAAAACATATAATTAGACACCTAAATGATGAGTATAACGGTCATAGAAGCAGAAATACATGCAAAAACGAAATCGACATCCCGCCATTTTGGAAAATGGCGTCTAAAAAACTTTTTTCACCATTGGTGATGTCTACCCAAGTTTTTTTTTACTCTCCTATATGTGCTTAACTCGATTCTGTTGATAAACCTAATCAGAACAAAAATTTTTACGGGACTCCATTACAGGGACAGGAGATACTATGATAATTTTTTGAAAATATTATACGAAAACAAGTAGAATTTAACAGAATCTGAAACTTAGGCCGCGTTAACACAATATTTATGCTCATTTGGGGAAAAAAGGGCAAACACAGCACTTGGCCAATTTTAGCCTTTTAAAGTTTAAATTAGTAAAACTCAATTCTGTGCTTGACGAATTTTCTAATATACATAAAATTTATGTATAAGCAGTTATTGAGGACAGTTACTGTTACAAACGCACTATAACACTTTATAAGCGTAATGTGAAAATTAAATTGAATGCCAAACAGTGTAGGGGGGGGGGGTCAACTAAAATTAATATGCATAAGTAAATATAACTAATAAAAGTCATTCAATATTAAGAAATAAATATAACTAAATTAGTTTAAACAATATCGTTTGAAATTCCAGGTATCAAGTAATATTTAAATAACCTTGGCACATAAGATTTCTTATTTACGATATCGTAAATATTTACCATCTGTTTCATAAAACAACCCATTATTACATTGCAACTAGGGTTTAAACTGATTGACGAAATTTTAAGACACAAAAACGTCTTGGTGAACTTGATGAAATCCCGTTGAAGGTAGTTAAACGAACTAAGATAACATAACCATTTGGGTTCAATGCCTTTATTTTTTGTCACGTTCCTTTATCATTGAAACTAACATACTAGACAACAACAAATTATATGCATTATATGCACTTAGAGCAATACACACAAATGAGATTTTATCAATATAATGTAGGTTTTTTTAAAAGTATTTATAAATAAAGGAATGTGTTAAATGTGATGTAAAACATTTTTACATCACAAAATTACCCATATTTTTTTCTCCTTCAAATTTTGAAAAAATTTCATTTCAGTTAGCAAAACACCATGAAACAGTTATTCTATAAAAAAAATTAGGTCTAAAAATGAAATAGTTTATAAAGAAAAAAAAGTATATAAACCTGAAAAAATACCATTCTAAGAAAAAAAAGATTTAAAGTTTAAAACTTACATTATGAAAATACTGCTGATCCATATCCCAATTAAAATTTAACTAGGTTAAATTTGTCTGAATGACATACAAAGTGCATCGCTAGAAAGCTCTTGAAACGTATTTTACACAAATACTAAAATCAAAAAATGACATGGTACTTACTGATCAGCCTAAGGATAATATTTGTGATTCATCTGACATTATAAAGCACTAAACGTTACAAAATAGAGTTGGCAAAATAAAATGCAGACTTTATACAGTGACATTTACTTTATTACACTTTTTACACCAAAATACATCTATAGGATATACAAGGTAACTTTTATATAAAAAAAAACTGAAAGAAATACACATAACTCAGAAATCAACAATGCAAACTTTCGTCAGCATAAAGTAAAAGAAACTTCTCTTACGCATTCAAATATTTTGTACTTATTTGAGTTTATCATATTACTGCAAGCTCTGGTAATTGCAGAAATACACTTGTAACAAAATGATATAGTTAAAAAAATGTTTTTAACTAAAAAAAGTAACATCGTTCATAAAACGATACTGCCTACCTGTAAAATTATATGAAACATTTAAGGTATCCAAAAGTATAAATATTCTATTTTTTTCCAAAAATAGATTTAAGATATCATAGAAGATCTGGTTGGGATGATGTCGCTATAAAACCAATAATTTAATTGAAGTTATTTTACAGCATAAATAGTCTCTAATGATAATTAGATAATATTATCTACTTATTTGATTAAGAATCATAAGCTTACACTAAATGTCCTTTTTAGAATTTTTTTTATTTCTTATTAGAAATGTCAATACAAATATAAAGCATTTCTTTTTCATGCTAAAATTTATCCGATATAAAATATTGAGCTCAATTTTATCTAAAAATTTGACTGCGAAAAGTAGAAACGCAATATGGATTTAGAAAATTATTATAACTGACATTTTAGTTAAACTTTCAAAAGGTACACAGTGACAATGAATGGTAAACAAAATTCAAAATATACATTAAAATTTATAAACATAACTAATAAGGATTTAGTAAATTATAATTATAGAGACATAGTGAAAATAACCCGAATAAATTTAACCATAAAGAGTAACTGCAAAGCATAAAAGAATGACCATACTTTTTAAGGGATATATTAGTCTAATACATGTTCATAATTTAATCATTGCAAATGACATAAATACACAAAAAAATGAAATTGTAAAGCAACCATAACCACATTTTCAATGCTTTTAACACTTTACCAACTGGCCGTCGATTATTTGAGGTTTGCTCTTCAGCACTTACAGAACGGTCATCGATAAATCAACTTTTGATCTTTCTGTTACATTTGGTTTGGTTAGGCCGTGCTCAGTCTACGCCTTGATCCAAGACCGATCTGACTGAAGTTGTAAAGTACTGTGGATCGCTCTAGATAAGAAGCGTCCAGTGGATTAGACAAGTCAGATCGAGTCAGGTTTAATTTAGTTTTGAATTAGTGTTGCACTAGAGCTACACAAGGGCTATTGGGAAACAGAGCGGTGAAAGGGCATGTTCGAACAGCTACCCGTCAGTAAAGTGTTAATATTAATTCAAAAAATTCTACACCAGTCACAAATTCATATCGAACGAGTGGTCTACGAGATGTCCCAAAAATAACAGAAAAAGAAAACTATAGAACTACCAATTTAATCTTTTAAATATTGAATGAATATCTGTAGATTATTTATAGTTAGATGAGATGCAATTTCTTAGTTCTAAAGTTTAACAATAGATAGCAAATCAACGGCAGTTATTTGTAAAAGAAAATAGCTACGCATTAAAATATATAAATGAATAAAATTGTGAAAAGGACAGATTTGCCTTCTTAATGCAATTTTATTAAGGACTATTTTAAACTTTATTCCATTATTTTAAAATAAGGTAGTTAAATATGGAGACAACTACTAATTAGCTTTATGCTTTAAACTTTAGATGTGTTGAAAGGTACATTACTTAATATTGAAAGTACTTTAGTTTTACAAAAATATGTATATAAGTATAATTTAATCAATAAAAAACTTTTTGAATCACATCTTTAACTTTAAAAATTCTTAAAGCTTGCTGTAATATGAATTTTTACAAATTTCACAATTTGCATTCAGAGAGAAAAAGTTAGCCAAAAAAAAATTTCAAATAAAAATTACAGCAAAATTGACATTTACCAATACTGAAGTTGCTAATCACAATGAAATCAAAATAAATATATGACAAGATGCAACATAAATATTTTCTACAGAAAAATCACAGTCTGAATATATATTTTCTTTTTCAATACATATATGTACAGTTATCATGAAAGTATAAATACAAAACAAGCAAAATGTTTAGTACCAGAAATCAGAAACGTACAGGTTTAATTTGACCAGTCAAGTTATTTTGATTGTTTTTGCAAAGTAGTTTCATTCGTTTAAAGGTTTTTCGATACCCTTTTATAAAGTCAAAAACTATTTCTTCAATCAAAAATAAGCTTACAAGACTATTTAGTAATGTAATTTAACTTCTAATACAGTCATTGTACAATATTAGCTTGGAGTTTTTAATGGTTATGTTTTCATCCATATTTGAATTTGGAGTTAAGGCCAATATTACAGGAAAAAGTTTAAAACAACTATATTAACAACCAATTAAAAAATATCAATAATGAGGGAGTATTTCATCAATTATTTACAACCATTCTTGAACAGAAGTGATGCGAGATAGATCAAATGATCAAAAATTTATTCCTACAAGTCTGAATTATAACTATAATCCAATGTAATGAATTTAACATGTCCATGAATGAATCTTTTTATTCAACATGCGTCAAAATGGCTGGTCAAGTGTATAGAAAATGCAATTTTGCAGAATTCAAAAGCAAGCAAATTAAATTGTAACAGTCTTACAAATTATACATATCCGCATATTTGGTACTAAATACTTTACATAAACTAAAGTTATAAACAATTGAAATTTTTAAGTAACAAAAACAAATTTAAAGCAACAATCAGATATAAAAGTCCTTTGTGCACAATATCAGTGCATAACTATTTCAAATAAATATTATTTTGAATGTGATTTACTAATCGCTCACATTCACAATTTATTCACATACTAATAAGGAATTGTAGATATAAGTTAAATAAACATATATATTTTTTAAAAAAAAAGTGACAAAATTTAACCCTTTCAATGACACTTTGGCATCATCATTTTAGAAATTTTTTCTGATCGTCTAGCCATTTATGATATCAAAAAGCACATCCTTCAATTCTTCAAACTTTTTTCCTATTACAAAATATATTTTATTAATCCCAATATATGTCAGCCCCATTATTATTTTTCTTTAATTATGATCAGAAACATGATGATGTCAAATGGCATCACTGGGACTGAAAGGTTTAACCACAACTTTAAAGCATTAAGACATATTAAAATTTAAGAACTTCAAAAACAGGATTGAATATAGTGAAAAACATCTTAATGATATTCCACCTAAAACATGCATATTATACACAGTCAAACCTTTTTAATGCAAACACAAATAAACCAAATTACTTATATAATTACCTAAAATTTGTTCTTTGCACTCCCTGAAACACTTTTGAATCCTTCGGATACATTCTGCAGGTCGTTTGAGAATTGCCTTAATGAAGTTTGACTGTTTAATTAAAAAAAAATCCCAATTATTCTGAGGAATATTACATTTCTCAATACAATAAAATAATTCAATATTTATGTTAACGGAAAAGATATATAGCAGTTTAAAGGTTATTGGAAGTATACAGTGTACATTCTATTTTAATTGGCGTATCTACAATTAATTTATAGTGTATTTAAATACCAAAATAGTGTTAAATTTTTACAATATTAAAGTGATATAGTCCAGATTCAATTGAAAGAAAGTCTTATTGCAAATTATTGTTCATTACAGACGACGATGATAACAATTAAACATTTAGTACTATCTGGATAAATTAAAAAAGTAACAAAAAACGTATCAGTTTTAAGGATAACAACTTAAATTACCTCATTTATTAATATGAATGATTGTTTTTGAAAACCCTACCCCCTGATAGCAAGCATTCACAGACTAACATATAACAGAATTACAATATAAAAATGTATCAAAATCTAAACTAAATTTCTTAGAAAAAGAATCAACGTCCATTCAAGTTAATATTGAGATTTCAATGACAACTTTTCTTGCAGAACTTGTCTTCACAAGACTAAATCTTATCAATCATTTCTACTAAGTTACAGAACTAAAACTCTTGAATAAATCATAATAAAAAGAAAACAGTGTATCAATTCACTTTTCAATAACTCCATAATATAGCTCTCAAGCAGGGCTCGAAAAAAAAGGGAAAATTTTGTCCTCAGGGAATTTTTGACCACCGAGGACGGGCGGTTTTTCCAACACTACTGTCAAGTATCAACAAGAACAACAAAAACAAGTATATTATCCAAGAAACCTTGATACTAAATTAAATATTTAGTTGCAGTATTTCAGAATATGTAGTTTAATGTCAGCTAGAAAAATATTCAACACAAAAATGACTATTTATGAATGACATCTGATATACGCAGAGACTTATTAACAAGTGTCAAGACTTTCACTAAATAATTACCATCTGTTGCAAGGAAATCATAATACATTATTTATATAAAAACCTCCAACATTTTAATATTTTTTAAGTTTAATTTAATTGCCACTTGGGAGATACACTTAAAGGAAGCTATTATCCGCAATTTCAGCACAATAAATTGTTCAGTAAATAATTAAATTACCACAAAACAATTTAATCTTCCTTATCTGCCGGGTGTGGCACAACCTTGTCATCTTTATAAGCCTTATACACAAAAATCCCGAGAATAATGTGAATGATTATCACACTGCATTCTGCAAGCCGTAGCGTAGATGTAGCTCTTCGATGTGGTGACATGAAGCCATGACTCTACAGCAAACTGGGTAACGAAGAAGGCGAAAATAGGCAGGGTTACCATCATGATGCTGTAGAACAGGAGAGAGAGCATAGAGTTGCTGGATTTGGCTGATGTGGTGGCCATCTTGAGGTTTGGCGTCTTTGTAAAAAAGGTAAAAACAAGAGATTAGTTGGTAGGCAGTGGCGGATCCAGCGGGGGGTAATTGGGGTAATTACCCCCCCCCCCCCTAAGATCTTAACTTTTATCTCTCACTTTTATACAAACCTATTTTTAAGGTAAATAATCAAAATTTGTCGTCTTCAGTTATCGAAATTTGAGCAGTGTTTTTTAGAGTGTTCATAAATCATTATTTTATATCAAACAATGAAATAATACTGAGTTGTTATCGGAGTGGCTAAAAATAATAAACTTTTCATATAGGATAGATATAGAATTTGTATAGAATTAGTAATTATCTATTAAATTCTATTTTCTCATGAACTAACGCTAGGTCGGGCCATCAGAGTATCAAACAACTAAGTTAAGGAAAATATGGGCAATGACTAATGGTATTTTTAAAAGAGAAAGAGAAAAAAAAAGCATAAGTATAAAATCTAAGATAAATATCTAGAATTTTTAATGCAATATTAAAAAGTGAAGTTGACATTCAGCTTTATTTTAATCTACATAAAATTGAATGATAGATAAGTTTTTAAGAATTGATCAAATTGTTATTTAGAACCGCTGCTAAATACAAGATTTTCTTACTTTTTTTTTTAAGGGGGAGCGAAACATGTAACCACCTGAATGATGACCGTGTTTTAAAGGATTGTTCAAAAGGGAAAAGGAACAAATTAATCGTTTCGAAATTTTGTATGCTTATTCATTACATATTAAAATACAAGAATCTGATTTTTTAAAATTGATATTTTAAAATGGCATCCGTAGTAACTAATCTCCTGAGACCCTGATTGGAATTTTTTTTTATTTGTATGTGTTTATAAAACGTATTTAACCCAATAAAAAATTATAAAAATCAAAAAATCGTAAATTGACACTCTTCAGAAACAAAAACTCTATATTTCTACCCTTTTCTTCCATGGTTTTTGGGTAAAAAACGGTGTTTTTAATTTTTTTGTGCATTTTTGAAGTTCAACTAGAAACTAATACTGCCTTAATTAATTACTACTTAATTCCAAATTTCATTAGAATCCGTTCAGATCTTGTTGAATTGTCTTGTCCGTCATAAACACATCTTTCTCTAGAGGCTATAATATTTTTAAAAATTATTAAAACATTTGTAGTTTTTTTTCATTTGTTTTAATATCAAATCTATTTATAAAAGCAAGATGTCTTTAAAAAATAATAGTTTTTAACAAGTATTTGAAAAGAGTTGCTAATATTAATTATTTAATTAAAATTATGAACGATTACAAATTATTAATTAAAGATTAAGAACTTTCAAAAATAATTTTATTTTAAATTCCCCCCCCCCCCCCCAAAAAAGGAAATCTGGATTACCCCCCTTATGGAGGAACTCTGGATCGGCGCCTGTTGGTAGGGCAGGTGATCAGGGCCGTGTGGTATGTTTTTTTCATATGATGCAAATCATTAAAATGCCGCCCTTGGTTTTTTTTTAAAAAAAGTTTTCATACTAATTATATTTTAACTTAAAAACTGAAAAAAATTTCTATCCATCACAAATATGAAAGATATTTTTAATCATTTTACATTATTCACAACTGTTGGGTAAAAACGCATATTTCGTTTTTTTTTAATCCAAGTTATTTAAATTATAAACTTTGTTCTTTGGAAATGGGGTAATGCCTGCATATTACATCTTCATTCGACATAAATACTTATTTTGAATCAATTAGTTAATTAATTCTATTATTATTTACTTTTTCATGTAAATTAATTAATAATGATATAATTTTTTTATTTAATATAAAAACATTTTTATTAATATATTATAAATATAAACTATGCGTATTTAGTGCTTTAATATTAGTAAAGTGTAATTAGTTAAATAAAAAATTATTTGATATTTTATACATTTTTCAATAATAATTAAATATCTACATGATTATACAAAACAAAAATTAATTGACTTCATAAAATTATGGAAAAGTATCTTTGACATGCAATTCCAGTTGTAAATTTACGTTTAACTTTTTATATATAATTATAAATTATGGTTATTTTTATTAATTTATATTCTTTTAAATACAAATTTTTTTTAATAATAAATATGTAATTTATCTTCCTAAAATGATAATACATTTAATTAGTTTATTAACTTATATAATAATTAAAAAAAATAGTAAATTCTTACCTCATTTCCAAAGAACAATTAAAGTTTCATCTCGATATTCAAGTTTAAAAAAGCATTATTTTTTTTCCGATATGCTCTTGTTCATTTTTTTTTTGTTAGCCGCAACATTCGTAAAGTATAAATCAAGAGTATTTGATTTTCTTTTAGTTCCAATTTAAGTTTTAGAAGATATGTTAAAAATAAAGGTAGATAAGTTGAGTGATTGTTTAAATAATGATAATGATAATCATACGAGTATCATCGCATCTACGAAATAAAACAAAAACAGTGGACACCGATAACGATAAGTTTTGTCTCTCAAGCTCCTCTTAAAAAAGTAAGTTGAAAAAAACCAAAACAAAATAAAAGTACAAGGTTTCTAGAGATCATGAAGTGGCCACCGCAAGTGGCCTGTGAAAGTAATGAAATTGAAAGGTAAAATGAGCGAGCAGTTTAACAACAAAAAGCAACCACCCAATTGGACCCGGATCCCGGATATTTCTCACTTCAGAAACTTCTCATGTCGGAAACTCACAAAAAGACTCATTCGAATGATTCTGTCACAGGGACCATCCACAAATGACGCCACGCTAGACAAGGGAGTGAGGAGGGTTTATATAGCTGTAATTGTTTGCGGATATGGATTGGAGTGTGTGTCGGAAGGGGAGGTTGGGGGGAGAGGGGATTTGTAGAAATGTGGCGTAGAAAGGAGGAGAGGGGGACTTTCCAAGCTATGTTCGAAAGTAGAATTAGAACTATTAAAATCGAACTATAATGGATATAAAGAAGAAGATATATGAAGAAGGATATAAGTTAACGCGTATAAGTCTTATAAAATTTCACAATTAATTACATTGTCTACTCAGGTTATCTTAAGAAGAAGGTTATCTTAAGGAAGAAAATAAAAGCCACATGGCAATTTTTTTTTGTTTGATTAGCGTTGCACTACAGCTACAAGTGGGCTATTGGCGATGGGGTTTTTAATTCTTGACAACTGTTAAGTGACGTGGCCGACACCTGAGTTGGCATTAAAACTTAAAAGAGAGGCATATTGCCGCGTATAAGTGTTATAAAATTTCACAAATAATTGAATTGTCCACTAAGGCTAAGTTAAAGTGTAACTTGTGCCTTAAGGTGGCGATCACCTTTGACCGCAATTTTCTTAAAATCCCATTCATGACGTTGAGTGATTTTATAATTAGTTATGAATATATAAAAATAGTTTTAAGAAAGTAAATAATAAAAAAAAACATACTTTTTTCAGTATTTGTTTGAATAGCGTTGCACTAGAGCTACAAGTGGGCTATTGGCGACGGGGTTTTAGTTCTTAACAACGGTCAAGTGACGTGACCGACACCTGAGTGGGCATTAAAACTTAAAAAAAACGGCATCTTCGTGCCTTAACATTGATGTATTTAACGTTCATTATCCATCTTAATATGTATATTTATAAACAGTACACCAGTAATGCGACTCTGTATAACTAGTAACTGTAACTTAAAACGTCTTGCACACAAGGTTTATTCAACACTTCATAAAGAACTGCCAAACGAAAATGGCTTGCCTGATGTTCCAACTATATAAAATAATTAAGTTATTAAAATTGATTAGATTAGGCTGCATTAATGTCGTAAACGAGTACTATGATTAGAAGTGCAATTTTTTTTATGTTTCGATGAAATGCTTTTGGATCTAGGTCCAAAAGAATTTTCTTTTCTATTTAAGCGCAAAGCAAATGCTTATAAGTGACCTTTTGTGTAAATGTAAAATGTTGCAATAATATTTTAAAATAAACGTTAATGAATGTTTGTTTCTTTGAAACTGTACTTAAAAAAAGGAAGTATAAATTCCTGATGAAATATAAAAAATACTTGAAAATGGTCCTGAATTTATAAATTTTAAATCAATAATTTAAATGGATTCCTACTTATCTGAAAAGTCAGGGAAATTTGGGATTTCCCAATCTGGATGGACAAATTTGCTTTATTAAAACAAGTTGGTTTGTTACAGAATCTGTCACTTACACCGCTTCCTCACAACATTTTACACTCAACAGGAAATGCACTAACACCTCAAGAAGAAATTCGCCAAACAGGGCCTTTGGCTAGTTCTAATTCAAACGTTTATAAGCAAAAACTAATAATTTTCTTTAAAATCTTCGTTTGCAGATTTGATAATAATTAATCTTTATCGTTTGCTATTTTTTTTTTAACTTAGAAGAATAGTGATGAATTTTTTAAAAAAATATCTTTTTGCAGTCACAAGTTATCATTTCGAAAAATTAGTTAGTAAAATTGTTGCTTTAAGAATAAAAGCGAAAATTTGCATATTTTTTATGCAAATTTAGAATTTTTTATGCATCTTTCTTCATTCATATATAAAGAACCTTCAAAGTAACTTTATTGTGCTATTACAACAATTCAAAGTGAATTATTACACAAAAATAATATTTTTTCAAGAATTTTATTTTTATTTTAAATAAAGTTTCTCGTCGTTTGATGTCATGGCAACAGTGAAAATATTGAATAAAAATGGAATTCGCATGTTATTTCAATGTAGATTAAATTTTTAGTTATTTAAATTTTAAATAAACTTATAATTAAATTTTTAAAATGAAATTTGGAATGCAGCGTAAACTGATTTTTTGCTTCAAAATGACGTATTCCACTTGTTTGTGAGACTTGCGGTTCGTTCTGTGAAAGTGGGTGACGGACAGACAGACGGACAGAACGATTATAAAACCTTCCACTTTTTACGTTATTAACGCAGTGTGGAAGCTAAAACATAAAATATACTGCAATTTATAAAACAAGTATGCAAAAAGTTCCTGGAATTTTCTCAAACCAAAAATTTTGAACACTTTGCCTGATCGCAGCGAAATTCAAGTGCACCAGCTACCTCTGAAATACTTTTTATTGTTTTTATTTTATGGATAAGCTACGAAAATTATAATAATATATAACGAAGATTTCTACCCAAATTAACAGTTGCTTTTGAGTCAAAATCTTTTTTTAAATGGTTGTAAATTCTATTTTTATATTCTCTGAAAAATTTGACAACCACTCCCCCCCCCCCCCAATACTTCCAAGTTCCATGTTCCACGACCCAAAAGATTTTTTTGTCACGAGGGGGGGGGGGGGGGGGCGAGAGTATAGGTCTTCGCACAATAGTTGCGGCTTCCAAATAGTTGCGGCTGCGTATTTCCAAAGTGATCCCTCTCCCCCCACCCCGCTCACATGCCTAAGGGACCACATGTTTGGCCCTAGCTGTGTCTGTTCAGCTGACGAGACACTGGAACGGGATAGCTTAATCTAGCAAAATTGTGCTATAAAAGGATTTGGAAAAACTTGTAGTTTTTTTTATTTAATTATGTATTTATTTTGTTAGTTCAATATAAAACTTTTTTTTTCAAAAATTAAATATATATCACGTGTAACGGAATGAAGGCAAAAGATGATTTGCATTATCTTTTTTTTCTAACTTTATAAAATAAATCTTTATTTGAATATTGTTTTAATCTTTATTTAATCGCATTTCAATTTTTTTTCTTTAAATCTCATTTTAAATCTTTTTTCTTTAAATCTTATTTTAATCTTAATAAATCTTTATTTAGTCTTATTTTAAATCTTTTGAATTTTTTTTATGGTGAATCAGTTTTCCTCAACTAAAGTTTAATTATGCTTCCAAATTTCATTTAATTGATGTTTACAAGTGGCAAGAAATGAAAATATAAAGGAATATTTTGAGCATAAATAAAGAATTTGTACTTTATAAAACTTTTCCAACCTGATGTCTGTTTTGTTTTCTGATGTTAAGATGGCAAATGAAAGTAGGTAATACTTTTTTAAGAAAGAAAATAAAAACCACGGGGGAAAAAAATTATTTTTGTTTGATTAGCATTGCACTAGGGCTACAAGTGGGCTGTTGGCGATGGGGGTTTTAATGCTTAACAACAGTCAAGTGACGTGGCCGACACCTGAGTTGGTATTAAAATTCAAAAGAGCGGCATCTTGGTGTATAAGGGTTATAAAATTTCACAAATAATTGAATTGTCTACTAAGGTTAAGCTTAAGAGTTAATTGTGCTTTAAGGAGGCCGATCACCTTTTACAGAAATTTTCAGAAAATTCTATTCCAACCATGACGTTGAGCGATTTTATTATTAGTAATGAATATAAAATAGTTTTAAGAAAGTAAATCCTTAAAAAAAAACATTTTTGTTTTCACTATTTGTGGAAAATTGTAGTAAAATAAGCTTCAAAAATCACGCTTAAGCAGAGCATTATATCTATACATTTTTTTACATCGTTCAAAATTAAATATGCTTGACAAACATTAATATAGGTTGTGAACTAAAATCATTAAGATATCAGTGCCCCCTTGGGTCAATTACAAATCACCCAGACCCCTGTTGCTCAACATTTTTGATTCTCCTAAATTTTTTGCCACATATTTTCTAATACTAGGTGAGTTCAAACACAAAGTAAACATTTTTTTGAAGCTCATAATTTTTTTTTGGCGGCCATTTTAACTTTGCTTCAAAGCCGATTTTCTGCAGAAAACTGCTTTCGCTTTAATGCATATAACTCTGTTGATTTTATAGATATCAAGACGAAATAAAAAAAAAGTGATCAGAATGATGCTATAAATAGGTTGACAGCGCATAATATTAACAAAGTAGTGAGGAAGCAGGAGATAAAAAAAATCACAACTGAAAAAATGAAAATTCGCTTGGAACGGGAGTTTTAGCGCTGAAAATGGGAAATTTTTATTTTCATGAGTAGTTGCATAATTCGCAGAATTAATCAAATAATAGAAGAAGAAAAGAAAATTACCCTGTTAAATGGAAACACACGGAACGCCAAATGAAAATGTTATATCTGCGTAACTTTTTAGTTTTAAAAGATTCCGATTATCTTAATCTTATCTTAATCTTTTCAATTAGTCCTTTTTGAGATATTTTACGTTAAAAATGGCAAAAATACGATTATCAGCAATTTTGAAAAATTGTAAAAAAAAATAGAGAATAGATCCTCAATCTTTAAACTTCTACAACAAGTTTGAAGATTGAGGACTATGTCGAATTTGATTGATTTAGATTGAGGATTGTTTGAATATAAAACTGGTCTATACAGGAAAAAAAATATCTGAGGATTATTTGAATACAAGGCATCTGAGGATTATTTGAATACAAGGCATAATCCTGTAAATTTTGCTAGTAACTTTATTTATAATTATAATTTATTAATTATAACAATATTTTTTTCAAAATTTTAATTGCAAAAAAGGTAAAATCAAATTTTAGACTTCTAAGAATGCAGGAGTGAAGAATTTAGGGTCAATTTATTTCGTAAAAGTTTTTGGGAGGGAATTTTATTTTACCATGTTTTTCATATTTTCAATCAATAAATACAAACTTTATTTAATTCTTCGAAATACAGTTGTTAGTAGAAATCATTTTACATTAGATTTGGGAAGATTTTTAAAATTACATTTTTTTTTTTTGTACTGGTTGAGTCATTCTGTTTTAGGCAGCAGTAAAAATGAAAAAAAAAATAATAATCTGATCCATGTATTCTGGCAGAGTAAAGACTTCTTAGGAAAAGTTTATAAGTTATTTGATGTAGATTTTTCAGAAATATAATTAAAACTTGTATGCCTTTTTTTTAAATGCTTTGAATTTACGTAAAAATATAGGAGTTTTTGTGTTTTGAATTTTAAAGGACTTTTTTGGTGTGTTTTTGTTTTCTTGTTTTCAAACATCATTCATGAAAATACAATGGGTCCATTTCAAATAAACAAGGCTCACACGACTTAAAAATTTTCTCATGAAACTTTTTAGAGTTATATACTCCTTGAAACGGTATTTTTTTTTATTATTGTTACAACCTCAGTTTCATATGAACTATAGAGTGGTAAATAAAGAAAATAAGGAATTATCTCTAGAAATATTTGTGAAACCCTAACAAATTCGTGTGATTGTATTTTTAATTGAAAATTAATTATGTTTTAAAACACATTATTTATTTGTTCGTGATTGTGTATTTATTTGTGATTATGTATTTATTTCTGATTTTATTTATTTCGATTTCGAATGTATTAGTGATTGTATTGTTATGTGTATTTGTGATTGTGTAGCTGTAGTGCATTTATTTATGAATCTCTTGTGTATTTATTTGTGTTTGTATTTTGTATTTATCTATGATTGTACTTATTTCAATTTTGTATTTATTTGTAAAAAAAAAGTTTGGAATTTGTGTATTAAGTTTTTGGTTAGCCACAACGAGTGTATTCTAGAAGTATAAATTTTTTAAGTACAAAAGTATTTGCTTATTTAGTTTTTATAATTTAATAAATTATATAACTGTATTCAACATCTTTGAATTCAAATTATTGCTCAGTTATTTTTTTTTTCTGTTATAAGTGCTCAAGTAAATTTTTATCACATTTTCAAACAACTTTAAAGTTTACATAAACTGATTTTTTTCATCAATTGAAAAACTGTTCTTATTTTACATAGTATACGTCAACAGTCCTCATTACATATTGTTCTACTTCATTGTTGTTAATTCACACGAAATTAAACATATTAAGGGGTCATAGGAGTCTTAAATTCAAAATTTTCGAGCGTTCGAAGCATAGTTTGCGATTTCTATTAATAATAACAATATATTTCTATTAGCAATATTTATTGATACAATTTTTTTAATTAATTAAAAAAATTGATTTAATTTTTTTTGCATTAATAAATATTGTTTTATTTTTCTTTTAAACAGTTTTAAGTCTTTATATGCACAATATACAGTCATTTCCTTGGTAATTTCTTCAATTTTGATCTCAAAATGTGGCGCGTAAGCCGAAACCAAATGTATTCAATTTTTGTAAATAGTTTTATGTTGTTATCATTTCTTTCATTTTTGGTTAAAGTTTCATAAATTTTTAAATTTGTTTTTAATAAATAAATCTCATAGAATTACACATAAAAATTATACTAAAATTGAGTAGTTAAAAAATTACATGAAATCGAAATTTTGAAGTTTAGGACTCCTATGACCCCAAAAAATAACTGAAAAAACTCATTTCTTTTTCTAGCCATGTTTGTGAACTTTTTTTATTACTAAGAAACTTCAGAAAATAATTCTAAATAATTATTACGCAAGCAAAGAATTACAGTTTAAATGTTTCAAAGAATATAATTATAAACAGTCTACGAAACATAAGAATGAAACCTCGTAAGCACATAGTAAACAAAATGCTTCAAATACTTTTTTTTTTTTTAGAATGATAAGAGGAATTGTGCATGTAAAAACACCAACCATTCAACAGACAAAATTTTACGCTAGTTATTTGGTCAAAGTACACATCTCACAGCCAAGTGATACCATACAAACCAATAGCTTACGAAAAAAATCACTGAAAAAAAAACCGTTTAGAAGTAAGATTTTAATAAGTACAAAACTAGTAAATTTTATGCATTCAAAGCATTAGAAACATAAATTTAACATGGTAAGTTGCAACTATGATTTACTGGATTTATGTATTGAGTCAGTATCTAAAGATTATTCTTGAGACAAATTAAAGACTACACTGATCTGTTTTTGTTAATTTATTCTTATTATAATACTTCGATGCATGAAAAGATAACTTAACAAAAAGTCAATTTTAAAATATTTGTGCTTTTTTCCCTTCAGAATAATGATTAATTTCAGTTAAATTCTTATATATTACTGCTTTACACTTGAGAAACTTATAGTGAAGCTTCGCATAAGCCATGATCAATTTTATATTAAAGCTTTGTATGAATCAATTAAAAATGCGTTCTTTTGTATCTTTAAATGCAATAAATAAAGGTTTGAGTCATAACATAGTTATCTTTTTTGATTACAGTGAATAATAATCAATGTTTCAAATTACTAATTAGTAACACCAGTCTTTATAATAAGCCAAGTCAGCACATTTTTATGTTACATTAAATGTTACTTATGCTTTTATTAAGAAAAAACGTTCTTTGACAATTGACAAGAACCCTCGCTTTTCGCCAACGGCTTTAGATTTGTCCGGTAATTACGACTGTCACCAAACGAATCCCGATTCTCCAACTCCCTAAAGCTGCGTTTACACAGCAAGAATCTTACCTAGGTCGTTTTCACCCAGCAGTAGGGATTACCAAGATAACTAGGGGATAACAGTCAACGATGGATAAAGCGTTTACATTGCCTTACCTGGGTTCTCGGAAGTGACGTCACCGTTGCATCATTTCCTGAAGACGATTTCCGAAGGCGCTTACATTATTTGTTTACTTTTTGATCAGATATGACAATGGACGCTATTCGCGAGTTTTTGTTATTACAATTGCAACCAAATACAAGCTGGTCTTTAGAATCACAAAGAAATAATAGGTCCAAGAGAAAAATTGTTAATTTGCTCATGAAAATCAGCGAAGCAGCAATACAGCTTGAATTCCCTGAAAGGCGAATGTGGGCCAAAGTTCGAACAAGCGTATTTTACGAACAGGTTGTTCTACATTCGTTTGACGAAGAAGATTTCAAAGAGAACTTCCGAATCAACAGGTAATAAGATTTCCATCATTTGAATATCCTGTTTTAATGTTTAGGCTAAGAAACAGTTGAGTAATATCCTACCTTCCGGGCTGCCAAAAATTATGGAAATCGGCGACATTTAAAAATATTTTAATATTTTTCTGGCAACCATGTTCAATTAAAGGTACTGCTATGATATAATGGCCAGTATAGTGATATTTGGCGACATTTAAAATTTAATGTGGGGTTGAAATATTACCAATCGAGTTGTATGAAAAATGAAGTTAAATGTTTACCACATTTTGACACTTTCGTTTCTTTGCAACGGAACGCAAATCCCCGAACATAGACCGGTCATTATATCATAGCTGTTCTCAATTTAAGAGGGAAACTGACTAATTAACAGTTCGTAAGTCGCCAAATCGAACACTACTATTCCTTTTCCTCTGAAGTTTGTATAACCACTGAAAGTTACTGTTTTTTTTTTGCAATGAATAAGTTTTCCATTTTATTGATGAATAATACATTAAATTTTGGCGTAATCATACCATAGAGTTATGAACTTAAAAAAATCTGTATACAGCATTGATACTATATTTGGTATCCCATTTATGAATAAAGAACTGTTATTCTTAATGATTTTTCTTTTCTTTTTAGAACAACGTTTGATCTCATTTGTGAAGAGCTTGGTGCTTTAATCGTAAGACGGAGGATAGTTTGCCGAGAACCTCTCTCAGTTGGAAAGCGTCTCGCCATTACCTTGTCCAAACTAGGTTCCTCTGGAGAGCTGAGGAATATTGCACACGTTTTTGGAGTTAGCCGCCCCACTGTGTGTGTAGTGGTAAACCAGACCTGCAGGCAGATAGTATCCAAGTTGGAAGCAGAGTTGGCATTTCCTAGCAATCCTGCAGAGCTGCTGGAAATCGCAGAATCCTTTTTGGGATTAGGGGGTCTCCCTGGGGTTTGTGGTGCAATAGATGGGTCTCACATACCTATCAAGGCCCCAACTACAAATCCTAGGGACTATTACAATCGAAAAGGATTTCACAGTGTTGTGTTGCAAGCAGTTGTGGATCACACAAAGAGATTCAGGAATATTAACTTTTCTTGGCCTGGTTCGGTACATGATGCCAGAGTACTCTACAACTCAGACTTGTTTGAACTGTGCGAAAATGGACAACTTCTTGACCAGCAAGTTCAGCTTCCTGGGACCACTTCATGGTCCACTTGTATTTAGTGGGGGACCCAGCATACCCTTTAAAGATCTGGCTCATGAAGCCTGTCTCAGGAAATCTCACCCAAGAAGAGGCTGTGTTTAACAAGCGACTTAGTCGCAGCAGGGTTCATGTTGAACACGCATTTGGGCAATTAAAGGGGCGATTTCGGTGTTGTTTGAAGAAAAATGATGCCGCTCTGCATAACTTGAAGTATCAAGTGGCAGCAAGTTGTGTGCTGCACAATCTGTGCCAAAGGGTACAAGATGAGTTTTTGTATGATTGGGAAGATCCATCGGTGGAAATGGATATAAGTGATTCAGTTGTGATTCCAGCAACTGCTGCATCCAGGGATGCCAGACAAATGAGAAATCTGTTAATTGAATGGGCAAATTTGTAGACTAAGGATAATTTCTGTTTTTTTTAGCTATGTAAATATTTTTATAACCCCTTCTTCCCTGAATCGTTTAATTTTGCTGTATTGTTTAAAAATAACTTTTTCATGTTTAGTATTCATTGTGTTTTCATCGTTAACGTGTAAATATTTTTATTGAGGCTGCCCATCACCCCCATTCCCTTTCCTCCTTCGGCCGGGCTTGTTAATGGTAAGTCTATTGAGAAATAATGGTTTTTGTTCCAAAAAAAGTAAAGAAATTATAGGAATATTTTGATGCAGTTTTTTTTTTAATTCATAAAACTCCAATAAAGTTGTGCTTTTAGAGGTTATTTTTTTTAACCTTATTTACTTTTTTTTAACCGAAAAAAATTTAATTTAAAAAAAGTAAATAACGTTTTTAAAAAAATAACCTCTAAAAGCACAACTTTATTGGATTTTTATGAATTAAAAAAAACGCATCAAAATATTCCTATAATTTCTTTATTTGGAACAAAAACTATTTTTTCCCCATAGACTTACCATTAGCAAGCCCGGTTGACAAAGGAAAGGGAATGGGGGTGATGAGGAGCCTTAACCCTCTTTGTCCCTCAATCGTTAATTTTTTAGTAAATATTTTTGAATTAATTTTGCTGAATTATTTGTTAATAACTTTTTGTGTTTATTCATTGTACTGTCATATTGTTAACTGTATAAACATTTTCATTGACTCCACCATCCCTGAATCTTTAATTTTTCAAGTGAGTTTTTTTTAAAGGGCAGGATAGGGTTAATTCGTGGGAAATAAGGCACATTTTTATGATTTCTTTTGGACGAAACGGTTAAAATCTATTTAAAGGCCATTGGTACATTAAATATTAATTTTTGAAAAAAAAAAAATTTTCACTTGCAAAATGAATAACCCCCCCTTTAATGCTTATTTATTGCAATTGCAAAAATAACAAACTTAAACAAATTTGTAGAATGTAGTCAATTGGCAATATTCCTAATAATTAGATGCCAGGCTCTAGACCACAAAAAACGGTACTTGGGGATTATTGTGTTGTCTTGCCAAATCCTAGTTTTTTAACCTTTTGAATACTGATGGTACAACATGTGTATCAGCAACAAGTAGGCCATAGACTAAGAATTATTTAGACCAGCAAAAATCTATCTGATACCTAGCGCTCTAAAAGTGTCGAAAGGAACTAATACACTATTAACGATCGATTTGCTGATTGGTATAATTGTACTTTCCGATTGCAGTGCTACTGCTCAGTTTTTCCTAGGTAGGTAGGTTTGAAATGTCGTCGCATTAGAGCTACACAGGTTTTCCCTAGAAAAAGACAGCCATTACATTAGTTCCCTTCGACACAATTGGGGGCACTAGTGTTTATCTCAACCTAATCCAATCCGAGTTTCAGATCTAGAGTGTATTTAATCTATGCAGCTGTCAACAGTACCAGTACAGTAGGCAAAAGGTTAAGTAAACACTGAAATATTGCAAATAAACATTGTAAACACAACAAAAATTATTAACTCATCATAAAAAAAATAATTTTTAAAAGCGATAATATTGGATGTGCCGAAAACGAATCCTAAAGAAACACTTTTGCCTTGAATGTAAACTTTTAAAAAAGCATTTTCAATGGAAAACTTTATTTTTAGATAAAAGTATACTTAGAGTAAAATATATCAAATTTTTTAATAAACGCCAATAATTTCTTTTACCTGCGAAAAGCAATTCAAACTAACTATTCAAGATTTCAATTTAATACATTGGAGGGGAAAGGTAAATTTGACTACCCAAGACAACCTTAAAACAAATTGGGAAATAATGAATACAAAAAATCGTATTGGTCGTTGGAGTGGCCCACTTGCGTTTCTCTCTGATGGCAGAATTAGACTTACTATTGGAGGTGTGCGGTGATATGGAATTTTTTGGTTTTGTTGGAGGATCAGCTTTCAACTTTTCAAGGTAATTATTAGCCATTATTATTTCTGCCTCTACACACTTTTTTCCTCTTTGTTTAGGCAGCGGGCATTACAGCAGCTTCAAATAAAAACAATAACAATATTTCCTATATCTACTGGGTTGTTGCTAAATTGTTGTTAATAATAGCTATACAACATATTTAATCACACCTTTCTTTGAATTTAAACAGTTGTCCACGAAAGGGCAATAAAACCTAATTATAAAAAACAAATGTATTTTACAACAGATTGAAGAAGTAACTATGTATGCCAAAAATTATTTTATTGTTTTTGCAAATTTTTTAGCATTTCAAAACACTGCTTCGTCATTTCTAGTTTCTCCCTTTCAATTTGCAGCATTTGTCGTCGGAACTCTTCCAATTTTTCAGCATTTCTCTTCTCTATTTCCTCTTCACGCTTCACCATTTCACTAATGGCATCATCAGCAACAGTTTTCAATGCTTGTTCCAAGAGTTTTACTCTTTTCCTTAGCCGGCCTTCTGAAATTTAAATTGCAAACACTAACTCATAACATTCAGTAATACTATACAGCAGGGAAAATATTTTAAACATTTAAATAACTTTTAATCATAATCTTTAGCAATAACTTTTATTCTACTTTACACATTACATTCCCATTATATTGAATTAAATTAGCTCACACTTATTTAAAACTCGGTTTTAATATTTGACTTAAATTAAAGTATTTCTTAGATATTTTATACTTTTCCCCTAAGCTTCACATAATCTATAATAATGAAAGAGTCTTATCCATCAATTTTATAGCGTATTTTTAATTTCAAGGTAATATAAGTAACAGTATTCTACACTCGAGTGGAAACAATAAACATAAGCTTACTGTCATATAACAGATTCAATGATACATATTCTAGGATCGATTTGAATTTTTTTAGTCCGTGCGAAGGACGGGTATTAATTTACTAGTAATTCATAAGTATTTCAATATAGAATTAAAATAAATTTTATGCCACAGGGGCAGAGTACAAAACAAATTATATTTTAAATTTGGAATAAAACAAATTTGTCTTACTTGGAATAGGCTTTGAGGTGTCGGGAGTCAACAAGCCTGGTGCCTTACTCGGCGTTGAGGCAATTTCCGCCGATGTTCTCTTAGCCGAGGTACTCGGCGTTGAAGTAAGTTCAGCCGAGGTCGGGGCAATTTCAGCTGAGGTCATGGCTGGGGTACTAGGGGTCGAGGCAATTTCAGTCGTGGCTGGGGAACTGGGCATCGATTCCAGTACAATTACTCCTTCATCAACTGTCACATTCCTTAAAAATAAATATAATTTAAGTTTTGCATTTAACAAATGTATGCATATTCTACAAATCGTAAACACTTAAAAAAATTTTTATTCATACTTAACCCTTTGTGGGATAAAGACATAAACCCGTCGACTGACTGTCAGGTTTTCCAGAAATACTATTTTTTTTTTAGTAAAGTAGTAAGAATTTTAAACTTGTGCAGTGAAAACAAGATTTCACTTCAACAAAATTGCGTATCCCTCAGAGGGTTAAGTGAAGAAAGGAAAATGATTTGTTACAAAATATATGAACACGTAAACATTCATAAATTTTAATATATATGTATAGATATATAGTTTTTCATAGGAAAACTCTACAGTTTACCACTTTTTCAACTATGTCACCTTAGAGCATACAGTGTACTATGTACTTCAGTGAAACTATAACATTATTGTTTATAGCAGAAAGTAATTCTTAGGCTTCATAAAAGATTTTTCCATATTACCCCGCAAACACGATGGAAGCTAAAACTAATACTACTAATTTGTTTGCGCAGCGACTATTTCACAATGATATCAAAATATAGTTTGTTTCTTCTTGGCATCTCAAATATCTGATTGTGGTAGATCACTTTGAAACAGGTGAAGAACCCAAAGAAGGCAGGATTACTAATTCCATGGCGTTTGGTGAGGGGATTGCCATAAGTGATTGTTGGGTTAGTTACTTGTAATTTGGTAACAGAAACATAATTTTAAATCATGCATTGTATTCTAATGAGGCAGTACTGGAGTATAATATAATAAATATGTAAAAACAGAAAGTAAATTTGCTTTAAAGCTATCTACAAAAGTATTTTTGAAAAAGGTCGACTTATAAATAAAAATTGTGTACAATTGCTATAAACAATTCCTAAAGAAAGAAAATTTACTTACAAAAAGTTTTCTGGAGGGATGTTTTCCACGTCAGGGATTGCATCTTTCGACACAATTGGTTGAAATCCTAATAACAGAAAAGTACAGGTTAGTTAAACACTCCCTAAAATATCATACATAAAAAAAGCATAAAACTTAATGGGTGTTGAAGCATCAAAAAAGGCAATTGATAATATATTTTGGATAGATCAGGGTAGTAAATGACTAGTACTTGTCTCTGCCTGTCTTACTATTTTTAACTAAGTAACCTGTGCAATAAATGACTATTAGTTAGTCATTGCCATACTATTCATTAAATAAAAATTGTGTTGGCCTAGTAAATGCTAATAAGTCACTATTCGAATCTGAGCAAAATTCTTACAGAAAAGGATGATGGCATAATCCTGGGATGATGTGGCGGCGTAACCCTGGTAAGACAAAATGGCATAGAATAATGGGCTTGTTAGGGGAAGGTAGATAGCCAAGCGTCCACACTAACAACGTGATAACATAGTCAAATTAATGCTCTTTTCAATGACGAAACTTATTTATCTACCTTACAGATAACAGTCACTTATCTATAAGTTTCAGAAGGCTCAAAATTAGATTAAACTCACTTAAAAACATAACTTTTTATAATGTTACACCAACACACCGCATGGCTATAAGCCTCACTACTACTGATTGCCGTGTTTCTTGCTACAGGTCAGTGCTTACAGGACTCCCTCGACACACCCCGCTGGCGAGATACAGGGGGTGGTGGCATTGCACCCGTCTCTCCTAATTATGAATCACATTTTTTTAAATCAGAAGCTCTAATTTGTATAAAATTACATTTAAGTGCATGTGATTAGTCATGATTCAATTTCATAACCACATGGGAAAAAGACATTTTTTTTTACAAATTAATGAGAAGAGCTTGATTAGTCAAATTAGCTTGAATTATCATCTCACTAGAGCTACACGAGGACTAAAGATTAATGAAAAGAATCATATTGTAAACATTATATAAGAGCATTTAAAAATTGGCACTTTACAAGAATTATACAGATTAATCGATGCAACATACACATTTTGTGAAAGTGCTAGGTACTCACCTGTTCTTTTCTTTATGCCCATGTCCAATCTAATTTTCGGGACCGAAACATCACGGCATCCCAAAATCTCATTAAGTTCGTTAAAGAAAAGGCATTCCTTTCTTCCTTTCCCACTTGTGCTGTTGCCGTCCTTTACGGCTTTGTAGTTTTTCTTCAGGGATTTCAATTTGTCCTGCATCTGCTTCATCGTTTTCTCGCAACCCCTCTGAACTAAATCTTTATGCATGTTTCGGTATATTTCGTTGTCTCGCGTCGTGCCATCAAATTTTGGAAAATACTCTGCATAAATAGCTATAAGATCCACCACTTCCTTATTGTTCCACTTCGACATTTTTTTAAAGAAAAAGGCTAAGTACGCAACAAAATCGTGACAAAATCAAGCATAAACAGTAATGGCGGGCGGATGTTGGTTTTGGCAAAGGATCATGGGATATACCCGGGTTTGGTCACCCACCTCTGTACCTGGGTAAGATGAAACCCACGTATCACCCAGCATTTTTCCCTATCCCATGGTATTTGGGGATTTTTCGCCGTCTTACCTAGGTAAAACCCACCAATTTTGGCACGTATAAACGGGGCCTAAGGGAAGTCGGGTGCTCCTCCCCCCCTAACCAGCAAGCCACTTGGGCAAGGAGGGGGGGGGAGAGAAGGATTCTTAGAAAATGCCCTTTCTCCAGGGCAAGAAGTGACCTGGGGTTCCATTAAAAAAACAGATGGGAAGGGAGTTCCAATGCTGGCAGATCGACACTACTAATTAACTAGGCGCCTGCTAGGCGACACATTGTTGGCAGCTGCTACCCAAATGTGGGGATGCCATAATTCGCTTTCATTTATAGACAAATACCTTTCTCGGTTTTTTTTTAAATACAAATATTTAAGTTAAAAATTTAATTCGTAATGAATTGAAAAATAAAAAATTCTTTTGTGTCCAAAATATATAATTCTTTTCATAATTATTGCAGTGCCTATATTTTTTCTGAGATTACTTGAAATTAAATTTTAATGCCGATAATTCCGATAGGGAATTCACCGTCAGACAGTGCCCGCCCGAAAGTACAAACAGACGGATAAAAAGTATGAAAATTGGGTCTTTGATGGGAAATTTCTCTGACGGACACTGGGTACACATACACATACGTCTATCCGAACGAATATACAAACTGACAAACGTATGAAAGTTGGATCGCATCAGATGTCATAATTTCCAACAGAAAAATTAATAAATTATTACACCTCGATTATTACGTCACCCCCTTGTGTACGGCCTGCCACAATCCTTATTTCTATTCGCAACCCCCTTCTAAACCATCATTGAACAATGCGTCTCGATAATTATGAGTTTAGTCTAATTGTGCTTTTTTTCCCACGTGCTCTTTATTCCGTTGCTTTTTTTTTTTTAATTTACTTTATTTATTTCCGTTGCGTATTTTTCTGGTTACCAATCTTTTTAAGTTAAAGTTACTAGGTAATGAGAGCAGAGTCGCATCGTACTGTTTATAAATGTCCATATTGAGATGGAAAATGCACGTTAAATACGTCAATGTCCACACCCGAAGAAGCCGATTTTTAATGCCCACTCGGGTGTCGGGCACGTCACTTGACCGTTGTTAAAAAATTTAAACCCCCGCCACCAATAGCCCACTTGTAGCTCTAGTGCAACGCTATTCTCGGTCACGCCACTAGACCGGTGCTAAAAATTAAAACCCCCGTCGCCAATAGCCTACTTGTAGCTCTAGTGCAACGCTATTCAAACAAAAATAATTTTGCTGTCGCATGATTTTTATTTTCTTTCTTAAAAAAGTATCACACCAGTTACATATGCTATCATTACATTAGAATAGTATATTACATATACTATTCTAATTCTACTTTCGAACATCGCTCGGATCCCCCCCCCCCCCCCCCGCCCCCCCCGTTCCTTTCTACGCCACATTTCTATATAGTAATCCCCCTCCACACACATTCCAATCCATATCCACAAACAATTACACGTATATGAACTCTCCTCCCTCCCTTGTCAAGCTTGGCATAATTTGTGGATGGTCCCTGTGAAAAAATCATTCGAATGAGTCTTTTCGTGAGAAATTTCGATATGAGAAATTTCCGACATGAGAAATTTCTAGTTACCGTGTAGTGACTGTCTTACTTGACGAAGGTTTATAAGCGGCTCTCTGAGCAAGCACACAAGCCTGAAAAAATATGTATATCAACCAAGGAACAGTGTTTTAAATTCATAAAAAAATGCCGTTCTAAGGGAATTTAAATTATTACTGTGTTTTTTTAATTTTAAGGGGGTCCAATTCGTTGCTCAATATTATCTTTATTTTCGCACTTTTTAGCATTTAATTATTTTTACAGAAGCAGTAAAAATAATTATCACTTTGCAGCCAAAATAACTTAAAAATAACTTGTGTATAATTGGTCAAAATTTTAAAAAAAATCGTCAAATTTTTAACCTTTTTTAATTCTCATTCCTCTTCCAGCGCATTTTGTTACCTGCGTACCACTAATCGTTTTTAAGCAAAATAAAAAAAATAGAATCAAGATAATAAAGTTTTTAATGTAAAAAGTTTTTTAAAAAAGAAATCGTGATTATTCATTCAATTCCAGTTTTGTTTAACATTATATAAATAAAATTAAATATAAATTATTAGGTATGCCGGACAATACCCCGGACCCGAACCAGGGACCCCTCGCATGCTAGGCGAGTGCATAACCAACTGGGCTCCCCAGCTTAAAATGGTTTTGAACAATGGACATTAAAATATGCGGCTTGCGAATAAAAAATTCGACAAGAAGTTTTAAAAGACCTAAAATATAGCTCTAATACTCACTGAAATTCTAACAGAAAAACAATTAATTTTGTAACAGTAATTGTCCCCTAGATCCGCTACCACAAAAGATTTGAGGGGGGGAAAGCAGCAAGATGACAGCATTTAGTTTTAATTTAAACTTTTAAAGGGCGAAATTTCCCATTTTCATGAATTTTCTTCCACAAATTCAAATAACATTTTTTATACCTTGCTAAATTTATTTGCACTAAAAAAAAATAATTATGTGAAATATCTTATTCTAAATATTTTCTCATGATCTGACTCTAGGAAAACGGCTTACCGAATGCAGTACATAAAAAATAGAGTCATTTGCCTGTCCTTTTAAACTTAATCCCAAATATGAATAATTTTTTTATTAATTTATATTTATTGTTCATTGTCTTACAACTAATGACTTGTAAGCGGCAGTTATACTTATAGGTAAAGTTAAGAGGAGACAAAAACAGTGGCGAAGTTGAAGAAAGGGCCCAAATAATTGTCTCCAGATATCTGACATAGTGTATTCTTAACATTGCACAAACTCTCCAGTATACATTATCGAATGGGCCCGGATGGCCGAGTGGTTAACATCGCAGGCCAGCAGTCTGTGCGCTGTAACGGGTGCGGGTTCGATTCCTGCCTTCGCCTTGGGTGTACTTCCTTTCTCTGTGACAGTAAAAACTCTTTCTGTGTCTGTCTTGCTTGACGATGGCTTATAAGCGGGTCTTTGATCAAGCACCAGAGGTGCCGATCCCCCCCAGAGGCAACGACGCACCCCCCCCCCCTAGAATTTTTTAAATCCCCCCCCCCAAAAAAAAAAGGGTTTTTAATTTTCCTTTAAATAGATTTTCTTTACAGTAAAAGTTAGCGGGAATCTAAATAATCGGTACAAATTCCACTCAAAATTTAATTTATGTAATTATATTATTTTTTAATCCATAAAAATAGCCGGACACGTGATCCAATCAAAAACAGTTTCCAGTTCCTTCACTCAATTCTTAAGGGGTCTAAGGAGTCTTTAAAATGTGCAACGATGGCACTACAAAACATAGTTTGATCTTTCATGTCATTTTTGAACTACTCAATGTATGAGTATAATTTTTTTATATGTAATTCTACATGATTTATTTATTATGAAACTAGTTTTAAAATTTATGAAACTTTAGCCAAAACTAAATTAAAGGATATTAAACATGAAGCTATTTGAACACAGTGTGATTAGTCTTGCGCGGCAAATTGTGAGGTCAAAATTGAAAAAATGACCAAGAAAATGGATTTATATTGTACAAATATGTACAAACTAGGACTTATACCTAAATTCTCAGCTCAGTTTTAATTAGAATTTATTTTAATAACTTTTTTCTAACATTTTTTTTAAAAATTTAAAAATTTTGATTTTAAATTATTTTTAAAATAATTTCTAATTAAAACTGAGCTGAGAATTTAGGTATAAGTCCTAGTTTGTACATATTTGTACAATATAAATCCATTTTCTTGGTCATTTTTTCAATTTTGAAATCACAATTTGCCGCGCAAGACTAATCACACTGTGTTCAAATAGCTTCATGTTTAATATCATTTATTTTAGTTTTGGCTAAAGTTTCATAAATTTTAAAACTTGTTTCATAATAAATAAATCATGTAGAATTACATATAAAAAAATTATACTCATACATTGAGTAGTTCAAAAATGACATGAAAGATCAAACTATGTTTTGTAGTGCCTTCTTTGCACATTTTTAAGACTCCTTAGACCCCTTAATGCATAAAAATGCTGTCTTCGCTATTTATCTAACTAGCAGTATGGTCCCGCCTTACAGGTAACCCGTTAACTTCGCATTGCTTCCTTTTAGAGGCATGCTTTGCTTACTTGTGAAAATACACTCAATATCTAATGCGAATGGCGTCAAGCACCCATTTCGGCCCGGTCCATGTATTTTCAAGCCCTGTTATGGTCCCGCACTCCCACGTGGATGACCTTTTTTTTAAACTAATTATAGTAATTAAAAATCACAATCAAATATAAAAAAACTACGCCTCAGGTACACACGTAGGTATTAAAAGGAATCTATATTAAAAATTTCGGATATTTTACAGCAGTCTAAGTAGGTATTTTGCCATCCACAGACATACACACAGACAGACTCTTTCTTTTATTATTATAGATGCAATGCAACACAATCGATATCATTAAACAAATCAAAATTATTTTATAATGTTAACAGATATAGTTTACAGATTTAGTTATAAATAAGTTACTAATTATTAAATTACTACAATTAAAATGAAATATTAAACAGTCAAAATTCTTACCGTAAAACTCGGAACTGAACTACTTAACTAAATTCAATCACTCACAGCATGTATGCTAAGCCAGAAATATTATCCGAAGCTCATTCATTCAAAGAAATATTATACAAAATTCTGAATATTTATAAAACCTGCTTCAAATGCTATAACAATGATTAAGAAATGTTTATGTGGAATAATTGCCAGCACATGGCTTTCTTCGACGCCGGGACATATTGTTAAAGATTTTAGTTGCGATTAATGTAGTTAGAGCATTAAGTGCGTTAAAACTGTTAAAAAAATCCCGCCACTCTAAAATATTTTATGTAATTTCATGTCTTTAGTCGACTTTATTACAAAAAAAAGGCACGTTAAGATTCAGGTGCATTTAAAAAAATAAGAAAACAATGTTTTCATAATAATAATTGATCAATATTTTTGGTGCCCATAAATGTTTGAAAGTGTAAAATTTGAACCTAAAATATTTGTAGTAATATCAAATATAATTAACTTCTCAGTATTTGTATGATTAAAAATTCTTTAGTATCTTTTCTTTATTCGCCTAACCTTCTGAAGGATACAGACGTATAAACCCGTCAGATGACTGATTTTCCAGCAACGCACATAATTTTAAAGTTTTATCAATTTAATAATTTTATTAAATTCCAAAATTTAAAGCATAGGGGAGTCATTTATAACCACCTCTACAGAAAAATAATTTTTTAATTGAGAAATTAAATTTTCAGCTAAAATTTTAAATCTCAAGCAGTGAAAATAAGTTTACATTTCAGCCAATTTGCTTTTTCAGAGGGTTAACACGATTAATATATTCAAATTATATAATTACGACGAAAATCTTACCGGAATCACTGCCATAACACTTCAAAATAAGCTCTTGGAGTATTTATAGTGCAGTGCATTTTAACTTCATGTAGTTTAAAATAGATCAAATAGGTGCATTTAATAAAGATATATCTTTGATGCTCCCTCCTCCGTTTCCAAAATGAACAATCTACATCTACAAAAAACAAAAAAAAACCCTTCTTACAACACTTCAAAGCGAGCGGGAAAATTGCACGAGTGTCATTGGTGAAAAAGAAATGTTCGGTAAGTCATCATCAATCGAATTGTATATGTTATACAGAATGGCAGCTGCAAATGTTTTGTTTGAAGAAATGATGAGTTGTTTATGGGTAATAAATGCCAGAAAGATTCGTTAGGCCTACGCGATATTCGATTATCTATGATCTTCTTTCCGTAATGTTCTTGTGGATTTTGGTTACCATTTTTGATTCTTGAAGGTTGGGATGGGGGGGGGGGAGGCAGGGGTTAATGCCCCCTTCCCTTGGTGTTTGGGGGGGGGGGTGATGATAGAAAAAACTAGTATTTGTAACTTAGAAAAAAATAAACCATTCACACTGGAAATTTTCTAATTTTTTTCGACCCCCCCCTAAAATTTCAATGACGCAGTCTGCGTCGTTGACCCCCCCCCCCCCCTGTAGGCACCCCTGTCAAGCACACAAGCTGGAATATATATGTACCTACAAATTATCGATCGTTGGCTACAACATGCAAACAATTTATCCTTCAAATAGTCTCTTATTTTCAAATGCTTTCGTAAAAACAAAAATAGCTAAAGTACATGTCACACAGAACATGAAGTACATATACAGAACATGAACATTCAAAGAATCACATTCTTTGAATGTTCTGCATATTATGACTTCATTTAAAACTGATAAAATTTTTCTTTAAATAATAATGTTTTAATTAGTTTCGCTTGTGACAGTTGATTTGGTTAGGGTAGGGTAGTTAACATCTTTATTCTGACTTGTGTGTTCAATCAGAGACCCGCTTATAAGCCCTCGTCAAATAAGACAGACACAGAAAGCGTTTTACTGTCACAAAGAAAGGAAGTACACCCAGGGTGAAGGCGGGGATCGAACCCGCACCCGTTACAGCATGCCGACTGCTGGCCTGCGATGCTCACCACTCGGCCATCCGGGCCCCTTGATTTGGTTAATTTTCTTGTTTATACTTAATTTTCACTCGCGCTGAAATTTGTATTCAAATTGGGAATGAAAAGTATAAATCTCATGCTTACAACAATGAACAATGTTATACCTATGGAAAGATCAGTTCACTTTTTGCATTCATATACCCGTTTAAGCTAGAAATTCGAAGAATCTATTCTTAAATGACGCCTTCGGTACATAGGAATAAGCTCCTTAATATGAGGAGTCCCGAGTCTGCAACTAAAGTAATTTCGAATGTTTGATGATGTGCAATTCAGTCAGTTAAAACTTTGTTTGTAGATGTAGATTTATTATGTTTAGAAATTGAGATATGTTTTTTAGTTTCGTTTAAAGTTTTTTTTACAAAAAAACATTAAGCTAAACTACTTCGTTACGTTGTTCATTTTCACCTACATTTACGCCTACAAAATCATAAAAAGAAAATTTCCAAAGTTTTGGGTGGTTAATTCTTCTATTATTTATGATTTATACGGTTATTTAACTGCCATATTCTAAAATTCAATGTTGCTTAATTTTCCTGTCATATTCAGTTAACTAAAACTTAAACAAATTTTCAAAACTAAAATTTATAGAACTATTTAAAAAAAACTGTTTTTTTTTAAAAAATTGTTATTGCAAGAACTCCCAATCAGTGTTTACGTTGATTAATTTTATAAAACACATGAATGGCAGGTGCTGTTTAGTGTTTACTGTACCAAAAAATTCTGTAAAAAAATATTTGACTTCCATTTGAATTATGGTTTTGAAATACTGAATTTAGTTTTTATTGATTTAAAATTCTTTGTTGGTTATCCATTTTACGTAGGTGTACGTAGGTACGCTCTTACAATAAACACAGTTTAGTTTTAATAATATTGTATATAATATTCTTTTTTCGAAATTAGCATTATTAACTAAATGAATATGTTTAAAAAAAAAAAAACTAAGTCATCCTAAAACGATGACAAAATAGGCGCCAAAAAAATCCTTCAGCCACGTCCTAATTATTGTGCAGTTGTCAGGGATGTCAATCCCAATTCCTAACCCCCCGCGAGGACAAACCTTCCCAAAAATTCCTACGGCACAACCATCTGTGAGAAAGGGGCTAAGCGCAAATTTCAAACAATTCAATGCCCGAGATTTGGTCTTTGGCTACATGGCGAAGAATTGCTGTCCTAAAAGTAGCCAACGGTCACCCCGGCCCCCTGCTGAGGGGGGAAAGCACCTAATTGGTCTTTTCGATTTGGCCAAGTGCGCTGCCACCCTGTAAACAACCGTGCAGCCAAAACCAAAAATGTCCGACGAATAATGCCTCGTGTGGAGGGAGTACACGTTAAATATTCTTCAAAGTCCTAACACTGCGCACTCGATGTCGCCCTCAACTGTTGCGTTGGGTGCTTACTCAGGTGTCGACTTGTCACTTGACTGTGGTTCCAATAAAAGACGCCCATCGCCAATACCCCTCGTGTAGCTCTAGTGCGACGATCATTCAAACTATATTTTCTTTTCAGATTGAAGAAAGTTCGTCGTGTGAAGCTCTAGTGTGATGTTAATCTAACAAAGTGACATCAAATCGAATGTATAAAATTAGAAAATGCAAAAATTGAAAATTTCCGTAATTGATTTGATAAAAAACAGCATTTTTGTTAATTTTTTATACACATGAACATAACTAATTTTGTAAAATGTTTTGAAGTCACTGGATACTTAGAAGTCAATGGGAAAACAATTAATTGATGAGCATAAATCATTTTTTATTAAAACTTGTTTTCGTATATTCAATGACAAAATAATGTTCAGTTTTGTGTCAATTCTTTTAAATATCAACTAATTTTTTTTGTAATTGTGGTAGTACGTGCAGTATAAATGCAGTCAATGTAAATGCTAACCATTTAATAAAAATTATCTTTTTTTTATGAATGATTGTTTTTATTTGTATCTAAAACTAAAGCTACATTTGTTTTAACTGTTTCTAGCTTCTGTGTATTACTACTTTGAACAAAATAGTTGTGTGTTATAGTTTGAAACATTACTTTTAATCATGTTTGTCATCGGATATAAATAAACTTAATTGTTTCTTTTTTATTTTCTGTGTCCATTTGTCTTGATTGTTACTGTCAAGGACCAAAGATTAAATTCATAAGAAATATTTTATGTAGGTAATTAATAACTTTATTTAGTTCATGTAGGGGTCTGGAATTCAGCTAAATTTATTTTAAAATGAATGTGTACTATACAAATAAACTTATTTCAGATTAAACTTAAATTTTAAATAAAATTTTCACATACAGGTGATTTTAGTTTTCTTATACTTTAGAACTCCAGAAATAATAATTTAATTTTAACTTAACTAAAGAATTAATAATTATAAGTGTGTTGGGTGGGTGGTGGTGGGTCATTGAATTGCTTATCCAGTTTGATTTTGTTTGTTTTGTTCAAAAAAATGAAACATGTTCATTATTGTACAAAATCATATACAAAAGAAACTGTAAACAATGATTATTATTTTTGCTAAGAATCCAATCAAGTATTCAATTTATTATAGTAAATTGATTACTTAACGCTTTCCTGCCTAAAATAATATGCATTATTTGCAGCTTTTTCGGAATCAGACTTCTTATTATAATGAACATTTTTCAATTTTTTAAAAAGAAAACAAACAAAATAAACACGATGGTCAATTCAATGACCCACCTGCCATCCAACGCACGCCGTATTCCCCACCCCATACACCCCTTCCCCTCCCCCCTCCCCAAAGCATCCCCCCCCCTAACACAGCACCCCCCCTCCAACAGTCCCCCCCCGGTACCCCCTCGCTTCCCCATCCCCCACGCTTACGTAATCCCCCCCCCCAACTGTCAATCACGACTATGTTTGCATTGCAAGTTTGCATCAAGTTTAAAAGCAAGGAAAATAAACATTTGCAACAAGTTTATTGTAAGTTTGCAGGTTTGTTTCGTAAGTTTGCTTCAAACTTGCATTGCAAACTTCCAGCAAGTTTGAATCCTGTCAACTAGGAAGTTTGAATCACGTTTGCTTCACACTTGCAGGCTTGCTTTGCACACTTGCTGCAAGTGTGCAGGCTTGCATTGCAAGTTTTATGCAAGTTTGTTGCAAATGAAAATTGCTATCTGGGACGTAGAAGATTTACAAGGTGTCTTGAGAACAGAAGTGGACTTATCCAGCACAGGAGAAGAGTTACAAGGCGGCTTAGGAACAGAAGGGGCGTTAGGAAGCACAGGAGAAGAGTTACAAGGCAGCTTTTGAACAGAAGGGGCTTTAGGAAGCACAGAAGAAGAGTTACAAGGCGGCTTGGAAACAGAAGGGGCCTTAACAAGCACAGGAGGAGAAGAGTTACCAGGTTAAAATTCCTGCTGGAAAATGTTTGCTTTTTAGCTTCGCATGCTGGTATCCAGCAAAATAAAAAAGCATAAACTAGCAAGAATACTTGCTGGTTCCAGCATGGAATTCCAGCTTGCCATGTGCCGAATTCGAACGCCTACAGTTGCTGGTCCAGCAAGAATTACCACCATGTCATGTGCCGAATTCGAACGCTATTTTTGCTTGTCCAGCATAGTTTTCCAGCATACTATGGTGGTTTTTTATGCTTGTCCAGCTTACAAAACTAGCATGGGTTGCTAGAAAATTGTGCTGGGCCCAGCATAAAAAAATAGCATGGTATATGCTTTTCCGCTTTGCTTTTCTAGCATAAATATAAAAGCTTCGAAACTGGATACTAGAGGGCGACACTAAAGAAAGTAACAATTTCAAAAATGCATTTATGTGTACGGAGAAGAAAAAAACCTCATGGCTGACTTCTTATTCTTCTCCTTGATTCCCGGTTGGGGAATCGAACTGGGGATCTTCTGCTTCGCAATCCGTTGCCTTCCCGACTGAGCCAACCAGTCATGCTTGATAATCGCCCAGTACAGTTGTTAAACATTAGTCCGCAGTACTCGTGTTCAGTTTAAGCTACTGTATTGCATATGAAAAATGAAATTTACCTTTAATAAAATTAATAGCTCTGGTATATTAAAAAAAACTAAAAAAATAATAATAAATAATAATAATAATAATAATAATAATAATAAATAAATTAATAATTTTAATATTAATATTAATAATAATAATAATAATAATAATAATAATAATAATAATAATTAATAATAATAATAATAATAATAATAATAATGACAATATATAATATAATAATGAATAAAAATAAAAAACAATTCTGAACAAAAAAAAATTAATTATTATTAAATGATAGTATTAAAAAGGAATGGCAATGGAAAAACCGAACTTGACACGAAAATTTAGTTTATACTTGAAACAGTAAAATCGCTTCTGTTTTATATAGGGGAAGGTGCTGAGGGTTTGGGATAGATTTAGATTTTTAATTTTAATATTTTTTTATAAACCGATTAGTTAAAAGTTTTTAGGTATTCTCCTTTAACAAAATCTTGCCTATACTAAGGTATTTTTCAAAGATTTTTTTCTTTAATATTTAACCCCACAGGTACGATGTCTCCAGGTACATCCACTGTCCACAGGTACAACTTCAGTGATGTACCCGGGGACAAGGCACGATGTACCTGGGGACATTGTTCCAAATTGGCTAGAATGCAATTCTGTCGTACAAATAAGAAGTCGAATACATTTTTGGACATCGTATAGAATGACATCTTTACATTTTTTTAAAAAAAATATCGAACTGTTCCTTTTTCTTAATTTAAAACATATTTCTAAATGCGTTTATATACAATTAACGAATACGCTTCCCAAATGCTTTTTTATTCATAAAAAACTAATAAATATAATCCCCAAGACTTGGAAATAGAGTAAGTTTGTTGTAATTTTTAATAGTAGCTTGATTTTTTAATAACATAATTTGCAAATTTGCAAGATAGCTTATAAACCAAAAAATAATAATAATTAAATCTACGCAAGGTTATTATAACCATCAAAAATAAGTAGGAAAAGAACTGCTATCCTCTTCTTTTGGCAAGGCTTACAACATTTGGCGCTGGAAGTTTTGGAATTGTATCACCTCTATCGAGTTCAAACTTTTCAGTATATTTTTCATTATTAGTAAATTTATTCGAATTTTCAATATTTTTTAAGTATTCTATATTAAATTATTTACCCTGTACTTCAATAATATTTGCCAAGTTATATTTGACATTTGTTTTCCCCAGAAACCTCACTAAAACAAAGTCCCCTACTTGAAGTTCATCATTATTTCTTGATTAATTATGCAAATTTAGTGTCAAATCATTTTCAAATATTTATGTTTGAATTAAGAGTTGAATTCCATCCTTTCTTCCAACATCCTTCAAACGCATATTTCCTTTTTTTTTTACTTGGAGCAGACTTTTTAGCTTTTGGTCGTTTTCTGTTTAATTTCTGTATTATCGGTTAAAATGAGATTTTCCTTTCTGGAAATTTATTTAATAAAAATTAATAATAAATTATTAAATGAAAAATAAAATTTACCTCTGCCCCCAATCTTCGAATAAAGGTACGAAATGCTAGAAGCGTATTATACTAGAAAGCTGGATATTTAACATATTATGCTGGAAAGCATAAGAAAGTCAAAACTAGCTTATATTGCTACCTACCATATCATACTGCTAACAAGCTAGATATGCTATTAAGCATAGCATGCTTGTGCATAGCTTCCCATGCTATAAACTAGTACGCTGGGTACCAGGATACCTACCATATTATGCTGGCAAGCATAAAAAAGCATAAAATAGCTTAGCAAGCTATCTACCTTGTCAAGCTGGTAACAAGCTTAAATTGCCAAAAAGCATGACATGCTTGTGCATAGCTTCCCATGCTAGGACCTCGTATGCTTGCAACCTAGCATATAATGCTGGCAAGCATAAAAAAGCATATTCCAGCACAACCACCAAGCAAACAAAGCAAAACCCAGCAGAAACTAGCAAATTTTTGTTGCTGGTACAAGCATAAATTTTGACCTGTTCTCAAGCCGCCTTTTATAAAAGGCGGCTTGAGAACAGAAGTGGCCTTAACAAGGACAGGAGAAGAGTTACAAGGCGGCTTGGAAACAAAAGGGGCCTTAACAAGCACAGGAGGAGAAGAGTTAAAAGGCGGCTTGGAAACAGAAGAGGCATTAGGAAGCACAGTAGAAGATTTACAAGGTGTCTTGAGAACAGAAGTGGACTTATCAAGCACAGGAGAAGAGTTACAAGGCGGCTTAGGAACAGAAGGGGCGTTAGGAAGCACAGGAGAAGAGTTACAAGGCAGCTTTTGAACAGAAGGGGACTTAGGAAGGGGCAAAGCATGTACTTTAGAAGGAATGGAATCAGAAGGATAAGGTTTAGGCCTAACAGAAGATGGCAGGGGAGGAAAGTCATCAAAACTTAAACTAAACATCCTTTACCTGCTTCCTTGAAACAACAACAGAGTGCACTTTATCCATAAGCAATTTTCCCAGACGCTCATTTCCTTTGAGATTAAGGTGGAGGCCATCCTTGGCTAGAAAGTCTTTCCATGATGGTTTGGGAGATCTACAAGAGAAAAGAGAGCCATTAGATTTACAAAGTTTTTCTACACCAGTATTTATATCGCTGATTTTCTGATTTCGAGCATCAAGATTAGGAACATAATAACGGTGGGTGATATCTTCTTCACGAGGTATAACAGCCGATACAATAACTGTGGATTGAGTCGAACTATTGCATCGAATAAACACTCGTACTTGCGCAGGATCCCTGAAACAAAATCTCGATTAATATTGTTTGTTCCGACATGCACAACAACACAGTCATACGATTTCTTCATTGAAAAAATCTCCCTAGTCAATCCTTCGAGCATACTGCCAGGAACACACTTAGGCCCCGTTCTCATGCACAGAAAACGCCAGCTAATCGCCGGCGTTTGGGGAAAAAAATTCACCTGTAGGGAAAATTGCGGGTGCGAAAATGTACCCACTCCCTGAGTAGTAGCGATTTCACTACCACCCCCATGATGCACTTCGGCTATGGCATGGTATGGTAGGTACATATATATTCTAGCTTGTGAGTTGTGTGCTCGGCTTTGGAGTTTAGAATGAAGATGCCTTTTACTTTGTTTTTAACTAGTATAAGAAGGTCCCAAATTACTTTCTAATGTGTATCTAGAGCAGGGTTTTTCACTGATTAAATTTGATTTTTTTCACAAACAACTTATTTTTTAACAAAAGTTTTGAAATGTTTAGAATTTTATTTGAAAAAAAAAAAAATGTTAAGTCAATATTAAAGGATTCAAGGTTTGGCATACTTAAAATAAACCTGATTATGTTTTTTTTAATAAATTTTTATTAAAGTTTTCCTTGTATTTCATTATTAGGTGTTTCAAATTTTATTTTGTAGATAAATTCTACTTTCCATAAAAGAATTCAAACAATTTCAGCATCACAATTAAATTAGAGAGAATTTTTTTAGTTGCAATTAACCAGATGCATGTTTTCAATTAAAATGTTGCCCCTTATTTTGAAATCAATCAGTATTGCATGCTATAAAACTTTTCTGTAGTTTGAAAAAAATCATGAAGTATGATTTGTATTTTGCGATATTAATTACATTTATATCGCCACTTGCAATATTCTAAAATTATTTTATTTATTCGCATCAACCTCCTACTTTCTTCATCGTCAATAAAATCGATAGATGTCAGTCCACGAATTGTTAGTAAAAGAATTGTTTTTAGTTATTCTTGCGACGACATCACTAACAAAGTAACGTTAAAAAAGAATACACTTCGGCTTTGGCATGGTATGGTAGGTACATATATATTCTAGCTTGTGAGTTGTTTGCTCGGCTTTGGAGTTTAGAATGAAGATGCCTTTTACTTTGTTTTTAACTAGTATAAGAAATAAGAAGGTCCCAAATTACTTTCTAATGTGTATCTAGAGCAGGGTTTTTCACTGATTAAATTTGATGTTTTTCATAAACAACTTATTTTTTAACAAAAGTTTTGAATTGTTTAGAATTTTTGTTTCAGTGTTTGGGTGTGTTTATTTTGTAAATTAGTTTTATTTCTCATAGGATTACTCAAATCATTTTTCATCATTATTGACAATGAAAACTATAACTTAGAAAATATAAACTTGAAAAAAAAAAATGTTAAGTCAATATTAAAGAATTGAAGGTTTGGCATACTTAAAATAAACCTGATTATGTTTTTTTAATGAATTATTATTAAAGTTTCCCTTGTATTTAATTATTAGGTTTTTCAAATTTTATTTTGTTGATAAATTCTACTTTCCATAAAAGAATTCAAACAATTTCAGCATCACAATTATATTAGAGAGAATTTTTTTAGTTGCAATTAACCAGATGCATGTTTTCAAATAAAATGTTGCCCCTTATTTTGAAATCAATCAGTATTGCATGCTATTAAACTTTTCTTTAGTCTGAAAAAAATCATGAAGTATGATTTGTATTTTGTGATATTAATTACATTTATATCGCCACTTGCAATATTCTAAAATTATTTTATTTATTCGCATCAACCTCCTACTTTCTTCATCATCAATAAAATCGATAGATGTCAGTCCACGAATTTTTAGTAAAAGAATTGTTTTTAGCTATTCTTGCGACGACATCACTAACAAAGTAACGTTAAAAAAAGAATACACAGTACAGAAACCATCTCGAGTATCAAAACAAACAATAGGATGTGACGTAACCACATACGTCATTTCCGGAACGCCGGCGTTTTCATCTGAACGGTATTATAAGGCTTCACAAAATAGCCAGCTAAACGCCGGCGATTTCACCCGCCATGTGAACGCGCCTTTAAAGTCCAAAAAACTCAATTTCCCAAGGAAATACTCCTTCAAACCCTTAATCATAGAATCACCAATTACCAACAGCCTCATTTTGTCAAAATAAAGCACGAAAAAAACTTTCAAATAAAAGATTCTAAAACAAAATGCACGTGCTACTTTAGTAGGAGTAGTAGTAGTAGTAGTAGTGCTTTTCTTCTCAGCCCTCCCCACTTCGCAATCCCCCCTACTTGTCGTGACGTTTCGAAGACGGGTAGATCGGTAAGAGGGGGAGGGGGGAGAGTCGATCCCACATTCCAATGCCGTTTTCCGTGATGGCGCTTCAATCGTCTCTACAAAACCGGTTGGTGACCGGTCCGGTTACTCTATGCACCACCTCTTTCTACTTTCTAGGCGCCTTTCTTTGGTTAGGTAGTTAGGTTTATTTTAAATCATACAGTTTGAAAAATGGCTGAGGGACTTATTGGTAAGTGTGTTCGAATTAAATATTCTTTCTTGGTAAATTATCACTACTGATTCATATTTATACCAGTAAACAATAGAGTCCAGCCATCTTGGCTGGATCATTTTGATACGTTATGTAACAAATATATAAGTGAATGTTGAATATACGTAACCACGCAACTTTCTTTTGGTTGTGGTTGTTTAGTACGTATTTCCAGGGCCCGACTTACAACTTCAGGAGCCCATTGCAAGAGCAGATTTGGGGGCCACAAAACATACTTCGATAAAAAAAAAATTGCTTGTATTTTCCAATCTTACAGTGTTTACCAAAAAAAAAAAATTGTTCAAGCAGCCATACTTGTTATTTACATTTTTTCGCGCTACAGTAAAGTGGCTCTTTAACGTGAATGCGGAGTTCTAAAAATCAATCTATATTAATCTTAATATATTTAATTAATAGTAAAGATTTTTTGTTATCGATCTACTTTTAGTTATATATTTAACAGTTTTGAGTAATTATTCTTATTATTTATGTTTGGCTTTGCGTTATTGTGATCCACGTTTTTTTTTTATCCTCGTAGGATACGTTGGTAAATTTCCTGGTATGTAGTGTTCATCAAACATTTATTTTTCAAAAATGTATCTTTTTAATGGTTTGTAAATGGCTCTATATTTATTTTATTTCAATACTAGAAGGAGGGTCATTCCATGGTAACTCAGGTTACATTTGACACATGTTATCCAGTTTTACACTTATTCTACCTGAAATAAATTTTCTAAAAGAAATTTGCAATTTTTCTTACCTTTCAACTGATTTTAACTTAATTTAGAAATTTCAAAATCTGTTACAAGTATTACAGTTTTTCAATAAAAAAATATTTTCCTTTGGTAACTCAGGTTACGCAAAATGGACATTGAATTCTACTATGTTAGATAAAAACTTAAAACTCTGCTCTTATTGAAAATTTAAATTGATAATAAGTGGGTGAATAAATCTACTGATTCTAAGCTACATTAAAGTGTTAATTTGAATAAAAATATATTCATTTAATTTTTTTTTATGAATTTATTTACTCGGTAACTCAGGTTACAAAGTTTTGTTAACTCAGGTTACATAAGACTTTCAACAAAGTTTGTCAGTGTTTATTTCAGTATACCTTTTAGAATTTTTATTCAACTTATTCCTTTTTCATTTATATGCTAAAATTATACAATTACAGTGTTGATAGCATTTCGATTTTAAAAAATATGTTGAAAAATGAATTTTAGCATGCAAAAATATTAAATTTTCCAAAATAATACATGAAAATATTTTAATGTAAACGGTTAAGGGTTACAGTTTCCAACTTATTAGAACAATTAAGAAAAACATATTTAGATACTTCTAAGCTTTTTCAAAAACATCAATTTCAGTGTTAAACTTGTATGTTAAACGATTTCCTTTCATTATCAAGGATGGAGTTGGCAAAATTGCTAAACTGTGTGTATGAAACATCCGTTTCATCAATTTTGAACGTATCACCACTGTCCCCTATCAATTTAAGGCACATTATTTTTACATCCCCATCATCAAAATCAACACCACTAAGGCATACTGCCACATATCGATATTCCATTTTCCGAGGACCATCAAATTTCACTAATACATATCACCCATTTTGGATATCTTCTTGTTTATGTAAGGATTCTTCTATGTGGTCCTCTTCCTCATCATCTTCCTTTAAGTTCTTTGTTAGCATGCATGTGATTAGAGATGAATTTTTGGTACTAATACAGTGGGCTTCTGATATGCCAGGTACCGGTGAGGCGTTATCAAATAATTCTTCCAAATTCATATCTGCCACCTTTTTTCTAATATCTTTGCCAGTCATTTAAAAGACCATTACATCAGAAACTTCTTTAGCAACAAGTGCAAACTGCTTTGCATTGAAAACAGTACTCTTGCGTTGCATTACTGCACTTCTTACTTGTCGCTTAATTGCCCCCCCCCTATACCATCCACAGGACCTTTCCCGTGCGAAGTTGCAAAATAGTTCCAAATGATGTTTATGGAGTGACGGCTCTGGAGAACCTCGATAGCTGCGGCAATGAATCTATTTTTGAATTGTGAAGATGGTCCGTCAGACCAAATCTTCACTTCTTCGATGTTGTTTGGGATTTCTTCTAGTAATTTGTCTATGTATGGTATAATAGTGTTCTTGCTAGGTTCCAGGTTATCTGACACAATTACTATGGGCTGTTGCTTACCATAATACCAAAGGGAAACTGTAAATAAGCTGATCTGTGGCTGAACCCAGTGGAAACTTTGAATCTCGTCCTGGGCAATGCATGTATAGTTTTCAGAAAAGTCCACTTGCATCAAAGCTGACTTGACATTGAAGCTAGATGAACTTGCTGCTTCTCGTTGTTCTTGATATGATCCAGCTTGACTTCTTTTAATGTAGCTGTGCTTCAAAAACTGTGGAGTGTTGCTGGCAATATAATCGGCTAAATCATAAGAAGTACCTTCTGTTGCAATTTTTATTAATTTTCCTTCATCTTTCCAGATTTCCCATTTAACTTGAGCTGGGGCATTTTCTTCAAGCACTGTATCCAATTTATGGCGGATACTATTCTCACAGTCTGAACATTTGCTTAGCCAGCAGTTTTCCGTTGCTTCCTCACAGATAATATTTGACGTTATAAAATTATGGTTATAAGAAGGAAACTCTGGTACAAATTTATGAAGTGAATTAATTGCATTAATGTAGTTTTCGTGATATTTACAAAGACATACGTTGTGAGGCATTTTGTTGCTTAACATTACATGATTTGGTCGTAGCTCTGCAAATTTGCTTTTGCCTATTATTCCACCAAATTCAGAACAAAACATTTGATGAGTTTCATTGATAGAAGAACTCAAATGCCTCAGTTGCATTTTAGTTTTTGTTCCATCTTTTCTAACTGTTGCAACATCCTTTATTCCAGGTGCTTGTCGGCTGTCATCTCGGACATAAAATTCTCCAACTTTTGTTGTTACATCTAAACTTAAACAGTTTTTATTCATTGCATTATCGGATTTGGATGGTGTCATCGAATCTCCAAATGTCTCGAAAAGCTTACGTACAATTATCTTCTTTTTCCTTGGAGATTTCGGGAGTGCTCTGTAAGCCCGATGTGTAGCTTTGCCCATGGATGCTGCATTTTTATATATAGGAGTTTCAATGGAGATGGAACGCTCTTCACTTTTTAATTTTCTATGTTTGACGACTTTTTCTCTTATTTTCTGTCTTTCGTTCTTCAATTTAAGCTTTCTTTCTCGGTCCCGAAGTCCCATTAATTCTTTCTTGCATCTTTGATATCTCTTCCTTTCTCGTTCTCTTTGAATTGATTTGTACTCTTCATATTTTCCTTCTTTTTTAAGCTTTTCTCTTCTCCTCTTCATCTTTTCAGCTGGTGTCAATGCCATTACAATATCCCTATAAAACAGAAAGGGAAAAATTAATTTAAGGAACCTTTTTTAATATTTATTGAAAAAGTAATTCTTAGATTTTGTACATCGCGAAAGAGCTATGTAATTTTATTTGTCAAAACAAAACTTCCTAGATACAAGTATAATTTTAATCTGAATAAAAACATTAATTTAAAGTGATGGAAGCATAATGAAATTGAATAAAATATTGATATTACATACTAATATAATATTAAGATGTTAGAAATGCATGGTAACTCAGGTTACATAAACATGCGGTAACTCAAGTTACATAATTTCAATTTTTGCAAATAATAATAAAAAAAAAAATAAAAAAAATTGCAGGAATAAAATTCTTATTCAATTCTTAAAGAGAAACCTTAAATAAGAATTATTTTTTACATTATTAATTAAATGAGAAAGAAAATTTCATGTTCTTGGTAACTCAGGTTACACATGGAATGCCTCTTAATTAGGCCTAAAACATTCTAATTCGAACATACTATTTTTTTCAATATATAGCATTTTAAATGCAGAATTAATTAAGGAATAAGATTGACATAATTTTTAACAATTAAAATTTTATATAACACAGGAAAAACTTACCTAAAATATGCTAAGATTTGAAGAAATTCAGCTTACAGAACAACAAGTCTTTTAATGACTGCCTTTTGCAAAAATAAACAAGTTTTCTGGAAGAAATCACTGTTGCCAACAAAAATTTAACTTATTTTTAACAAAATCAAATAAAAAACTAACCACAAAAAAATATTTTAAAAATGACTTGTGTGTCCACTTTTCATGGAATGACGAAGAATGGTCCCACTCTACTGGGAACCCGTTAACTTCGCATTGCTTCCTTTTAGAGGCATGCTTACTTGTAAAAATGAGGGACATTCACGGCCATATTCACCTGAGCTTCAATTCAAAATCGCTGTGGTAAAAAAAGCAGACAGACAGGTTAGAGCAGTAGGAAAACATTAGCAAGTGTTTCGAGAGGTGTAGGATAACAAACCGTGTGACATCACATGAATGTCCCCATACACTCAATATTTAAACAACTATATTCAATTCATGTTGGCGCATGCGCAAGAAAAAAGCAATAAAAGCCTGTTACGGCCCAGTGTTTGTTGTATACAATCAAAACACAATTAAATTCGTGCTGGCGCATGCACACTTTTATTAAAAGAACAAACACTAATAGAGGATGGCGTCAAGCCCCCGTTTCGGCCCAGTCCATGTATTTTCAAGCCCTGTTATGGTCCCGCACTCCCAAGTGGATGATATTTTTTTTAACTAATTACATTAATTAAAAATCACATTCAAGTATGAAAAAACTAAGTCTCGGGTGCACATTTTGAATTTTTTAGAGCAGTCTAAGTAGGTCTTGTTATGTAGGTCTGTATTATGTTGCTTAGTAGCATATTTCGATAATATTTAAAACCCATTATTTTGGCGATTTTTTTTTTGTTCAACCATGCTCTTAAAATGTTATTTTTATGGTGGCGTCATTTTGACTTGGCGACGATTTCAGAAAATCGCCAACTTATATATATACGGCTATAACTTACTTTAACCTTTTTGTGAATTCATTAATTCAGAGTTTAAACACACTTTCATAGTCAGCTTTTGTTAATGAATTTTATTTTTTCGCGTACTACATATAAAAAAGTTTGGGGCAGTTGTATAATACATAAATGTTCAGGAGAGAAATTTGGGGCCACCCTTAAAGTTGGGGCCCAGGGCACGTGCCCCGTTTGCCCGGATCAATACACGAGCTTTTTCTTTAAATCATGTTTTTTTTTTAATATAGCCAAACTTCAGACTTAGGGCGTTATTTTGGAAAGTTCGCTAAAGGGAACCGTACCGTAAGTGCGGCAGCACATTGGTACGACGAGCAATAAAGCAAACAATTGCCGCAGCAAACGGGTCTGAGGGTGGTTTTCTCTACTGCCCAAGCGCGAATGAGCTGCCGTGCCGCTCGGAAAACCGCTGAGAACAATTTCCCATTCGCTCCGCTCCCCTGAGCGATTTGTAGAAGACGCTTTCGCGGGTTATAATTATTTTTTTTTGACCGAATCCGAAGAGCTGTTTATAAGCTTCCAGTAATGATGTTGAGGAAGTTTTTCGATATGTTTTTTAAGGGATTTTCATAAATTGTTTTTTTTTCTATGAACATTATTATTTATTAATTTTATTTTCAGAACATCGTATTTATGTTGGTGGTATTGACCCGAAGATAGACCCTCAGCTTTTTAAACTTATCTTTTCAGCGCATGGGGGAGTTCGGTAAGTATATTAATGTTTTTTGTAGGGATACAACGGATATCCGGCCAATATACTGAATCCGACCATTATGCCGGATAGTTGACAGTAGCCGAATAATATAACTATCCGGCCTGTTAAAACTTGCATTTTCTCAATAAAATTTTTTATTGTTGTAATTGTTAAACTGACTATTTTTCTGTAGTCGACAGGTAATTTTTAAATTTTAATACATTTTATTGGATTTACATTTCACATTATGTTAATAATAAATAAAGCATATTAGAATTGTTTCAAGATACGTAAATTATGGTGTAAAAAAAGTAATAGTTCTGCGCTTTTTTGGTAAAATACGGTTTTGCTTTTTTTTCGCAAATGAGTCCAGCTTCTGAAAACAGTCGCGCACTGTATATGCTGCTAGCTGGTGAAGAAAGGTACTTGTTCACTTTTTTTGCTAAGATTGGGAAGTTAGTGGCATTGATTTTCCACCATGAGAAGGGACAGACTTTTCCCGTCAACGGCAGTTTAGAAAGCTATTCCTTCCACTTCTTGGGTGTTAAAAAGAACTCCAATTTTACGAATGTGATTGTTTCTAAATATATATATGGATTTATTGTAAGTAGGGGCGATGCGGCTTGAATGGGACAAGTTATGAATAGGACACTGGCCATAAAACTTTATAAGTGGTTTTGGTTCCGGATTCAGACAGTAGAAGTAGAAGAGACTAGTGGTTATACTATGTTATCCAAAGTAAAACTGCTACGATTGCAAAGTTGTTTACGCAATGTCACATTGTAAAATACTTTTGAAGCCTAAAAGGGCCGGATATCCGGCCCAAAGTTAGACCGGATATTCGGTATCAGTCCAAAATGGTATCCGTTGCATCACTAGTTTTTTGCATTACAGTGTTGATATATATTTAAAGGATTAAAACATGTTAAGGGACCTCAACGATTCTCAAGATATGCAATTCTGATGATTTTTTCCCCATGGTGAGATATTATATTTGGTTCGACCTCTCCACCCCTCTCCCTGTAATCTCATTTGAAAATTTTCAAAATTGATATTTTCATTTCGTTCAAGTTGATTTGGGCGTTTCCATATCCTAAAACTTTGAAACACATACTAATTGCATACTTGCCAACATGTACGGTTTGGCCGTACAATGTATGGATTTTTAGAGTAAGATTGTACGGACAATTTGTAAATTGTACGGTTTTTTAAAGAATTATAGATTTTTATTATTATTTTTTTTATATTAAAAAAAAAACGATTTTTTTTTCGGCGTAGAGGAACCGATCCTTTTGTGGATCCGTTCATTTGAACTCGTTCACTCTGGATTGACTCGTTACCAGCGCGCTGGGAGGCGGAACGCGATGTAGAGGATTCGGATAATCATTCCCTTTGTAGATCCGTTCTTTTGGACCAGTTCACTTCGGACCGACCCACTTTTAGCTGTAGCGCTCTTGGATTGGAATGAGTTTGTTTATTGTTATTGTTTCGTTCTCTATGGTTTTGTTTGTCTGCATGCTATAAAAATGCTAGTGAATTCAGCTTTCGTTTATATTCGTGTATTATTTTAAAGATGTACGCGTCAGGATGTCAGAATACTAAACAATATAATCAAAAACAATTCCCATGCATCGGAATTTCTCGGAAGGAACCCAATTTCGCTTTCTGCGCTGTTTGTGATGTTAAAATTGCTCATGGTGGATTAAGTGACATTAAAAATCACATCAACTTGAAGAAACACGCTGTAAGTGTTGAAAAAACATCCAAAGTTTGGAATTTTTTTTAGTTCTGGCGAAAACGATAGTGAAGTGATAAATGCGGAATGTTTGAAACGTTTACTTTATGAAAATGTCAAGAACCACTGTAGGAAACGGAAATTATATATTTTGTTTTTTGATAAAAATATGAAAATTGCGCCTCTTTTTTGCTATGGAAAAAATAAATGCAAAGTTAGTCATTTTATTTTTGTGTTTAAGTTATTTTTATATGTATTACTTCAAAAATTAGTTTTAAAACAAAATTTTAAATCTCAGGGAAATTTTTTGAAAATATTCTGGAAATCAGGGAATTTTACATTTCAATTTCTGTAGCCACCCTGTTGTATCAAAATTTGTGAGTCCAGATGCTAAGAATCCAGATGCTTAAAAAGTTAACTGATAAGAGCTGTTCTTTATTGAAAGTGGAGTATGCTGATAAAAGCAAACAGAAAATTGATGAGGACTTGTTAATTGGTAGTGCTACTCTTAACATCGTTAAAGTGTTAAAAGATGATGAAAAAGTTACTTTTTACTTATCTGTGAGGAAGTATTATGTTAACTGTTGTTATTATATAAGACAAAATTTTTACTTAAATTGTGATTTGTTTAAACATGCAGAAGTTTCAAACCTTTATAAGATTTCAGGTAAATCATTATAGGTACAAATGAGTGTTGTACATTTTTTGAAATGTTATGAAAAGTGTCATTTAATATAACATTCTTTTAAGTGATTTTATTTCTAACCCTTAATCAAAGTTTAGATGTTGCATGTTTTACAAAAATAGCTGAAATATCATGATAAAATTATAATAAAATATCAAATGTTAAGATTCAAAGGCGCACTGCCCATCACGACCCCGGGGCAGGCATCGCTACTTCGAATCCCCTTACTGAAATTGTAAGGTTTTCAAAATCTCAATGTTGGCAAGTATGTAATTGATGCACAACCTCAAACTTGGCTAGTCCAAACAGCAGCTGCATCATCTGATCATGGTCGAAAAGTATTGTTGTGAAGGATGAAAATACTTGTTTGTTCTTAGGTATGAATTGAAAATAATAACGAGAATAGGAAGAAACGAATATCAATTGAATCTAAGTTAAAGAGTGGACCATTATTTTTCCTTGGCACTTTTAAGTGTGGTTCAAAAAGGCACAATAAATATTATCCTCTGCAACAACATTGTTGAATACCTGTAAAGCAGGTTTCAAGTTCTGCCTTTCCAAACTTGATGGAGAGACAGCTTTCAAGGTTAAACCATAACCTTTCCACTCTCCACTTCATGCAACTTTTTTGTTACTTGGAAAGACGCTGTATTGAAAAGGTACCATGTTCAAAAATTTGGGAAAAACATATGTATACCAACATTTTTCTGGTTAAGCCAGTTGTTTCTTATGCACTTTAATATGTGGATCGAATCAATTAAATAAATACAACGGTCGATCTGGACAAGCAGGATTATCATTAGCTATACTTAACTTCGGAGGAGTTGCAAAGAATTTCATGGCCTTTGTATTAATTGCACTATTATCTGTTATTACTGCCAGAACATTGTATCCTATTCCTTCTAAACCAACAATGACTTTTTTGATAATAGATTAAAATGTTTCCGCAGAGATAGTGTGGACGGGCTTGACGGGCAAGATGTATGCCACATCTTTGTATGAAGATAGTAGGCTTCGAATCATGAATACATAGGCACCTGAAGCAGCTTTGCACTCATTGAAAGCCATGCCCGACACTCTTCCTCCCCCATAATCAAAACAGGGTTTTAAATGAATCTCATCCACCATCAAAGTTACGGATTTTTCTTTTTACTCCAATGTAGTAAACTTTTGTAATATATTTGTCAGGAAGTTTTCATCATTTTGTTCGTCACATGGATTCACACTACATTCTGAGCAGATTCTCTGCAGAGTTCCAGGATGTGGAAGAATGAAAAAAATTTGAATTTCGCAAAAATTTGCAACAATGAGGGGAGATGGATTTCAAGATACTGCCAAATATTAACATAACATTTGAATATCTATGTCGATTAATTGGATCATTTAAAATATTCAACAATTACGAAATCACAAATTTTTTTATTCGACAGGATTTCTTTTTAGCTGCTCAAACAGTATTGTAATAAAACGCGTGTGTTTTTAAAGTCATCAACAGTGGTATTATCATTATTACTTTAAGTGAAGCAATTATGTCAAGTAATGCAAAGTTAATATTTGCAATTTTGGGTTGGAAATTTTAACTTACCCAACAAATACTTTCAATTCTATTTTTTTTTATGAAGAGATACATTTAAATCTGAATTAATTTGAATGCAAGTAATAATTTCTGGGATTACTTTAGAAATATAAAAGATAAAATAAAATCTTCTTTCAAACATATTGCCCAAAAGTCGCCTATTTCTTGTTTCGTCAGGCACGCATCAAGTTCACGTAATGTTGAAAATGTTGTTTCCTTCAGATTCTCTTGTTGTGCTTTCTCGCTGGCGTGTACAGCTTTTTGTTAATCCTCGACTCTTTTAACCGCCTTCTTTTCCTGTTGGGAGATTCTCTTGTAGCTGATGTAGTCAGCTGTAGGTAAGCTGGACATTCTTGCAGGATTTCTTGCAATGCACCTTTTTTCAGGCGAGGGTAAGGAAGTGCAGGGGTCGTAGTTGTCCTGAAATTCCTGGAAAAAAAATTGTGTCCGGAATTGTCCTTATTTTTCACACATTGTCCTGAAATTCCTGAAATTTTTTAAAAAGTAGTAACAAACATAATTTCATTCATGCAAACTAGTACGGATAAGCTTCCATAATTACAGCAAAATTTATTTTTGAGATTAGTTTTTGCCTGAGATTTGTTTATGAAAAAATCGGTTCTTCATCATTGAAAAACAATTCCGTTGGTTTTAATAAGATTTTTTTTTAAAATCCAAACAATGGTTTCTGGAAATAAAAGGCTCAAATGCAGATCAAAGTTTTTTGTTTGTGCAGGAACTAAACTTAACCTACCCACGATGACTTGTAACACTTGCTAAGTAGCCACGTGATAGCAGTTGGTTAGAGTTCTAGGTATGATCAGATCAGATTTGTCTACCAGCCTCAGCACCTAGTTATACTATTTGCTAGTTATCGCCAGTAGTGTCTCAAAAAAATTGTTCAGAGTTTTTTTTCTGAAAAAATCTATCATCCACCCACAACTCCTTGTAATATTTACTATTTGGTAGCGTAATCATCGTAGAACGAGCTTACCGTTTCTTTCTTTGTTTTAGTTCAGGACATATCAGTCAACCAAATTTTAGGCACTTTCAAAACTTACGATGTCCTGTGATTGATGTCAAGGCGCACTACTTGGTATTTTTTTGTTGCTGCTGGGGACTATTTAGCCTATTAAAGGGATTGAGCTTGTGATAACAAAACTTAGCTGGAATGTTATAAAATATTTTGATTTAGCTTTGAAACTTTTTTAAGCATTTATATTTTATTACTTTGGCCTATTCTGGGATTTGATTTCTAATTTATAACAGGTTTTAGTTTTTCAAAAAATGGAGAGTCATCTTATACACGATTTCATTATTCTGATATTATGCGAGTAATAATTTGTAATTTTTTAATTTCCCTGATTTTTTTAATAGTACTTGAGTAAGACGACTTGATTCCTCCCCCCATCTAGTGTATGAACCCTGTATAGCAGTGTCAGTAAAATTGTTGATTGAAATTCTACTGCATTTTATTGCATAAATAATGTCCTGAAAATGTCCTGATTTTTTCTTAAATGTATGTCCTGAAATTTTGCATTGTCCCACTACAACCCCTGGAAGTGGTGAATTAAGTAGCCTCCCCGACTTCTGCTTCGTGTAGAATATCTTCCTACGAAAGTGCCTTTCTCAAATCTGAAATGAATAAAATTTGTTTAAATTGAAGCAAATTGTAAGCTCAGAAAAAAACCTGTGTTGAATTTTTAAAAAATAAAGAATTTAGTTTTTCCTAATTATTGCATGTTGTGTTATGAAACAATACAAATTATGTTGTGACCAACAATTATTGTATTGAAACACTTTATGGAACGTTGCCATTTTACACAATACAGTAAACTCCCAATTATCCCCCGAATTGGGTGGCGCGGCTTCCGATAATTAATTTCCGATAGCGAATTCGCAGATAATCCGCGAAAATGCTTATAAACAAAATTTCTTCTGGGTTTTAAAGTAAATTACAGTAAACAAATATAATTCCAAATATGTTCATTTATCGTGTTTTTTTTTAATTTTTATATTTGATAATCGAGAGTTTACTGTACTTGTGTTCCACTTGTGCTGTTTGAACACAAGTTTTTTTTGAGTAAATATTCATGGATTTGCCTAGTTTTCTAGAAAATTACCTTTTTAATGACTGATAATTAAATTTAAGAAGTTTTAGTACAAACTAAAAATATTTTACAGTATTAGTTATTGATTTGGAGGGCTGTTATAGTTCTGAAGATCAGGTTAGATTGTTTGAATGATCAAACAGTATAGGTCTGGTATTTGATTCTTCGTATACTATTTCATTTCAAACTAATAAAATGAATATTATGTAATGAAATTATTGCAATAAAAAAATGTAATTGTTTACATTACTAAAAATATATCATTTACCAACTAGGTATTTTTTAGAAAATAAGAGTTTACTATATAAGAAATTTCAGTTGTTTACATTCAAAATACCTAGCAACACATTGTATACATCAAATTGGAGCACCAATATATACAATAATAAAATTCATTACTTACTCCGAAGTTTTGAAGTTTTTTCTTCTACATCGGTTTATCCATATGGAAGCTAATTCTGGTTCTTTAGGAAATCTAAAGACCGACACTTAATCTCCATTGTGGTAGTTGCCTTTGCAACCATAAACTGCACACTTCAATGGCATATCCTTTAACAGAATGCTGGACCTTATATATCTATAAAATGAAGACTTATTTAGTTTTTTTTTTTCAAAATACTGAATGTGAATTGCGAATTCCACAAAATGGCGAGCTTGTTGTGGTGTGGTTTAACACGAGTAGAAAACAAGATGCACAAACCGGCGTCTATTAAAATGTTCTGCTCCACAGGCCTTCATGTGATCACTTGAAGTCTCCTGTGCGCCATCTTCCCTAGTTGTAGGAGGTGATGCTTAAGGACGATTGGTTAACAGAGTTCCGTATGAAAGAGATACAGATAATATGTGTTTTACCGTATTTATAAGATCATTTTAACTTGCATCCCTAAATTTTAAAAATATATATATTGGAGTGTATAATTGTACATTTCATTCACAATTGTACATCTTTATTATTATCTTTATTTAATATTTTTTTGTAGCAATTGTTTTGAATTAAGTTATTTTTCTCCACTATTATGTTATCTAGTTTCTACCTCTATTTTAATGCATAGCAAATTATTAGAAGTTTAAGAACATTTTTAACAGTTTATGTTGTATACGTCCAAGTCTCTTGATGCTTTTATTTTACTAATGAATATTTTTTTTAGTTATGTTTTTCTCAATGAAAGACAACGATTTGGCTTTGTTTCATACTGGCGCAAATGGGTAAGTTATGAATTCGCTTATTTTTAATTTAATTTTTTAAAAAACTCTTATGCCCATCTTCATTGCTTTATCCGAATGAGGTAAGTCACAAAATCCGGTCCTAACGCCTCGGTTTAGGAAAACCATATTCTCCGCTCAAATCAACTCCCCATTTACTGTAACCGTAGGTTCCAAAGTTAACTCGCCGAATTGTGAGAATTTACTCGGAACACTCCGAGCTTTGTATCATGTCTCCCTTGACATCCCTAGGGAGGGTTCGACGCAGAGTGACACAATGGTTGATAGTAAACAAAGACAATATGTGCAGTAAAAACAAGTTAATTTATTAAAAAAGCTCTTATAAATATATCATTATCAAGTACAACAGTAATTTGTATAATATCACATATCAACAAAGCTCAAACGCTTATGTCAACAAAGCTTAAATGTCAATACAATGTAAAGTAAATAAAAGTTCAATTTCCAAAATAAACAAAGTTAATTATGTATTAAATTCATTTTTAACAACAACTATTTTTAAGAAACTATTGAATAAACAAGAGTGAGTACAAAACTAAACAATAAGAAAAAACTTAACTTCGTAAACGCATCTTGAAGTTACGTGGCCGTCATCACATTTCAAAATTACGTACACTCGACCTGCGAGTAACACCCACACAAATGACACCTGAAAGGAAAGTGCATTGCCACGCCGGAAGAGAGATGCCGGCTTAAATACAAAGTGCAGCCACAGAAGATTAAGTTTATGTAAAAATACAAGTTACTATTTCATTTCAGTTCAAAGATTAATTTAAATCATTTCAGTTCACTGCTCAAGTTATTTCAGGAAACAAATACAACTCAACTCGTAAGTTACCGACTGTAAACAATGCAAAAATGTAAATAAACAAACGGTTTCAGAGTAAGTTCAAACTTTATGAGGAATTAATTATCTGAGCTTTAAAAGGATTAGGTTATCAATTTAATCACATTTGTTCTATTATTAAATTCTAAATTAAATAATTTTAAGTTATATTAAATGCTTTATTTCTGCTAATAACAAGTGTGGTGATCAGGTTTATATGCTAACATTTTATTCAATGCTCCATTTTTATATGCTCCATTTTTTTTCAATGTGTTCTTTCCTTAAAATCGATTCTAATTAAGGATGCACCGAATACCTAATTTGGCCGAATAACGAATATTCGACCAAACTCTAAGCCGAATATTCGGCCTACCTGAACCAATTTGTATTTTTTTTCAGATTTAAGTAAGTTGAATTTATTTTTCATCAATTTTAATTCAACGTAAGTACAGAATAATTTTAATACATTATAGCCATTAAATTTTTAATTGAAGCAACATAGAATAAAGTAGTACTCGTTTGTTATTAAAACAAGCCTTTTTTTAAATGTGTAAATTGGTAAAATCACAACACGAAAACGTAACTTTGAAAACAAAAACAGAAGTAGGTGGATCGGCTGTAGAATGAAAATCCGAAAAAAATGAAATCATAGCTCACCATACTATTATACAATTAATCTTTTTTTTAATCTTTTAGTTAAAAAATTACAATTGTGATGTATATAGTAATTATGGTTTTTTTAAAAGTCTACTCAATTGCAACTGTTAACTTAAAGAGACATGTTTATTTAATATAACTTGTGGAAAGCTTGATTTAGCATAAATTACTAAAACTTATGGTTTTGAGTCTATTATAAAAGAAAACAAGTCCTGTTTGGGAATTTTTGGATGTTTTATACTATAACTTGAAGAAATCTGATATTTTTTAAATTTCACTATTTGGCCAAATTGAATATTCGACTAAGCCGAATAGCAACCGAATATTCGGTGCATCCCTAATTCTAATGCTGGATACAGTTAATAAACTTTCGTTCGTTGATATATTTGTCGGAAAACAGGTTTTACAATCAAAATCAAGCAGCTAACTTAAGATGAATTTTTTACTTGAAAATAAGCGAGATATTATATTATGTATTAGCTGTGCAATAGTTATTAATAATGAGTTCTTAATTGTTGTCACTTTTTTTGAGTAATTACCATTTAATCTAATTTAGTTTTATATTTCAAATACATATTGTGCTTTAGTTTAAAAAGAAACTTCGTTTTGAGCATAAATACATTAAAAGTATAATATTTAACAAGTCGCTCGTTATATTGAGTTTTTTTGCTGGTCTCCCGGGTCCGCACTATAACGAGGGGCTGCCGCATAATTTTTTAAGCAAAAAAAAAAAAATGGTTTGATACACTTTACAGGGCTTCCTCTAAGACTATTCAGACTACTAAAGCGATTGTTTTGAAGGGAAGGCGACTATGACTTTTTTTTGGAAAATTTTAAATGAAAGCGACTATTTCAATGTAAACAACCATCAGGGACTATAATTTAGATTTTTTTGTTGTTATTGAAAAGTGTGGTAGTGAAAAGTGTTATTCATAAGTTTTCGCAAGTGATCTCTCACACGGTTGCATAATATAATGATATTATTAACACTTTAGCTATGCATGATTTTTATTTCTGTGTAATTTATGATAGGAACACCATATAGAATCTTTAGTTGTACAGTCCTCTGGGCCATTTTAAAATTGAAATTGTGAAACGATACATTTGTAACCTATAATTAAAAACTATACATTTAAAAAATGCATAACTATACATTTAAACATAGCATTTAAAGAAGGGGTCGGCTTTTACGCTGATACCCCAAATTTTTCACAACAAAAACACAATCAAATATTTTGTTCTATTCTCGGTCTATATCAATGGAAAAAAATACACTAATATTTCAATAAACAACAATTTTAAATATTTAATTTTAATAATAAAGGTAAACAATTTAATTAAAATAAGAAGATAAATTAAGAGTAGAAAGCACTATGCTGCCTTCAAATAATTGCCAGCGCAATCTCCCAGATTATCTTCTTCTGACCAAAATATGCAGATAATGTTAGGAAAATACACTTGTAAAAATAAATTAAATGCTTAACTTACCGCATTTATTTGTATTGGGTCGATTGATATATTTCACCTGATTTTTTTTTATTGTACTTGAATAGGAATATGATTTTTTTTTCTGAACGAATGTGTGAACTGTGTATAGCAGTACCAGTAAAATTGGGATTTGTGCTTAAAATCTGCTGTACTTAATTGCATGAGTAATGTCAGAATTTTTCTTAAATTCTTGTGTTCCCCACTACGACCCCCAAATTTATGACGGCCTTCGCTTACAGTCCTCGTGTAGGCTCTAGTACAATGTTATTTGAACCTAACCCAACCAATCTCTCTGTGCCCAGGAATCCAAAATAAAGATGCTTTTTCAACTCTTGTTCGACCTTAATTAAAACAAATTAAGGCACAAAGCCTTATTTATTTATACCCTCTAAAGTCTAATGCATGAATTTTTTTTCATCCCGAAAAAAAATACATATCTTTAATACTCATACATTATGGGAAAAATGCTGAAAAAAATTTAACTGCAATAGAATTTTAATTTTTTAAATTGTTTCTAGGTGACAAAAACCAAGTACAAAATTCCAATTTTGATAATTATGACCAGAAAACTACTAAATATATTTCAAAATAACCCTCTCTTTAACTATAATTTTTCAAAACAGTTTATTTTTGTTTAGTATTAGGAATATTATTATACTTTTCTAAAACTCTAAAATGGAATGTAATAGATGAAAAAACAAATTTGTCGAGAGGGAGCTCTACTTAAATAGAATAAAGTGGGTTATGTTACTTGTTGCCAAACGACAACAGTATGCATTAGAGGGTTAATGTTACCTTTCTTTATTTGCAGCAAGCTCAGAAAGCCATCGAATGTTTTGATGGATTCTACCTCCTTGGAAGTCCTCTTAGGGTAGAATGGGCTTATGGGTGGCCCAGAGAAGATCCTGATGAATCTGACGGTAAGAAATGCTCCTGTGCCTTACTAGAAATATTATATAGAACTAAAGTCAAACTGGGCAACATTACATGGCTTGAAAAACCTCTGAAATTTTACCCGTCCTCGAGGACAGCTTGTCCAACAATGTACCTGTCCTTCCTTGAAACTAACCCGTCAAACTCTAACTTATATAAATAACTTCAATATGAATAAAAAAATCATTTTATTTATTGCAAATACAAAATGCACAATTAATTAGTAGGATTCAGGGATGCCAGTCTTCCGCTTTTTAAAAAAAATTCAGTTTTTTTAATGTTCCGGAAATAATCAGTGTTTAATTGATTTTTTTTATTCTAACAAACTAAAATAGCTTACTGCTTTTGTCCCCTAAATTCAACATGCCATCAGGCGTTGATCGCATTCCTGCGCCTTTTCCCCCCTTACAGCAAATAATTTAGCCATCTTCAGCTACTGTAGAGAAGGTCGAAACCAGGATTCGGTTTAAGCGGTATCGCATTTGCGGTGCAGTTTTTAAAACGATTGTTTACTGTTTCTTTGCACCATACTTGACTGTGGTTCTAAAATACGACGCCTGTTCAAAATAGCCGTATCTCTAGTGCGACGATAATTGAATTCAAACCTAACATTTGCACCGTAATTCGGTGAAACTAAACTTAAATTTCAATAAACTGCTAGTTAAAACAATAGTTTCTAATAACAAATATAACATTTTCTATCAAAATAAATAGCAAGATGAATTAAGATAAGATTACACAAGATGTCTTCAAATCTCGGCCAGACAGTGCAATCTCCTAATAGAAGAAACTCTATATTGATGAAAACTAAGCTTAAATATTGATAAATAACTAGTTTAAATAATAGATTTTAATAATAACGAAAAAATTTCTATAAAAAATGGGAAGATGAATTAAGATAAGATTATACTAAGATCTCTCTTCAAATCTCGGCCAGCCAGTGCAATCTCCCATTAGAAGAAGCTCTTTATTGATGAAAACTAAGCTTAAATTTTGATAAATAACTAGTTTAAATAAAGGATTTTACAATAAAGATAAAAAAAATTATTAATATTTGAGGATGGATTAAGATTAGATTACATCACGATGTCTTCAAATATTGATCAACGGCCAGTGCAATCCCCCATTAGAAGACGGTCATTTACCGTGACCAAGAATGTGTAGTCCAATAATGCTTTCTGGTTTGCTTATTTCGCCGCCTAGTAATTTTCACGAAATCTGCCAATGACTTCACGTTGCATCAGAATGATTGACAGTTCTGTGGCTCTGCGTAATCGGAAGAGTATCTTTTGTAGCTTCGGTTCAGGCCAGTCAGACAACCACAATATTTTTTCTGATCAAGTGTCCGTGAGTCGTGATCACAAGTACAGCTTGAAAGTTAAAATTCTTTTTGTTTACGTTTAACCTTTTTTTAGCCTACTTTTCTTTTTTTTTTTAATTCGAAGAATTAAAAAAAATAAAAAAGTATTGACATGCGGTCGATGTCCGTCCGTCCGTCTGTCTGTCCGTACCCCCCTTCTAAAATCGGTTCTATCCATCCGATCTAAAAAATTCTTTTTTTATTAGAAAGGTATAACCTCAGACACCCAACTTTCATACTTTTTGTCCGTCTGTCTGTACGATAGGACGGACATAAATCTACTATTCGTCGACGAATTTCCCATTGAACTTGCACTGAAATTCAATTTCGAGTCTCTTAAATCGCTGAATTTAACTAGAAATGCCACGGACAAGTGAGATACGTCAAAAAATTCAGCGCATCGAAATGAGTATACATTGAAAATTTCATAAAAGAATTCGATTTCTAAGTACTTCAATTATTTAAAAAACTGCAAAGTTTAATGCTCATTTAAAAAGCACAGGAAGCCATTTTTATTAGAATTAATTCACCATTGCCATAGCAACAATTGCTTGAGAAACTTTAATTCTTTTAGACAATAAATTAAAATAAATTTATTTTTGAGACATAAAACAATTTAAGATGACGTCAAATATATATTTCGCTACGAGAACTTTGTATGTTGATATAAATTGTTTTCATTCTATTTAAAAGCGAGGAATATTATATATTTATTCTTTGAAATATAAATTTTTGCAAACGATTTAAGTAATAATTATTTAATTTTCGAAATAAAATAAATGAAACTAGCCGAATTTAGCAAGTAAATGTTTATTGAAGAGTAGTTTTTTGGTTTTTGGTTCTACGAAAAATTAAATATTTATTTATAACTGCAATTAAAGCTGTCTTTAGTGAAAGATGCTGTGTTTAGTTAGATGCTGTGTTTAGTCAAATTAATTTTAGAATTTAAGGTGGAAAAACGGTTGTTGATGTCACTTACTGTTACGAACCTAGTTTTTTCAAGATAAGAATTTTAGTAAGTATTTAAGTAACAGGAAAGTAGGCTATTTTAGTTCTTTAAGAACTTCTTGTTCTACTTCAGCCTATACTGGGGTTTCTGATTGTAGACAATTTTTAGTTTTTTTTAAATGGAGTGTCGACTTATGCACTTTTTATATATGTAGATTTTATGTTGCTAATATATTTCTAGTTTTTGGATTTTTCTGGAAAAGTGCTTGAATTTTTTTTAACAAATGTATGAACTATGTTAATGAGGATGTGCATTGAAACACCAAATGTTGGGGATTTCAATCCCAAAGAGGCAGTCCTAAATTTTTAACCTTATGGAACTGCCAAACTACCAAATCTTGATGGTAATACACCAAATAAACAGTAAATCATGTTCACACACAGACGAAACTGATGAAGATGACCCCCTCTTCCCTAAATAACATAAATAAAAGTAAATTTACTTATTTTTAAGTGTTTATAAGTAAATTAAAAGTACATTTAGTTGTATAGTATCATATAATTATTACATTAACATTTGTCGTGTCGTGATAATTGCTAAAATTCCAATTTTATCGTAGTTCAGCTTTTTTGGTTATCCAAACCAAGCATTTGGTTTGGATTTCAGCTTTTTTGTTCAAGAAGCACTAACATCCCTGAGGATTGCATTATACTGTAATAAAAGATGTACTAGGTTACTAATAGTAACCCTAATACTAGAGTCTTGTAAGATAACAAAAAATTTAAAATGTATCAGGAACATTATTAACCCGTCCTGTGGTCGAAAATTCCCTGAGGATAACTAATTTCTCGAATCGGAAGACCTCATGGATGGCTATTAACAGGGAAATGGCCATCCATGAGGTCTTCGGATTCGAAAAAATTAGTTGTCGTCCTCAGGGAATTTTTGACCGCCTACGATCGGAGGACGGGTGATTTTTCCTGCCCTACTACATTATATACATTTTTCATTCAGGCATGAAAGTTTTCCGCCTTTCGGCAGAATTCCGCCTTTTTGAATCTAATTTTGAGTGATCCTGAGATCGATGCAGAACCGTTAAGAAATTGTGACCCATATATGGGGGGTCCGGTCCTAAGATCAAACTAGGCGGGACAAAACAAGACATTATGAGGGCTCGATGTTTGGTTATCCATCTTGAACTAAAAAAAATACCGAAATCTACTGCAATTTCTCCCCATATATGCGAGTAAAAAATACTCGGCATAAAGGTTCGATTTCACTGCGAAACTAGTAAACATTACGATTCGGTTGGTTCAAAGATCCGTCTTGAACCACAATTATATTATAAAAATAACTAGACAAACATGCAATTAGGCTAAGAATCGAAAAATATTTCAAATGTTATCATCGTAATATGTCACTGAATTTTTAAAAAAAACAACAACAATTGTTTACTTTTTCTTTGCACTGTATTTAGGTGAAGCTATACTTATATTTTATATTTAATTAACAATAAGTTTAAATAACAGATTCTTATAATGAAGATAAAAATTTTCATTAAAATGTGAAGATGAATTAAGATTGTCCTCTAGTGATTTCGAAACTAAGTTATCACCACAAGTCCAGCAGAAACTGGCTTTCAGTGGGTGGAGCTACTGACCTCACTAAGACCCAGCCTTTCCCAAATCCAACCAACCACATAATTGAACTTAATGATTGACTCCGTCAATCAAACATGCTACTAGTAGTAGACAAGGGGAAGGGGGATTTCAACCCCTCCGATTCTAAGAAAGTGAGGGGTGACCTAGGGGGGGGGACATCTGGTCCTCAATACTCAATGAACTGGCCATTTCACCTATCTTCCCTTCAAGCAACCGAACTTACGAGATAACAAAACCAGTTCTTCAGTTCTTGGCCTAAAGAAGAGTCGGGGTAACTTTAGAGTCGTTTTTCATAGTGGGTGCCTAGGTGGGCTTTTGTTATTAAAATCTCATCTATTACACGTGAGAATTTGGTTTCTAATAGAAAAATTTCGCAAAAATGTAGTTGTTTTTTCGGTAATTTTTTTTAGTTGTTTTCATTTGAAAAGCAGTTTTTTAGTGTATTTGACGAATGAGCAAAACAAAATAAAAATGATATTTTGACGGATGGGGGGGGGGGGTTAGAAAACTACTTGAAAGGCTGTAGATGTGTGTGAAGGATATCGATAATTGTTTAAATTGCTAGATTGATTAGGCTAGTCATCAGCAGATTATCATTAGCGGACAATTACAGTAAATGAGAAAACATATAGAGGCATAATTGAAAAATAAATTAAGCTTGCGAAGAGCAAATTTTCTCATTAATATTTTTAGCTAAGGAAGCGCAGTTGAACAGCTGAACAGTATACTATTTTAAAATAAAATGGGTTTTGTAAATAATAGTAATATTTATTTCACAGCTAGTAATAAATATTACTTACAAGTCCTTTTTGTACAAGGGAAGAAAACAGCAGCAAAACAAAAATCCTTGCATCATTCAAAATCTATTTACATTATTAGCTAATTATCTTTTTATAAAAAAAAAAGGAATCAAATAGCAAGATATATAACATGGGAAAAAAATGAAATTTTCTGCAAAAGAAATATGATAGTATTTGTTATATGCTTTATCAGGAACATGTGAAATAATAAATGAAAAACTAATAAATGTAATAATTTATGTGTGATCTATAAAATTTTCTTATAATGATTTATTAGGATCTTTGTTTTTGAATCATGATTTTTTTTCAAAACCTTTTTTAAATGACAAGTTATTTATCTATTTACTCTTAATGCATGCAAATAAAAATATTCAAGCACATTATAGTACGGTACAATTACACAACAAAACAAGTTGGTTTGTTACAGAATCTGTCACTTACACCGCTTAAACACAACATTTTACCCTCAACAGGAAACACTTCAAAAAGAAATTCGGCAAACAGGGCCTTTGGCTAGTTCTAATTCAAACTTTTATAAGCAAAAATTAATAGTTTTCTTTAATATTCTTTTGCAGATTTGATATTTAATCTTTATCGTTTGCAATTTTTTTTTTAACTTAGAAGAATAGTGATGGATTTTTTTTTATGAATATCTTTTTGCAGTCACAAGTTTACATTTCGATAAATAAATTAGTCAAATTGCTGCTTTAAAAATGAAAGCGAAAATTTGCAGATTTTTTATGCAAATTTATTATTTTTTTATGCATCTTTCTTCATTCATATATAATAGACCTTCAAAATAACTTTATTGTGCTATTACAACAATCCAAATTGAATTATTACACAAAAATAAATATTTTTTTCAAGAAATTAATTTTATTTTAAATAAAGTTTCTGGTATGCTTGATGTCATGGCAACAGTGAAAATATTGAATAAAAATGGAATTTGCATGTAATTTCAATGTAGATTAAATTTGTAGTTATTTAAATTTTAAATAAACTTCTAATTAAAATTTTTTAATGAAATTTGGAATGTAGCCTAAACTGATTTTTTGCTTCAAAATGACGTATCCCACTTTACTCCTGTCCCTGTAATGGAGTCCCGTAAAAATTTTTGTTCTGATTAGGTTTATCAACAGAATCGAGTTAAGCACATATAGGAGAGTAAAAAAAACTTGGGTAGACATCACCATATGGTGAAAAAAGTTTTTTAGACGCCATTTTCCAAAATGGCGGATGTCGATTTCGTTTTGCATGTATTTCTGCTTCTATGACCGTTATACTCATCATTTAGGTGTCTAATTATATGTTTTTAAGGTCAAGGTGTTTTTAAGGTCATATGTTTTTAAGGTTTATTTGGAAAGTAATATTCACACTTCACGGCACTGTTGGATGTAAGATATTACGTGCCCGCCTTATAAGTCCGTCAAGACCCTGATGGGTAGGCAGATTTTCAGGATGGGAAAGTCATTGACAAGCATGTCATATGATTATATGGCATGCATAATATACCTTGATTACATATTTGGCATAGGTTCTCTGGGCAAAAACATGTATCGGCATGCTTTAACATCCATATAATTTATTGTAATCTGAGAGCAAAAATTGGTAGCGAGGTAAACCTAGATGGTGCTAGAGAAAAATGGCTTTCAGTTCATGGGAGTCTGCATCGGGCTTGTTAAGGCACAAACGAAGCTTTAGCACACCATTTGCATCTTTGCTCCATCTATATTTTGTTAGCAGTAGTCTTCTATAAGGAAAATAGTTCTGCTATAGGTTTAAGCATACATTCTGCAAATCAAAGTAATTGAGTTACTAGAAGTTCCTGGTAGTACTTTTAGTGCAGATAATTTCGTTATAATTGTACACATGACATCACAACCTCTAAGCATGTGTTCCTGGATTAAATTATTGTAACTTGCAACAGCGAGTTGTTCCCCAAGTGTGACAACAAGACACAAAGACAAAGCATATCAACACCGACTCATTTCATCTCATCTTTAATCAAAAATCTTACCGTACTTTACTGAATAGTTAAAATGAACATCGGACGATGAGAACAACATTGGTGACCATTGATATCTCAGTGATCAGTGTTTGTTTACACTGTATTTTATACCAAACTCAAAAATATGGCAGAGAGCAGAGATTATCCTCATACCTGCTTCTTCAACAAAGTCTTAAAGATCCGGGTTTCATAACCTTTCTTTAGTTTTGAGTTGTCAAACTTGTGACATAAATTAAACTATGTAAGCAGTACTCGTGACATCATGCACGATACTGCATTTGATCAAGTTTCTCCTCTAGTTCAGTCAAACGTAGATGCTATAGAAGTTTACTTGAGCAGTTACTAGTGTCTAATGCTTGTAATAAAAATAGATCATATAGAAAAAGGTTTTTCAAAGTTTAGCCTCTTGCTTTGCTGTATAGCAGTACTATTTTTTGAGAAGGTAGTGTTGCCTTGACTATTATTTTCCTCTTTAGTTTGGGAATCTTGTGATGTTTCTGATGTTTTATTTACTCAAGGGTAAATTATATTTTTTTTTCATATCCGTCGTTTCCATACACTTCGGCATTCATCATATGGAGAGCATCTTATCTACAAATACATATTTGTACCGATAAAATTAGGAAAATGAGGTTTGGATGTATGTTTCGTAGGAATTATTACCCCTTAGTGTTTATAAATGTATGCAGAACATTAGTTCTTAGCTTTGAATTTACTACTAAAAATGTGAAAGTCTTTGCCCAAAACTTAATTCAGATGGCTTGTTTATTACATGGCAATGCTAAGTCTGAAAATACCGGAAAATCTTGTCATTTCAGCTACAAAAAAATGTTCTTAAAAAAATTGTGAATAAAAAATGTTATGCCTTTTATAAATGGCTTGGGAATGAATGAAAGAAATAGCACATGCATGAGAGTGGAAATCGCAGTTACTACCAGCGGACAATATCTAGGTTAGGTTTGAATTATCGTCGCACTAGAGCTGCACGAGGGCTATTGGTGACGGGAGTCGTAGTTGAGAACCGCAGTCAGGTGACGAGCCAACACCTGAATAGGCACCCAACGCAACCGTTAAGGGCGACATCGTACTCAGCGTTAGGACTTTGAAGGATATTTAACGTGCACTACCTTACACGGGTTATTATTCGTCGGACATTTTTGGCTGCACGGGCCGTTTTTTGGGTCGGCAGCTATTTTGGCGATGCTCGGACCCGAACCAGGGACCTTCCGCATGCTAAGTGAGTGCTTAACTGACTGGGCTCCCCAGAACCGCCAACAATATCTAGCTCATGTTGGAACAATTTACTGTCATCGCTCATCGCTTTCTAAAGGTATTACAACGTTTAATTAGCGCGATCGTCTCCCCCCAAACTGTGTTTTATCATATATCTTTTACTCTGTCTCGTTACAAAGCAGATCTTACTTAACTTTGAAATCTTATGAAAACCATACTTTTTGGCTAGACCATTATGAGCACTAGAAAATGGTGACAATCATTTCTGAAGAAATATAGTGTACTTACGAGGGATGACAACAAAGGAGTCAAGAAAAATTTTAATTTTGCCCAGAGAACTCAAGAAAAATAGGAACTCAATGTATTTTTTACATGTCACAAAATCATGCAGCAGGCTTGTCGACGATTTTCCCGCCCTGAAAATAAACCGACTCAGCCGGGGCATTTAAATCCACAATCTTGTGCTTCTGAGGAGGGCACGCTATTCTTCCCAGCCACTGAGATTTGAAGCGTGAATATTACTTTCCAAATAAAGCATTGTTTGTTTAGTACTTTTGTACTGATATTTTGTTTAAAATATAACTTATTTTGTTTGACTAGTATTAGTCAGGTAACTTAAAAAACCCTCTTAGTTGGTTCCTTGCCTTCAAAAACATATAATTAGTCACCTAAATGATAAGTATAACTGTCATAGAAGCAGAAATACATGCAAAACGAAACCACACAAGTTGCAGACTCCCATGAACTGAGAACCATTTTTCTGTAACACCATCCAGAGGTGACTCTCGCTATTCTTTTTTGCTCTCAGATTACAATAATTTTATGGATGTTAAAGCATGCCGAGATATGTTTTTGCCCAGTGAACCTATGCCAAATATGTAATCAAGGTATCTTATTCATGCCATATAATCATATGACATGCTTGCCAATGACTTTCCCATCCTGAAAATCTGCCTACCCCTCCGGGTCTTGATGGACTTATAAGGCGGGCACGTAATATCTTACATCCAACAGTGCCGTGAAGTGTGAATATTACTTTCCGAATAAAGCATTGTTTTTTTACTACTTTTGTTCCAATATTTTGTTTAAAATAGCAAATAACTTATTTTGTTTGATAAATATTAGTAAGGTAACTTTAAAACCCATATTAGTCGATTCCTTGACCTTAAAAACATATAATTAGACACCTAAATGATGAGTATAACGGTCATAGAAGCAGAAATACATGCAAAACGAAATCGGCATCCGCCATTTTGGAAAATGACGTCTAAAAAACTTTTTTCACCATATGGTGATGTCTACCCAAGTTTTTTTTACTCTCCTATATGTGCTTAACTCGATTCTGTTGATAAACCTAATCAGAACAAAAATTTTTACGGGACTCCATTACAGGGACTGTATTACTTGTTGGTGAGACTTTTGGTTCTTTCTGTGAAAGTGGGTGACAGACAGACAGATGGACTGCACGATGACAAAACCTTCCATTTTTTATGTTATAAACGTAGTGTGGAAGCTAAAGTATATACATTTAGATAGGATACCTAATTAGCTCTATCAATATAGTAAATTTTGATTTGAACATACAAACAGAACAAATATAATACACAAAATTTTCATTAAAATGAATAAGCCAAATTTATAAAGGAGCAATATAAAGCAAAACAGTCATTTTTTGAATAAGCATTTCAATGGTAAATATCCATTACACAAAATGTACAAATAAGAATCTCGAACACATTACACTAAGTCTAGCTCTAAGTTAACTAAGGTGCAGTTACAAAACAAGAAACATTTTAGTCCACAATAATACTTTTACAAAGCAAGGCATATAGGTAAGCAAATATATACCAAATATCTATTTGAACATACAACCTGAAAAAATAATACACAAAATGGTCAATAAAAAGAATAAAGCAAGTTTATAATGGAGCAATACAAAGCAGTGTATAGGATTAAAAATATTTTTTAAAATATATATATACCTTTGGTTATGACTATAAAAATAAGCATAATATAGGTTTCGCAGCAGAAAACAAATATTACTGGTACAATGCAGATAGTAATACATATGAAGCATGTACGTATGGCGATTGATTTTTCGACATTTCTTTAATATTAAATTAATTTGATTTATATTATATACGATTTTATGTTTATTTTATTTACTGTATTTTGTTATATTATTTTGTTTTCGATAATTTTTTTTTCTCTTCGCGTTTTCTGGGCATCTAATATTGAGGGTGGATTTCTAATTGTCATTGATCGTGGATATCTTGGATCAATTAGTTCGGGTAAGAGGCAATCGTGGTGCAAGATACTTACTTGGGGTTTCATGTGGTCAGAAAAAAAAATACTTTGTCCCGTAGAATTGTGTCTACCATTATGCCTTTTTGTCCACATAGCAAAATAACAATTCTTTTCGGCTACTTGTAGTTGCCCCTGAACTTGGTAAAAATATTTGTTTTTTATTGAATAATATTTCTCCCCTTTTATCGACGATCCAGAAATTAAATTTCTTTGTCGACACGGCATCTTCGAGAGTCAAATTTTCGCAGGAAGCTGGGCATTTGACCTCGACAATTCCGTCGGTGCCAGTTAGTCCGTCCAGCGAGGCTCCAAGAAAGGACATGCTCTTGTCGACGAACAATCCACATGGACGGATGTCCTGGCCGATCGCCTCCTGCAAATCTCGAAGAGCGTCTTCCTCGTGGGCCAGGCCATACTTCATGAATGAAGTATCAAAGTGGCTGTACAGTTTTGAATTGATAAGTTATCAAGCCAAAACTGTGTGTACGGCAGATGACCCCAAACTCGGAAGCCGTTAGTCTTTCTTCTTCTGTGGGAACCCTTTATACCAGGGATTCCCAACCAGTGGTACGCGAGAGAATTTCAGGTGGTAGGCGTGAATGATGTGAGCAACTTGATGCTATTGTTTTTTGTGTGAGAGAGGATTTTCTGAACTCTTACAACAAGTTTCACACTAAAGACTATAAAAGTATATTTTTTTCTGACCCCTCTGTTTTAGAATAAGCACCCTCCAAAGCGTCCAGAAAACATAAAATCTTCATTTTGTATGTTCGACCCCATCGCAATACTTTTATTACCTTGTACTTCCTTATATGTTTGTGAAAATAAAGATTGAAAAATCATTACGAGGCAGATCTTATTCGTTCATCGTAAAAACTAAATAAATATACAGTGTATAAAAGCTGCATACCAGAATTTTGTCAGGTGTAAGTTAGATACAAAATGCAAATAAAAAATATGTCATTTATATGGGATCTGGTCTTTCATATTTTATTCTGAATAATCACAAGGATCTTTATTTTTTAAAAATAATGATTTGGTTTCACAGGATCTTATAAACATCACATTATTTATCGATTTTTATGAAGTGCACATATATGTAACTTCAAACCCCTTATAAGAAGGAAGATACCCTTTGTAGAAGGACCTTTTATAAGAATACTAGCTGACCCGGCAAACTTTGTTCCGCCTTTTTTATTTGGATAATAAATGTAAATTTTTTTAATAAAATTAATCGAATATCGTCGCGTAAATCACATTGTTCATCAATTTCCTTACCACCAAACGCTTCCCTTTAGACTTTCAGACCCGGTCGCCAAAGACTTTTGACTTACTTGCGGTAGGTCTCGGGTTCGGGTCCGGGCATCGCCAAAATAACTGCCGACATATAAACGGCTCTTACAGCCAAAAAAATGTCCGACAAATAATATCCCATCTAGAGAAAGAGCACTTTAAATATCAAAAAAAATTCCCGACGCTGCATATGATGTCGCCCTTAAAAGTTGCATTAGGTACCTACTCGTGTATCGTCTCGTAACTTGACTGTGGTTCTAAATAACAACTCCCGTTTCCAATAGCTCTCGTGTGTACCTCTAGTGCAATGATAATTCAAACTAACCCTAACCTGTAAAACTGGATGGGAAGAGCTACCCTACGTTAAATTTTCAACTTCGCCAAAGGCCGCCAATGCCAAAATTCAATTGGCCATTGAGACATCTTAACATCAAAAAACAAAACAAACATTTATCCTCTTGTATGGTTGGAAAAGCTTTATGAAGTATAAATTCCTTACTTATGATAAAAATATTGCTTCTAATCTTCATTTCTCACCATTTGTAAACATCAATTAAATTTAATTTGAAAAATGGATTAAAATCTAGTTGAGGAAATCTGATCCACCATTAAAAATATAAATTTAAAACCAGTAAATAGAACACAGTTATTCAAATATCAATCCAGCAAATTAAACCAACGCGCTCTTTTTTTCTTTAGTTAATTTTTGTTCACGCTGAACGCACTGAAATTTATTTTAAATTGAAATAAAAGCATAACTAAAAAATCTTAAAATGCTATTACTGTGGCTCACGTTTAGCACTCTAACACCCGTTTGGGTTTGAATTTCAAAATAAAAAGTGTTCTGTAGCCTATTCCTGGTTCTAAGCTACCTCCTCACCAATTTTCAGCTAAATCAGTACAGCAGTTCTTGAGTTATAAATAGTCGAACTAACACGCTCTTCTTTTATATATATTTATATATATATATATATATATATATATATATATATATATATATATATATATATTAGGGTGGTCCTTAAAAACAAATTTTTGATTTCAAAAAGTCTCACCCCCTCAATTTGGTCATTCATATGAAAAAATAATTCCTGCGAAATTTTAGCCAAATTAATTAATAATAACACGTGCCCCACGGGGCTTAAAGTTTTAAAAAACGCAAAATTTTGGGGTGTTTTTTTAAAAATTCCGTTACAAATCAATATCTATGCCAACTACGAAAAACTACTCAATACAAATGTTATAGAACATAAAATTTCCTACAACTTTGTAATTTACAATTTTGATCTATGAGCAACAGGTTTCGAGTTATAGGGAAAAGAACGAGCGATATTTTACTAAATTTCAAATCATGGCCACACTACACAAATGCTATCCGTCACAATGGTGCTACCAAAAACTGATTATTTAGTTAACTTTTAATCTTTCCTGCTAAAAATCTCTAAAATGGGACAGATTTAAATATTTGTATAAAAAACCATTTAAAATACACCACAATCTAAAGACTGTCAGGGCCGTCGCGTGGGTAAGGGGAGGGGGGCTGCTTTCGCAATGAAGTTAGCTTTTTTAATGGAAAAAGCGATACATCAGGAGTCATACAGGGACCCACGTGTTTCTCAACCTTCTCTCCTGTATTATTAATGATTACTGTATCTAGTTAAAGCAAATAAAAAAATTTTCTTTCATATGGTAATGGCAGAAAAGATGTTAAGCCTTTGTAACTGGGGGGTTGAAAGGGGTTATTGGCTTATAAATCTTAATTTTAATATAAATAAAAATAAATTACCACTTACTATATTTATTTATTACAGTATGTATGGCTTCAGTACAGTTTATTAATCGCAGGATGTGTATTTTTTGTGACAGTCTTGCGCAGTCAGTAAAATAAATTGTTTTTGGATTCATTCTTTGTAAATTGATAGTTGAATTCTTCAATTAACATCACACCTCTTTAAGTTGCCAAATTTATGAATTTTAAAGATCTTGTATTTCCCTTCCTTTTAAATAATTTTCTTAATTACACCAATAATGGATCTAGCTCCTTGAAATTTTTCAATAATATGAAATTTCTGTAATGGAAAGTGTATTATAATAGTTCTTGCGTAGTTGTTTCTTTCGCAGGCAGGAATACATGCTTTTCTCTCAACTTTGACATCTTCATCCATTAAAAAGGAACCACTTGTGTAAATTCAGGTTTACTTCACCTATATTTAAAAAGAATATGAATAGCAATCTTCACGAGATAGCAATTTGGCACCCGCAACTTGGTTTTTCATTGAAGCAATAACAAATAGCATCTGTTTTCGAGGCATAGTTTAGTAAAACGAACTTCATATGCACCATTAAACAAATGACTGAAACTCATACAAAGTTGTCTTTTCCATCAATTTCAAAATAACGCATTAGGTCTCTTAAAAAAATGCAACAAAGTCACTTGAGCAGTTACAAAGGCTTAACATCTTTTCTGCCATTACCATATGAAAGAAAATGTTTTTTATTTGCTATAACTAAATACAGACACAGTAATCATTAATAATACAGGAGAGAAGGTTGAGAAACACGTGGGTCCCTGTATGACTCCTGGTGTATCGCTTTTTTCATTAATAAAGCTAACTTCATTGCGAAAGCAGCCCCCCCCCCTTTCCCATGCAACGGCCCTGACAGTCTTTAGATTGTGGTGTATTTTTAATGGATTTTTCATAAAAATACTTAAATCACAACATTTTAGAGATTTTTAGGCAGGAAAGATTAAAAGTTAACTAAATAATCAGTTTTAGGTAGCACCATTGTGATGGATAGCATTTGTGTAGTGTGGCCATGATTTGAAATTTCGTAAAATATCGCTTGTTCTTTTCCCTATAACTCGAAACCTGTTGCTCATAGATCAAAATTGTAAATTACAAAGTTGCAGGAAATTTTATGTTCTATAACATTTGTATTGAGTAGTTTTTTGCAGTTGGCATAGATATTGATTTATAACGGAATTTTTAAAAAAACACCCAAAAATTTTGCGTTTTTTAAAACTTTAAGCCCCGTGGGGCACGTGCTATTATTAATTAATTTGGCTAAAATTTTGCAGGAATTATTTTTTCATATGAATGAACAAATTGAGGGGGTGAGACTTTTTGAAATCGAAAATTTATTTTTCCCCATGTTAATAAGGACCACCCTAATATATATATATATATATAGAAGAACTCGGAAAGAGATAATTTTCAAATCAAGATGATGAATCAAACAGAAGAACAAAACGCTAACTTCCTAATTTAGGCGAGTTTGGGGATTCCTACATTCGGCATCAAAACCAAATCAACCCCCCATTCTGTTTTCGAATTTGTAGTACTGGGCTGGGAAATAGCAAAGGCGAATAACCCAGCGTGATTCATTGACAAAGCACTAAGAAAATAACAAAATAAAAAGACTCGCACCCTCCCCAGCGCCTAAGCGGTTTTCCAAGAAATTCTCTTTTCAAAGGTGGAAAAAGTCCCCCCCCCCAGCCCCCCACACTTAAGACCACATGTGAAGCTCTCCCGTCCGAACTGTCCGAGCTAAATGAACCCTGAGAAGGGGAGGTAGGTTCTTGGGGGAGGTGTGGCTTTGCACAATTTTTTAGCACTTGTCTTCACATTTAAATTAATATCTCAGGCTCAAATTATCCAATTTCAAAGTTTAAAGTCTAGTTTAAGACAGAAATGTTCAATCTCGGTAACTTAGTATTCACTTTTATGTAATTTTGTTTTCACAAAAGTTTCAACAAAAATAACATAAGGGCAATGCATCTTCAAGTCAAAATCTGTCAAACGACACAAACCGCGTGAAAATATTCCAATAATTACTTGTGATATCATCAAAAAAACCATGTCGATTTTACCATAGAGTTACTATTGAGAGGCGACCGGTAGGGGGCGTCTGGTGAACCCTCTTAAGATTAGATTATAGTAAGTTTTCTTTAATTATCGGCCAGCGAACAATAGTTTCCTCCATTCTCGGTCTATATGAATGAAAACTAAACTTAAATTTCAATGAAGGGCACATTTAAATAATAAGTTTGAATAATAAAAATAAAAAATATAATTGAAATTTGAAGATGAATTACGATTAGATTACACTATCTAAGATATCTTCAAATATCTCCCATTAGAAGAGGATCATCTTCACCTGACCGAAAATATGCAGTCCAATAATGATTCCTGATTTACCTATTTTGCTGCCTAGTAATTTTCTACCAATGACGTCACATTGCATCAGAAAGATTGACAGTTCTCTGGCTCTGTGATTGGAAGAGTGTCTTGTTACTTTTGTAGCTCCAGTTTATTACCAGTCGAGCAACCAGAACATTTTCTTCTGATCGAGTGTCTGACGCACAGGTGTCTGTGAGTCATGATCACAAGAACAGCTGGAATTAAAAAATACTTTTTGTTTACGTTTGAACCTTTTTTTGTACTTCGGTCTTTACTAGGGTTTCTCATTTTAAACTATTTTTAGTTTAAAAAAAAAATTGGAGCGTCCACTTGTATGCGCTTTATATATTTAGGTTGTTAGTGAATTTCGAGTCCTTGAATTTTTTTTTTTAATAGTGAAGTATTTGAATTTTTTTTCTAATTTTGTATAATCCATGTTATTAAGGATATGTATTGAAAGACCAAAAGTTAGGGAATTCAATCCCAAAGAGGCAGTCGAGAATTTTTTGAAAAACCAAGCGTGCATTTAGTAGTACAGTAGACTCCCACCTCTGTTTAACCGGATCTCCGCTTTAACCGGGCTGAAAATTTCCACCCTTAAAATGTTAAAAATAGCTGAAATTACAAGTTTTTGTTTATTTCAATCGGTTTTCAGTGTCGCACATGTTTCAAACGCGGTTTGTTCCGGAGAATGGGGGGGGGGGACTTTTTGACATTGGAAGGCTGTGGGGATCGACTGTCAAATTTCCAAACTTCGACAAAAAAAGATCATATTCTTTCCAACGTATGTAATCAAAAATGCAAAATACTAATAATAATATATAAAATAACCTGAAAAATTACATCTTATTTCAATTGTACATGTATTTCATTCGGCAAATATCATCAATAAACAGAAGTGCAATCAAATAAACATCTAAATTTCGATTTATTTAATTTCTCCGGTTTAACCGGATATTTGTTTAACCGGCTAACCATCGGTCCCGTTTAAGCCGGTTAAAGGGGAATGGGACGACAGGACCGGGGGTCTCCAAACTCAAGTGCCCCAATGTTAATCCAATGGGAAAAAATTATTTTCTTTGCCACATTTCTCCGGCTGTATTGAATATTTTTAGAAGCGGATTTTTTTATGTGATAAATGTAGCTGACTTACAGGTCTCTATCTTCCCACTTTTTGAAATTAGTACGAATAATTTTTTTAATATTCAATAAATTATTTTACACAAAATATTCGAAGCAAATTCAAAAAGTGGGAAGATAGAGACCTGTAAGTCAGCTACATTCATCACATAAAAAAATCCGCTTGTAAAAATATTCAATACAGCCGGAGAAATGTGGCAAATAAAATAATTTTTTCCCATTGGATTAACATTGGGGCACTTGAGTTTGGAGACCCCCGGTCCTGCCGTCCCATTCCCCCTTAAGAGGGAGTCTACTGTATAGCATTCATAATATTTAAATTTGTAATGTCCTGATTAATAAATAAATTATCAATGTATTGTTAGGCTATATTGCTAAAAAAATTAATCAACTGCTACACAAAGAATGATTTGTGCTGCAGCTATTGCTAGGCATTCCTCCCGCTTAAATCGAACTCTGCTTGCAATATTATGGGATAATCTAAGCTCCTTAAATGGTACTTGTGTTATGATTTTATATTTGTCTAGTGTAAGAGTAATTCATTGGTTATCCGATTTTTTTAAATTAAACTATTTAACCCTTTCGCTACGAAGGATTTTTGGTTCCTCGTAATATTTGATAGGAATAACATTATCAGAAATTTGGCCTTTTAAGAGCCATTTTGTAGACATGTGAATTGTACGAGGTCAGTTATAGTCCAGTCAAAAAAGGCCAAACCTCGGAAAAATTCCCATAAAGCTGAAAGTTGGTGGAAATCTTAAGAACATCCTTATAAATGACCTGCCAAAAGTCCCCATGATTCTGAGTGGTGCAAATTTTTTTTATTCGAGGTCAAAGGTTAAAATATGCTAATTGGCTGATACAGTAAACTCCCATTTATCCAGAATGCTCGGGAACTCTTCCGGATAATCGAATTTTCCGATTAATCGGAAGTCGCCAAATAAGATGACCAAAAAATGCTGATTTTTTCCGTAAACTACAAGAGATAATGACTGCATCTTATATAATGAAAATAGGCAATGTTGAATTTGTAATAATATATAATAGTTGCTAACAAAAATACATAGAATAATTACTGAATTAAATTATAAAAATAACTTACTTTGGATTAGGGTTGTTTACTATTCCTTGAAAATTCAAAAATATTGTAAAGTTTGAAAAACGTTCTTTGGGTCAAATCCGAGAATTATTTGATCTATATATTTTAATCTTGTTAAAGTTAATTAGTTAAGGCATCAGCCATTGTTTTAATCTTAAATAAGCGACACGACGCTACAAGCCGAAACTGACAATCAAACATCGATTGTTTGTTAATTTAGCAGGGATCAAGCTTGGCGCAATCACTTCCATTAGAAGGGACCATGTGGGAACCATAGAAGGTAACCATGTGGGAACAGCAAAAAAATTCAAAGTATCTTAGTAGTAAAAAGTTAAAGGTAGTTGTTCAAAGCTTCAATACTACAGCCTTTTTTCTACTGTGATGGGATTCTCCGAACTTGCCACTTTTCAATGAGTGATTCGAATAATTATTTCCAAGCACCGGACCACAAAGTAGTAGGTTTTAACTAAAACAAATTTTCCTTTTACTAACTTTTTTTCTTAAGAAAAATTCTTGATAATTAATAGAATTTCTGGTAAAATCCAACTTTGTGGTCCAGCGCCATTCGACAACTTTTCAGCATTAATTAGGATATCAGTGCTCAAATTGCCATAATCGACGGCAGGATTACCGAGTAGCCACAATCGACGGCCTTGATGCCACTGTTTTTTTTTTTTTTTTAAAAGTTTTTTCTGCCAAAGTAGCCGTAATCAATGACCCAGAGCATTTCCGAGTCGCCACAATCGATGGCCCGGAGGGGGTACCAGTGGTTTTTTTTTAGGATATCACGGCTTGAGTGGCCACAATCGACTGCCCGGGAAAGTATCAGCTTTTTTTAAAGTGTGTCATGGGCTTAGATTTAATAATTTTACGAGCGCATCGAGTCTTCTGGGATTGAGCAGCCATACAAGAGTGCTAGCTTGCAAGCCATGGGACGAAGCCCCTGTCTTTTATAAAAAGCTGGTACCCGTCCATTATGGAAACTCGGACTGTGATATCCTTTAAAAAAAAAACGCTGGCTTCCTCTCCGGTCCGTCGATTGTGTCTACTCATCATACTTTCTTCTCGTCATACTCTCTAGGCCGATTATGGGTACTACTCAGCAATCCTCCGGGTGTCGATTATGGCTACTCCAGCCGTGATATTCTTTAAAAGAAAGCGGGTACCCCCTCGAGGCCGTAAAGGAAACCCAAACACTGAAATAAAAAGCTAACCAAACATTACCCCAAATTATTAAAACAAATAGATTAATAACAACTAATGTTGAAATAGGTGATAAATTTTAAAAATATTTAATTTGTTATTATTTTATTATGTACTTTATAACTTTTAACCTTATATTTAAAAAAGGAAATTTAAGAAAACTTCTAAATTTGTATGTATTTACTGTCATTTATATATATTTTAGCAAGTTACAAATAAGGCTGGTGCTAAAATCCCTGACACCATTCAATTTCAAAGTTAATTTTAAGAAGAATCAAACAATCTTCAATTTACAAGGTATGTACAAGGTGGCACAAATAAAAGTGGCTCTGGCATTGAGCTACATGTGCAGGGAAATGTTTGATGGGGCAAATAACTATTGAAGCCGCCTGAGAGCCTCCAAGTGGAATTTATTAATTATTTCAGCGTTTAATGGCTTCATTTGGCAAAAATTTTATTGCGTTGGTTGTACATGGCTGCTGAAAAAAAAAGCTGTACATGGACAATTACCGGATCTTAGTGGGTGCTGAGATGCTTAAGGGTACGTTGATCGGATTAGTGAAGAGTTACCTGGCAAATAATTCGACAATCGACTGTTTGGGCTTACTATTGAATTAGTCAATGACATCACTTGGGGAAACCTTTTTTTGCATTGGCAGCATTTCCTGCATTATCCCTACTTCTAAAAGGGGCTGCGTTTATTTTTGTCACTTTGTATTAATTAGATTTGTTTGCTAACTGATAATTCTAACCATAAGTGCACACGTTCAAAACCAACACCTTTTCCAGCCGAACATCTCCTTGCCATCCTCCGCACCCAGCCAGAGTTCCAGCATTACCAGCAGAAAACTGAGTTGCTGCTCGCAGTGATGGACCAGGCGAAGCAGAAAAACCCCCGGGTGTTACTGCTCCTCCGCCAGAACTGGAAAGAGTTTGAGAGCATTGCACTGGACCTTGATAGAGTGGACCACCTACCACCTCTAGTCATTGCTGACACGAGCCCACTGGGAGGGGACTTTGAACCGGTGAGTGTGCCCCAGATCGAAGTTTGACAACTCTATAGTCCTCATTGAGCTAGAAGAAAAACTGGAGCAGGGCAAAAAAGGGCCGTTTTCCCTACATTTGTATGGAATGCTTGTTTGAGACCACTCTATCATATTAACTTTTGCTCCTAAATGAATTTAAACATTTTAAGTTCATAAGAATTAACTCCTCAATTCCCACTTTTTTAAGAAATAACCATGTGGATACTAAGAGCCAGTGAAGGCGAACCCTATAACGATATAGGCAAGTTTCTAGGTTTTCTGCCTGGTTTGCTTCTGCCGTCTTTTTAATTTTCTGATCCACTACTTACATCTGTCAATTCCCATAAAGATAAAATTTCACCAGAGCGCTTGTAAACCAAAAATAATAGCTTATAAAATAAGGGATAAATATATTTAAAAATTAAATCTGAACTAAGACACATCCTGACAAAAAAAAAAGCGGCAGCAGAGCGAAGTTGGAGAACTGTCCCAAGCAGCAAATGATCGGTTGGGCGAGCATCGGCCCAACATCGCAAAAAAATACTTACTGTATATACTCGTGTATAACCCGACTCCCCTTTTTTTAACCAAATATCCTTCCAAAATCAGTAACCCGTGTCGTTAAGTCGAGGTAGGAAATAAGCTAAGGCCTTCTGAAGAAAGTAATAGAAGAAACCGGCTCATGACGGGATCGTATTTTTTTTATAACTTGCATTCAAAATTTCAACCCCAATAAAAGCAAAAACAGGTTTCCGCTTTGATGCCGTTGACATTGCTGACCCTGAATGGAGAAGCTAAGTTGAAACTATGTTCAGTGAAGCGTGAAGACCTCTCTGCCAAGGTCACGGATTGACAACGTTTCTTTTTGAAAACTGGTTGACTGAACTGTCGTGTCCTGTGCCAGAGCTACACAGGGATCAATCTGCAGTCGCATTTGTCGCAAAATGCGACGAGTTGCACGAAAATGCGAAAAAAATATTATTGGCCGTCGCGAAAATGCGACGACGTAATTCGGTGAAACTAAACTTAAATTTCAATAAACAACAAGTTCTAATAACCGATTCTAGTGATGAAAATAAAAAAGTTAATCAAAATGAGAAGATGAATTCAGATTAGATTACACTAAGATGTCTTCAAATCTCGGCCAGCCAGTGCAACCTACCATTTTAAAAACAGTCCAATTGTGCTTCCTGATTTACTCATATTACAGCCTAGTAATTTTAACGAAATCTACCGATGATGTCACATTACGTGAGAATGATTGACAGTTGTCTGGCTCTTTGTGATCGGAAGAGCTTCTTGTTACTTTTGTAGCTCCGGTTCAGGCAAACTCTGACAACCAGAATATATTTACTGATCAAGTGTCTAATTCACGATGTCCATGAGTCGTGATCACCTTGAATGTTAAAATACTTTTTGTTCACGTTTGAACCTTTTATTCTACTTCCGCCTGTACTGGGGTTCCTGATTTTAAACAATATATTTAGGTGTTTTTTAATGGACTTAGATTTTATGTTGCAAGTTAATTTCTAGTCTTTGAATTTGTCTAGAAAAGTGCTTGGATTTTTTTTTAAACAAATGTTTGAACCATTTTAATAAGGATATGTATTAGATCAAAAGTTTGAGATTTCAAACAAGCAAAACTTGATTTAATACATTAAATGAACATCAAAAACATGTTCATAGACAAATCTGAAGATAATCCAACACCATAAATCAAAGTAAATACCCACTTACTTGTACTTATTTAAAAATGTTTATAAAAAAAGTTAAAAGTACTTTTAGTAGTATTGTTTTTTTAAATTATTAAAATTTGTCATGTCGTGATTCATAAACAAAATTATCAATGTATAGTTAAGCTATACTGCTTAACAAAATTAACTGCTACACAAAGATTGAATTGCATATAGATTCTAGTGATTTAATTGCGGTGATATTGATTTATAAGCAATTAATTTTTCTTTAGCATTTTGCTACAGCTTTTTTTTACATTTTAGCATTTTTGCTACAGCATTTTTTGACCCAGGTTGATCCCTGGAGCTACATGTGCAAATACGCAACACGCAAAAACAGGTTTCCGCTTTGATGTCCTTGTCATTCTGGCCCTGAAGGGAGAAGCTAAGCTGAAACTATGTTCAGTGAAGCGTGAAGATTCGCTGCCAAGGTCACGGACTGGCAACGTATCTTTACACCTTTTGAAGACTGGTTGACTGAACTGCCCTGTGCCAGACCTACACGATGCGAATACGCATCGCGCCAAGAACTAACAATTACCATCTTTATGGTGGACATTGTGAATATATACCAATCTTATTTGATCTTCAGAATTTAACTGCTTTTCTGTCTCTATTTTTAATAGATAGTAGTTAAACCTTAAGTTTGATTGAAAATTAGTTTTAGTTTAAGGATCACGAATTTTTTCTCCCGGAAATTTGATGTCTCGTGTATAAGTCGACCCCGTTTTTTACGGCACTAAATTTGACCAAAATTTCTCGGCTTATACACGAGTTTATATGGTACTGCGACATCGAGCCAATGCACCCGAAGTTGATTGCCGATGTCCTTCGCAGCGGCTGCGTTTTGTCTTTGGCAGGCGACCATTTGCCAATCAGGTGCGACCACTTACCGACACATTTTGGTAGTCGGCAAAAGATTGGAAATGACAATCGGCAGCACATGGGGCCGATGTACAAAAACCACCTTTCGCCAATCGCCGGCAACTAGTTACCACCCTTTTTGCGACCCCAAATAGTCGGTTATCGATCGATTTAACCATCGCAGCGACTTCCCAAGCAGCAAATAATCATTGGCTGAGCATTTTCGGCCAAAAGTCGCTAAGCATTCTGCACGCTCATGTGTTGTAGGTTATTAAAATCCAGAAAAACCAATTTTTATACTATAAAATTTTTTGAATACCTCTTAACTATTTCAATATCATAAACACTGATCTAAACAAAAAAATTCATGCAATCAATAATTATTTATTATCAGAGATTTTAAAAAATCAGTATTTTTCCACGATTAAGAAAAAATGCAATGCATTAGATCACTAAAGAGCACTAAGTTTTAATAAAATATATTGCTTGGAGAGGGAGAGTTATTACACATTGACAAGAGTTTAGTTGCTATACATAATACTTAATTTTGTTCATTAAAAAATTGGATTTTTTGGGGAAGGGGATGACAAATTTTACATTACTTCATCATTGTTCCATAAGTTTTGTTTGTTTATTTTTATTTAAATTTCTGTCAAATAATTTTCAAATTTTACCCTATTACAAAGCGTTTTAAATAAAATATGGGGAAAATATCAGGAAATTAATACTTAAGTATTTTGGGTATTTACCGTTACTTATAAATACACAAGTACTTTATATCACCATAATTGTACTATAATTACGCCATAAGTAAAATTAAATTAAAATAAAATATTGGGAACCTACCATGCATCAATCTGCCAATCCCCTTCCATGGAAACCCCTTTATACTGGAGATTCAGCTGGTTATCCTATATACTCGATCCTCCAAAATTCCCAAGGCACGAACACTAAAGAATAAAATCCAATTGAGTGGTCATAGAGTACATGCAAGACTTGACTACAAGCCCTTCTGATTGCAACGCAAGCTTCGAGACTCTTCTAGTACCTACTCATATTACTTACTAAAAACTGGTGCGAGTATACCTGTATTTGCCCCCTCCCCTCCCACTCGGATTTAAGTTGGGTAGATAGTAAAAATCAAAATATTTTAATTACACCAACTCTAATATGGGTCTTAGTTAGATTAGTTTGAATTATCATTGCACTAGAGCTACACGATGGCTATTGCGACATGGGTCGTAATTTGGAACCACAGTCAAGTGACCAGCTGACACCTGCAATGCCTGAACCCGAACCTTCTAAGAGCACAGCCAATCGATTAGGCTTTGCAGCTCAATATAGGTCTTGGTTAAATAAATTACTTTACTTCGAGATTTGATGAAAAGTATTTAAAAAAAATTACACATTTTATTTGGCTGCGAAACAATTTTAATTCATGTTTAGCTTATAAGTATAAAAATAAAATTTTCAAATTAAAGTTTATCATACATAACATGTAAATCAACAATTGTTTGGAAGTCAGAAGCTTAACTCATTAGGTGGTTACATAAATGCCTTTGAATCTAAATCAAAATCATCTGACAAGATCAGCAACCTAAATAACGAAATCCGATACTAAATCTCCCAACCTTTCTGGTTTTGATAGTCCACAAAAATTAAGCTAAACAAATTGTATAAGTAGTATTTTAAGCGACAGACCAAAACACTTAAAAAAAGATAAAATATTAAGTTTACCAACCATAGTTGCTTGACCACCAGTTTCTTTAGTTGGTTGGTCGACATATATATTCAGGTTTGTGTGCTTGGTCAGAGACCCGCTTATAAACCTTCGTCAGACAGACAAAACACATAGGGGGATCCATCTAATTTTTTGAGACAGAGACTAGAGAGGATCCCCACCGGTTTCGTACACAATACATTTTTTACGGGTAGGGTGGGTTCATATATATTCCGGCTTGTGTGCTTACTCAGAGAACACTTGCGTGCTAGAAACTCTGCTGCGGGTAATTCATCGTCTCTGGCTGTTTATTTCTAGCCATCCTTATAAGTAGCTTTAACACAGACAATTTCGCTTCGTAATTTTAAACCCTGGTCAAGTGATGAAATCAACACCTGAGCGGGCACACAACGGAACTTAAAGAACCTCTGCCATTGCGATGTTTTTGTTTACAAAGTTTGTGATTAAAAATTAAAGGATAGGCTATAAAATCGTTATCCATTTTGAAAATATCAAGATTATATATTTTTGATAAATGTATTTGCATGCTACATTTCAGAAACATTTTAGATTATTGAGTTTAAATAAATAAAAAACTTTGTTTCACCCATCACTGGGTTTGTCAGTTAGGCATTAGATTTTTTTTTTTGGTTACAGTAATCTATAAAATATAAAATTTATTATCTTCATGATCAAATTGAAAGATCGCACCGACATCGGCCCAATCTCTACAAACGACCACTTTTAATTGATCGAATGACGAGGTCGGACAGATCTTGCAAATCGACGCTTAAAATACCATCAAATCTACTGGTTGGCAGACGACTTTAGCCTAAAGTTAAAAATTAGCAAATTTGGTTAATAGCCAGTGGCCGGTAGCCTCAATTTTTTAATGGCCACTTTTTTGTAGTTAATGGCCACCCACCAGCAGACTTTTTTAATACAAAAATTAAATAATTTGGTTTATTATCATTAAAAATCAGTTTCATTTAATGAATTACGAATTACAAATATTATCAATACAAATAAACTTTTATTATTCAATGTGTCGCTGTGAGTCAGTTCGAATCATTAAAGGAAATCAAGGTAACTTTGAAATTCAGACATGGTACAAGCTAAAGAAAAAAAAAGCTGAAACTTTTTCCTTATAGAAATTCCGCTAGCAAAAATATTTCAATTTGCGAACATGGATTTTTGTAATAATAAAACTAATAGTTAACTTTTATAACCAAAGTAATATGTTAACAACAAGATAATTGGCTTAACTATATAATTCCTAATCAGATAAAATATAAGAACAATTTAAATAATAAGTAAAAAATAATTAAACTTACTATATATGTAATAAGCAGCAATTAAATTTATTCCAATAAAATTTATTTTTGAATGTTAGCTTCAAATTAAACTGTTTGCTCCAAATTAAAATAAAAATTATTTTTTATGAAATATAAATTCTCCGGATTAAATAATATTCTTCACACATCTTTAGTTGAAATCTGGAAAAATAGTGAAACTAAGTCGATTCTTCTATCGCGAAACTCTGATGATCCCACTATCCGAAACTCCGGTGATCCCACTATCCGAAACTGACGTTCCTACTATCCCGAAATTCCGGCGATCGTAACATCGCGAAACTCCAACATTCCTACTATCCCGATACTCTGGCGATCGTAACTTCAAGCGGATTGTGCTCGACAACGAAACAATAAATAATGCCGATTGTATGGGACCTGGTGCACGTTAAATCTGTCGTTGTCACTATAAGTTTCGTTGGAGGCCTAACCAATTTTCGGCCTCAACCGCACAGTTTAAAATTATGTGACTATTCGGTAATATCCCTCCTGTAGCTCTAGTACAACGTAAATTTATCCAACATACAATAAACCTCTCAGGCCAAAATAGTTGCTGGGAATCACAAAATCGACAATATCTTTTCAACAGAATAAATTCCTAAGACGAATTGCTAGGCTTGCACCAGAACTGCAAAAAAGATTACGAGGCTGATTAAACAGGTCAATTATGGATTTAAGAGCCAGTTTTTTGAGTCAGGCAGTCTTGGATAGTTGACATTTTTAATTTTGCTGAAAATTACAGAATATGTTCTTTATGAAAAACTATTAGACACGTATATTTTTGTTTTTGCTAAAAAAAATTTGTATTAAAGTTTTGGGGGGTCAAAGTTGAAGATCGTCCGTTGTTTGAAGAAAAACGAACCAATTTCCACAAGGCAATACTTTTTGTGCCATAGGTTAAAAATTGCAGTGAAAATTTTTTTGCGTTCTACTTGTTCCATAGTACATGTTCGGACCAAAAAAAATTTCTGGTTGACATTTTTTACAAAGGCCCAAGGTCACTCAAAGTTATTAGAAAAAATGTTTTTTTTTCTGAACTATTGAAGTTTAATATTTTCTTGTGCCAACAGTGAACCAAAAATGTTTTTGATCAAATAAATACATAGTCAAAAGATGTACTCAAAAATAGCAAGTGATGTGCAGTGGCACTTTTGGTTGCAGAAATATTTGACTTTGAAATTTCTGAAAATCCAAAATTGCACTACTTTCAAGGTCATTTATTCCATGTGCCAGCATTGGAAAAGTATAAAATTAGCTGGAAAATAATTTGAATGCATTGTAGAAACAAAATCAATTCACAGACCTATGGGTATTTGCCACACTTTTATTTAATGAGGCTCTAAACTTTGAAAAAAACTCAATTCCGAACAAGTTTGTGTTTTTTTTTCAAAGTTTAGAGCTCTTTACTGCTTGTACCAACAGTAACCAGTTATTAAATTAGCCGGAAAATAATCCTTGTGTATTGCAGAAATAAAATAAATTAACAAACCAATGGGTATTTGTTTCAATTTTATTTAATGAGGCTTTAAACTTTGAAAAAAACTCAATTCAAAGTTTGTGGTTTTTTTTATGAGTTTTTTAAGTTTAGAGCCTCATTAAGTAAAATTGAAACAAATACCCATTGGTCTGTGAATTTATTTTATTTCTGAAATACATAAGGATTATTTTCCAGCTAATTTAATAACTGGTTACTGTTGGTACAAGCAGTAAAGGAGCTCTAAACTTTGAGAGAAAAAAACGACAAACTTGTGCGAAATTGAGGTTTTTTTTCAAAGTTTAGAGCCTCATTAAATTAAATTGAAACAAATACCCTTTGGTCTGTGAATATATTTTATTTCTGCAATACATAAGGATTATTTTCCAGCTAATTTAATAACTGGTTACTGTTGGTGCAAGCAGTAAAGGAGCTCTAAACTTTGAAAAAAAAACACAAACTTGTTCGAAATTGAGTTTTTTTCAAAGTTTAGAGCCTCATTAAATAAAAGTGTGGCAAATACCCATAGGTCTGTAAATTGATTTTGTTTCTACAATGCATTCGGATTATTTTCCAGCTAATTTTATACATCTCCAATGTTGGCACAAGGAATAAATGACCTTGAAAGTAGTGCAATTTTGGATTTTCGGCAATTTCAAAGTCAAATATTTCTGCAACCAAAACGGCCACTGCACATCACTTGCTATTTTTGAGTACATCTTTTGACTATGTATTTATTTGATCAAAAAAATTTTTGGTTCACTGTTGTCACAAAAAAATATTAAACTTCAAAAGTTCAGAAAAAAACATTTTTTCTAATAACTTTGAATGAACTTCTGCCTTTGTGAAAAATGTCAACCAGACATTTTTTGGTTCGAACATGTACTATGGAACAAGTAGAATGCGAAAAATTTTCACTGCAATTTTTAACCCTTGGCACAAAAAAGTATTGCCTTGTGGAAATTGGTTCGTTTTTCTTCAAAAAACGGATGATCTTCAACTTTGACCCCCCCCCCAAACTTTAAAACAGAATTTTTTTTAGCAAAAACAAAAATATACGTGTCTAATAGTTTTTCATAAAGGACATGTTCTGTAATTTTCAACAAAATTAAAAATGTTAACTATCCAAGACTGCCTGTTTTGCCCGGTTTTTTAAAAAAAACTGGCTCTGAAGTTCCAATTTTGTAAGAATATTTAGAATAATATCAGCATTTCAATCACGTTTTGTAAGAAAAGATATTCGGTTAAAACCGAAGTCGATCCAAAACTACATTACGGATAACTGAAAAATGCTTTTGGTTAAATCTGAAATTAAATTCCGGATAGAACTAAAATTTAAATTCCGGTAGCACTCCTGATTTCGCTCTAAAACTACATTTGGTTTTTTGGCACTGTCCTCGTAATTTGGAATCATGGTCAAGTGACGGAGGCATACATATGAGCTGGCACCCAGCGCAACCTTAGAGCGACGTCGGTAGCAGTCCGGATAAAGGTAAATTAAATTCCGGATAAAACTATACGGCTAACGGAAATGCTTACACCGACAATATAAAATCTTTATTTATTCAGAATAGAAGTAGAATTTAGTTTCGGATAGAATTCCCGAAAAAGCTAGTAACGAAAATATTTTAAAGGTTTAAACTTATTTTGCTTATCCGGAATCAAAACTTATTAGTAAAATTGGGGGATGAAATATATAATTAAACGTTAATTGGCATGGATCCAGGATATTTCTCACGCCGGAAATTTCTCACGAAAAGACTCATTCGAATGATTCTGTCACAGGGACCATCCACAAATGATGCCACGCTTGACAAGGGAGTGTGGAGGGTTCATATAGCTGTAATTGTTTGTGGATATGGATTGGAGTGTAGGTCGGAAGGGGAGGCCGAGGGGAGAGGGGATTTGTAAAGATGTGGCGTAGAAAGGGGAGGGGGGGTGTTCCGAGCTATGTTCGAAAGTAGAATTAGAATTATTAAAATCAAACTATAATGAAGAAGAGATATGAAGAAGGATATAAGTTAAGTCGTGTAAGTGTTATAAATTTCACGATTAATTACATTGTCTACTCAGGTTATGTTAAATATCAAATTACGCCATTAGCACGTGATCACATATGAAAATAGTTTAAGGAAGAAAATAAAAGCCACGTGGCAAAAAAATATTTATGGGGGTTTTAATTCTTAACAACTGTCAAGTGACGTGGCCGACACCTGAGTTAGCATTAAAACTTAAAAGAGCGGCATCTTGGCGTATAAGTGTTATAAAATTTCACAAATAGATGAATTGTCCACTAAGGTTAAGTTAAAGAGTAAATTGTGCCTTAAGCTGGCCGATCACCTTTGGTCGCAATTTTCTGAAAATTCTATCTATAATAATAAAAGAAAGAGTCTGTGTGTATGTCTGTTTATCGCAAAAGACCTACTTAAACTGCTCTAAAAAATTCGAAAATTTTAATATAGATTCCTTTTAATACCTACGTGTGCACCTGAGGTTTAGTTTTTTCATATTTGATTGTGATTTTTAATTAATATAAAAAATAAAATTTAAAAAAAAAAAACGTCATCCACGTGGGATTGCGGGACCATAACAGGGCTTGAAAATACATTAACCGGGCCGAAACGGATCCTCTATTAGTTTGATTGTTTGAGATATGCGCTCGCCCTAAGGCTGCTTCATCCTCTATTAGTGTTTGCTTTTTTAACCGCCGTATTCACAAGTTCAAGACAAACGGCGGGATATCCCCAGAACATGAATTCTGCGAGGAAGGGACAAGTTGAGGGTTATTGCAAATTCGTATTCACAACCGCGAGATATCACTGGGTTTCATATCTTTCATTTCTTCTCCAGGTTTCCCTCTGTTTTTGTAACAGGACATCTTATTGGTCAAGCGGAATCACGTGACGTTGTTTACTTCTTCTATTTTTCCAAGATTTTTCACTTGTTCTATTTCTTGTCTTGAAGAGTGAGACAAGACAGACAGAACAGATTGCAATAACCTCTGGGGATACGGATACTTCAATCTCGCCCATATTAATTTAAATTTTAGTAACTTTAGGATCATTTTTCTCAGAAACTACATGACATATCACTATAAATTTTTTGTATAGTTTGTTAATTACATACGACCAATTACCATGTATTTGAAACTGCCGTTTGTTTTGAAAAGTAAAGAGTAGGAAAAGCTAATTATTTTAGTTAAAAATGCTTTTTTAGTAATTTAAATTACTGAATTTGCTCATAAAAATATATTTACTATATTGAAATACAGTTTTGACACATTGAATTGACATAAATCTGTTTAAATTCGATTCAAAATGCACGTTAGGTCTCGCCAAATGCATTGTAGCAGTTCATATATTTATACAAGTAAACTCGTATATGTTTCGAATATGATTGTTTCAGAATTAATTAAGTATACACCTTACTAAGTGGGTTCCAAAAATATATTACAGGGGCCATCTCAATCATTCATTTGATTACCACACTTCAAAAGCATTTCTATGTGTCAACATTTGGACGACACAGAATTGAATGTTATCTTGAAGATTAAAACTTTACTAGTCAATTTTACAACTATTTTGTCAGTGTCTTCTTTATTGACAGGCAAATACCTTTATTTTGATACCACACACTCTCAATGTGAGTGAGTATTTAAGCTTCCTGCTGATATTTGGGTTTTTATTCATGGCCTGTGTTAAATCTCACAAGGGGACCCAAAATTCACTGGGGGCATATTTTGCCAAAACTGTTATGGTATTCCTGTTCTCTAGACATAGACGAATCTTTTGATGTGTCATATTGTAAACTTTTGTGAGTATTTAGGCACACAGATAAAAATGTGTCTTTCATTGCTCGACAAAGCCTCGGTCCATGAAAAACCACACTTCAACCCCTAAGACCCTATTTTTTGTTTCAAAGTCTAGTTTTTTGAGCTGTACATCACCACCTAGACCAGAGCTAACTTTTAATGCAGGATTTGGAACATGTACATGCCCATTTTAAAAACCAAGCCTGTTTCTCTGCGAAAAGTCCCGTCCTTCAACCGAGGCCATGTTAAATGACACATTTGTTCCCAAAACATTCTGGGGACATGTGGTGCAAAAACATTTGATGTTTTCTATTTCTAGAGGATAAAACCTTTCTTTTGATACCAAACACACTCAATTTGAGTGAGTATTTGAGCTTCCAGCTGAAATTTTGGTTTTTATTCATGGCTTGTTTCAATACACACAATGCATGGCAAGTTTTTATAACACACTATTAACCTCAAAAATGCAATTGAAGTTGAATGCAAATTTATATTAACTTTTTTTAGCAGAGATATTAAAATTCCTCAGTTTGAATCAAAGAGCTATTATTGGGGAAGAAATAATAAAACAAAACACTAGATATATTTTATTGTTCCTGATTATGGTCTTAAATTGATGTAGATACGCAAATTAAAAATAAAGGAAACACAGTTAATTGACATTTTTTAACCCTAACACCCATCCGACTCGCCTTGAAAAAAAATGGCTGAAACGAAGAAAATAAACTTTATGCCGTTTGTAAACATTTTTTTTGTGTATAATTACCGCAGCACACAACTTTTAAAATGGTTTTAGTCATAAAAAATAACATCGCATCTCAAATGTCGAAATTTAGTATCAATCCAAATACTAAATTTCAAATAATACCAAATTTATAATACCTAAATTTCAAAAATCATCACCCAATACCAAATATATTGAAAATATATATAACTTTTTAATATGCTGTACTTCTAGAATGAAAAGTAAAGGTCAATTAAAATGGATTAGAACTAAATAATATAATCACTAGTGTGAAAAAATAACACGATAAGCCACGTTTGTTTTGATTTTGAACGTATCTCAGAGATATCCCTCTGAAAACCCACCGATATCGGTGGGATAACCCGAGGAGCACATTCGGCTCCTTTTCCCTCCCTTTTTGGCATAACTCGCACTTGTGAATAAGGAATTTGACGAAAACCACCGATCTATCCCCCAGTTGGAGGAAACCTGCGGGTGACTCGAACTTGTGAATACGACTGTAAGTGTGCATGCGCCAACACGAATTTAATTTTGTTTTCATTTTGAGTGTATTTTCACAAGCAAGTATGCCTCTAAATGGAAGCAATGCGAAGTTAACGGGTTCCCAGTAAGGCAGGACCATACTGCTAGTTCATGATGTTGAGCGATTTTATAATTAGTTATGAATATATAAAAATAGTTTTAAGAAAGTAAATCATAAAAAAAACATTTTTTTTCAGTATTTGTTTGAATAGCGTTGCACTAGAGCTACGCGAGGGCTATTGGCGACAGGTAAAATTTCTGAGATTTTTCGAGTCTTGACTGTAACATAGTTACTTTTTTAATTAAGTAACTGTACCAGAGTTACTTTATAAAAGTAGCTTTCCAATCTCTGGGATATTCAATAGGGTTGCACCAGATATTTGGGTTACTGTTCAGTGTTCAGCATATTCGTCCTCTTTAGCCTAATATTCGGTTTGGCCGAATAGTGAAATTTGAATTTTTTTAATTTGAATGAAAATTTCATGTTATCATCTTTTAAAACATTGAAAAATGCCCAAACAGGACTTGTTTTCTTTTTTTTTTTAAAGAAAAGTTCTTAAATTTTTGTTATTTAAAATGTTAAATCAAGCTTTTCTCAAATTGTATTAAACAAACGCGTATCTCTAAGGGAACAGTTACAGTGAGTTGGCTTTAAAAAAAAGCAATAATTGCTATTTATATCACAAATGTAATTTTTTCACTAACATATTAAAAAAAATATTCGTATTGTAATTGTGTAGTATTGTAAGTCACGGTTTTATTATATTTTTCTCATTTTCATTCTACATCGGATCTACCTGATTCTATTTTTGTTTTATGTTTTCGGGCTCCGATTTTGTGTAATTGTGTACTTATAGGTTTGTGTTGAATTGAAATTAATGAATAAAAAACGCAACTTAGATCTAAAAAAAATAAAAATAGACTTTAGTAGGCCGAATATTCATTATTCGGTATGGGGCCAAATTTGGTATTTGGTGCTTCCCTAATATTCAATTTTGTTTTGTTGTGTATTTTCAAAAATAGGCACCTTCTACTTCTGTTACTCCTGGAATTTCGCAGCCCCAATCGGAATCTCGCATCCCCCATAACGGTCTTGCCATTGCATCTGTGCCAGAATCTGTTGAACCTAGTAAGTGGTTATTTTTTTAGTATGTTTTCTTTTTATAGTTCCCATATTATGTTTAAAGAAAAAATTGGAAGCTTTGATAATCAATGTCTGTCACCTCACCCACTTTCATTGCCCAAACTACAAATGCTATACATATATCTGTGATGCTTCAAAAAATCAGCTAATTAAAGTTGGACGATGTTGAAAATCTTGAATTTAAATTCAAAGTACTTCTATTTGTAAAAAAAAAACCTTGCATAATTCAATGCTTATTTAAGAAGGAATAAGAATCCATTTTCATTAAAATTAAATCACCAGTGCAAAACAATTGCACAAGGTTACTTAATTGCGTGACATATTCTGTTACACAGGTATCAACCTGGGTCAAAAAATGCTGTAGCAAAAATGCTAAAGAAAAATTAGTTGCTTATAAATCAACGTCATGCCACTTAAATCACTTGAATCTAAGCAAATAAATCTTTGTGTAGCAGTTAATTTTCTTTAGATAGCTTAACAATACATTGATACTTTTTTTATGAATCACGGCATGACAAATTTAAATAATTATATAAAACTATACTACTAAAAGTACTTTTTAGTTTTTTTTATAAACATTTTTAAATAAGTACATTTACTTTTATTTATGGTGTTGGGTTATCTTCAGATTTGTCTATGAACATGATTTGGCTGTTAATTTGATGTATTAAAATCAAGTTTTGATTGTTTGAAATCACCAACTTTTGGTCTTTCAATACATATCCTTATTAACATAGTTCATACATTAGTTAGGGAAAAAAATCCATCCAGACATTTACTAGCAACAAAAAAGCTAAGTCCATTTTTTAAGAAACTAAATATGGTTTAAAATCAGAAACCCCATTACAGGCGGAAGAAGAATAAAAGGTTCAAACGTAAACAAAAAGTATTTTAACGTTCAAGGTGTTCACGTGATCACGGACATCATGAACTGACACTTAATCAGAAAATATATTCTGGTTGTCAGACTTAGTCTGAACCGGAGCTACCAAAGTGACGAGATACTCTTGCGATTATGAAGACCCAGAGAACTGTCAATCATTCTGACGCAATGTGACGTCATGGGTAGATTTCTTTAAAATTACTAGGCGGTAAAATAAGTAAATCAGGAAGCATTATTGGACTTCTCTTCTAATGGGAGGTTACATTGGCTGGCCGAAACTTGAAGACATATTAGTGTAATCCAATCTGAATTCATCTTCCCATTTTGATTAAAAATTTTATTTTCATTATTAGAATCGGAAATTTGAAAGGGTTGTTTATTGAAATTTAAGTTTAGTTTCACCAAATTACGGCGTTGCATTTTGCGACAAAAGCGACTGCAGATTGATCCCTGCTGTTACAAACCTACTTGTTTGATTCCACACTACGTTTATTTTACGTCGCATTTGTCGCAAAGTGCGACAAGTTGTACGAAAATGCGAAAAAAATATTAATGGCCGTCGCGAAAATGCGACGACGTAATTCGGTGAAACTAAACTTAAATTTCAATAAACAACAAGTTCAAATAACCGATTCCAATAATGAAAATAAAAAATGTAATCAAAATGATAAGATGAATTCAGATTATATTACACTAAGAAGTCTTCAAATCTCGGCCAGCCAGTGCAACCTACCATTTTAAAATCAGTCCAATTGTGCTTCCTGATTTACTCATATTACAGCCGAGTAATTTTAGCGAAATCTACCAATGACGTCACATTACGCAAGAATGATTGACAGTTGTCTGGCTCTTTGTGATCGGAAGAGTATCTTGTTACTTTTGTAGCTCCGGTTCAGGCCAACTTTGACAACCAGAATATTTTCTGATCAAGTGTCCGATTCACGATGTCCGTGAGTCGTGATCACCTTGAATGTTAAAATACTTTTTGTTCACGTTTGAACCTTTTATTCTACTTCCGCCTGTACTTGCGTTTCTGATTTTAAACAATATTTAGGTGTTTTTAATGGACTTAGATTTTATGTTGCAAGTTAATTTCTAGTCCTTGAATTTTTCTGGAAAAGTGTTTGGAATTTTTTAAAAACAAATGTTTGAACCATTTTAACAAGAACATATATTAGACCAAAAGTTAGGGATTTCAAACAAGCAAAACTTGATTTAATACACCAAATGAACAGCAAAAACATGTTCATAGACAAATCTGAAGGTAGTCCAACACCATAAATCAAAGTAAATACCCACTTACTTGTACTTATTTAAAAGGTTTATAAAAAAAGTTAAAAGTACTTTTAGTAGTATAGGCGGTATTAGAATGTAAAATTATATAGAAGTTATGTTCTATTAAAGATGAATATTATTAGTTTAAATTAAAAACCTTTATTTGTTTTTAGAACCTCACCTAAACTAAATAGTACTTCAATACTAATCACCAACTTTGATATTTCTGTTTCAATATTGCATTCCAAAGGAACAAGGCCAAAGGAAGGTTCTTTTGGGGAAAACTTTTCATAGCTCTGCGCCATCCATCTCAGTATATCTTTTTTATTCCTCGGTACATTTAGAAATAGTTTGTCAGGAGTATAATATGGCAGTATTTCCGCACATCGGCACAATACAGCAAAAGCTGTGTTCGCTTCTTCTCGGTGGGAGAAGACCTTACTACGTCATATCACGTGACTCTCTGTATCGAATGAAAACCGAAACTGCACTTTTATACATTTAAATTAAAAGTAAAATACGAATCTGTAAGAAGAATGAATACATTTTTTATGGGTTTTAAGTCATTTAGAATCATTTAGAAACAAGAAAAAAAATTTAATAATTATCCATTTATTTCATAAAAGTTTTTGGGAGTGAATTTTATTTTACCATCTTTTTCATATTTTCATTCAATTAAAACAAACATTATTCGTTTTTTCAAAAGACATGATTCTTCCATCTAACGATAAATAAGTAAGAGTTCAACTTGGTGAGAAAAAAATCGGAAGCTGATGATACCAAATGGAATCATTGGCGGTGAAATGATTTACACCATGCATTCCCCTAATTGTTTTGAGCAGTGTATTTAATACAGAGTGACACAAATAAAAGCGGCCCTTTTTAGAAGTAGGGATAATACAGGAAATGCTGCCAATACAAATAAAAAAGGTTTCTCCAAGTGATGCCATTGACTGATTCAATAGTAAGCCCAAATAGTCAGTTGTCGAATTATTTGTAGGTAACTATACTACCTTCACGTGCGGCAGTGTTCGTACTCCATCTATGATGGTGAAATCCAGGAGTTTCTAAGCGAGTTTTTCAGGAGTGCAGAGCCATGTAAATTCAGGAGGTGTTGTGAAATAAATTTGAATATGTGTGTTTATTATTCTTTTGGTATAGTGACTTGGACCGAAAATAAAGGAAAAATAGAGTTGTAAACGTTGCGGAAAGTTTGAGGCTTCCGGTGTAAAAGCAAACCCCCTTTTTAGGGGGGCAAAATCGCCTATTTTGCCATTTTTTTTTAAATGTTAACTTAGCTTTAATTTTGTGGACTTTTTCGATCGTTAGACATTAGACATCGTTAGACATTAATTTAACTTTATTTGGATTGCTACCGATGTCGCTGTGCCAGCTCTGAAGTCGGTATTAACATTCGGTCACAATTAGAAATAACAAGGCACAGAGTCGAAAATGCTCATTTAGCTTTAGTGAGACGTAAATTCATTAAGAATTCTACCGGAATTTAAATTTTAATTCTATGTTCTATGGTTTAAGGCATCATGCCACGATGAATGACCTCGTAGGTTCTATCCTCATCTTAGTTGGCTCATACACTTGTTAGGGGAAAAAATTCAAGCACTTTTCAAGGACTTTTCCAGAAAAATTCAAGGACAAGATGGTTGGTTGCAGATTTTAACAAGAATTTTTATATGGTTAAAAATGTTGAAAACCAATTACGGTTTCAGGTAAGCAATATCACCATCTAGACAACTTCACTGCTTTCTGTAAGTAAAATTTGCAACCAGTCATGATAATCGGGATTTTTCAACCAAAGATCGTTGAAAAAAAAAATTTCCACTCATTTTGTGAAGTATTCAGTCAAGACAATCACCATTATACTTAAAAAAGTTTCAAAACTGAATTGATAAAATGCGGCTTCGCTAGGCACGCACATGAAGAAAATGCTTTTTTCACGTTTCAATCTCTACTACAGATACTTTAGTAAGCAAAATATTTTATTCACATTCCAGAAATTATTTATGCTAATTTGCGGCAAAAAGAACAATAAAAATGCTCAAACACAGTCAAAAACTTATGAGCTAGAAACATGGTTACAGTTATTGAAAGATACTGGTCGCTTGCTAACTGGAAAGATTTTAGTGACGTCATAGCAGCAACGTAATCGGGTGAGAGGTCAAGTGTTTCAGCCATCACATGCTTCGGCTATCTCAAAGAGAAAATTCCTGATATCCGATTTTGCAATAAATAGTACAGATTTTTTTTCAAGCACTCTAGATCACTTTTAAGCACTTTTAAGGACTTGAAAATGAACTTTTTTTATTCAAGCAGTTTTCAAGGAGTGTACGAACCATGGCATCGTGCTCGACAAAAAAAGTTATGAAGCAATAAACAATGCCGCGTGTATGCGACTGGTGCATGTTAAATTTGACGTTGTCATTGTAAATTTTGCTCTGCATTTTCGGCCTCAACCACGCTTTAAAATTATGTAACCATTCGGCAAATCCCTCCTGTAGCTCTAGGGCAATGTAAATTTATCCAACATACAATAAACCCCTCGGGTCAAAATAGTTGCCGCGAATCACATAGTCGACAATATCTTTTCAACAGAAAAAATTCTAAGGTCGAATTGCTAGGCTTGAACCAGAACTACAAAAACGATTACGAGGCTGATTACACAGGTCAATTATGGCATTAAGTTCCACCTTTGTAAAAATTACCTAGAATACTATCAGCATTTCAATCGCGTTTTATAAGAAAAGACATTCGGATAAAACCGAAGTTGATCCGAAACTACATTACGGATAACTGCAAATTGCTTTCGGTTAAATAAATTTGAAATTAAATTCCGGATAGTACTAAAATTTATTTTCCGGTAGTATTCCTGGTTTCGCTCTAGAACAGCATAAGGGTTATTGGCACCGGGCCTAGTCATTTGGAATAGTGGTCAAGTGATGAGGCAGACATATATGAGCTGGCACCCAGAGCAACACGGTAGCAGGCAGGTCCGGATAAAGATAAATTAAATTCCGGATAAAACTATACGAATACGGTTAACGGAAATGATTTCACCGACAATACAAAATCTTTGTTTATTCAGAATAAAAGTAGAATTTAGTTTCGGATAGAATCCCTGAAAAGCTAGTAACGAAAATATTTTAACCCTCTAATGCATAGTGTTACCGTTCGGTAACAAGTTACATAATCCACGTTATTCTAATAAAATAAACCTCCCTCTCGACAAATTTGTGTTTTTTGCATCTATTACATTCCATTTTGAAGTTTTAGTTAATAATAACCCTCATAATTGACAGTAGTAAAAGTGTATTCAAAATTAAAAAGTGAAGTTTCTAACTGTTGTGAATTTACGTGTTTGGCAGAATTCAAAGTAATAATACTAGTACTAAATACAATTAAATTGCTTTGAAAAAAATATTATAGTTCAAGAGGGTTATTTTGAACTATATTTAGTAGTTTTCTAATCATTCTTTTCAAAATTGGTAGTTTGTAGTTGGTTTTTACATGTGTTACCGTTTGGTAACATCATGCATTAAGCACAACTTTTGTTTGCTAATTTGCGTGTATCTCTGTAACGGATTCACAAGAGTTCAGTGTTTAAAATGTTTGGTAGCAGGGATCAACCTGGGTCAAAAAAGGCTGTTAGTCAGGTCGCCAAACCCCGATTTTTGGCCGAACCTTGCACTGAGATGTTAAGTTTTTTTTATTGATGATTCTTATAGATTCGAGGGTGTAGATTACGAATCTGGAAGGTACTTTTTTGGTACCCTTGAGCATTTTTAGTTATTCAAGATGGCGTCTCCGCCATCTTGATTTTTGTTTTTTTAATATTTGACGATCTATCCGGCAAAAATGAATAGTTTTTTTATCAATAGATGCATTAAGTAATAAAGAATCAATATTCCCAAGAAAATTTCAAAAATAAAAAATTCAAGATGGCGGAATCCGCCATATTGGATTTTTTCACTTTTTATACATTTGATCTATATTTAAACCACAAAAATACTTATAGTTTAGGTATATTTTTATATATTTTGTTACTATAGAACAATTATTTGAAAAAAATAAAAAAATCAAGATGGCGCTATCCGCCATATTGGATTTTTTCACCTTTAATATAAGGCTATAGATTTGTCCAAAATTAAAAATTATTTTTATTTTAGTTCTATCTTTACTTTGATTTCTATTTTAGTTTCAATGTATAGATTATAAGTTAAGAAGATACTTTTTAGCAAAAATTTTGTATTTTTTAAAATTTTAAGATGGCCATATTGGTTTCCGCCATATTGGTTTTTACTCTTCGATTCATTTCTAGCGTTCTTTTTGGCCAAAATCTATAATTCTTTCTTTTCTAGGTGCATTTTGAGATAAAGAATTACTTAAACATTTAAAACAATCGAATTTCAAGATGGCGGCTTCCGCCATCTTGGATTATTCAACCAGCAATAGTACGTGATCCATCGGCCCGAAAATTAAAATTCTTTCTACTGTAGATGTATTTTTTGATAAAGAATGGCTTAAACTACATAAACGTGGAATACAATTGAAAAATTTTGGATTTATTATAATTCAAAATGGCGTCTTTCGCCTAATTTAATTTTTTACTGTTAGTATTAGGCGATGTATTGGCCGAAATTAAATTTTTTTTTATTTCACTTGTACATTTTGCCTAAAAATATTTTTTAATAATGCACTTTTACGAAAACAAAACTTAATTTGACGTTTTTTTTTGCCATATTGGACTTAGCCATTTAAATATTTTGCTATTCACCAATTCAAATTTATTTTTAAAAAATTAACCTTTCTCTTATAAAATACTTCCTCTTTTCTAACAAGATTACTATTACACAACGAACCACAAGGATGCTTACGCATGCATCCTTAAGTACCCCTCACCCTCACATTAGGGGGGTAAAGAAGTTTTCCCCCGAGCCCATAAATCTACGTAATGGCTTGGACTTTCTGAGATCTTGTTGAGCAGCAGCATTTCAAGAATATGGGATCAAAGGTCAATATACATTCAGGAAATTCGGCAAGAAACACAGTATCCAAACACTAGAAGTGGTAACCTATTAGAAAATTGCAGGGTGGGACTTAAATAGGAGATCCACGTAAATCCACGTAATGGCTTGGAAGCCAGGTGATGACAACATGATAAGGTTGGTCTGAAACTTGTCTTTCAATGCATCTAATAGATTCTTTTTACGATTGAAACAAAAGCCACCATTTTCTGTGTATAGTTCAAATAGTTCTATTGAATTCCATAATCTTGTTTCATCTGATTTTAAAAGATCAACAACTACTGAAAAGGCTTTGTCTTCATAATCGGTGTTCTCATCAGTTAATTGTTTAGAAACGGTTGATGATGCTCGATGAGATTTGTTGCGGCACTCCATGTGATATCTTCCTTTGGCAGCATTTAAGTCACTAACTGCTCCTTCCACTCTTACTCTTACACTCGCTGACCAGCTATCGTTATGCTGTTTACAAACTTCCAGTATACGTTGCTTTATTGTTTTCCTATCATCAATTCGTTTTTCTCTAATCAGGTAGGCTGGTCGCCAACGGTTAGGATTTTTCTTGTCCTTTACTACAACACAGTTAGTTCCACAATAAATGCAATGTTGCTTAAAGTCAAATACTGGTAAACTAGATCTTAGGACCTTTACGGGTTGTTCCCCAACGCTGTCTTCAGTATCTCGCTTGCGTTTTTCAAATGCATTTACTTTATTTTTATCGGTGTACATCGAAACACAAGACTTATGGCAGGTGAGTTTATCGTTTTCATTTTCTACCAATTTCTCAAGTTCAGTATGTTTTCCATCACCATATATTTTACCACATGAAATAATCGTTTTAATTCTCTGGTTACGCACTTCAATCAATTTTTCAGCGTTTGTTAGACACTTGTATTTAAATTGAAAGAAACATTGCTGTATGTCCATATTAATATTTAAAAAAAAAACACAGCTTAACTAATTAAAATCATACCTCGATCTGAAGTAATGTTCCAGTAAAGTGCGGATGTCTCGATTCTAAGCATTTAAGAAAAAGTAGGTGTCTCATTTCTTTCTCTCCTATTTAAGTCCCACCCTGCAATTTTCTAATAGGTTACCACTTCTAGTGTTTGGATACTGTGTTTCTTGCCGAATTTCCTGAATGTTTATTGACCTTTGATCCCATATTCTTGAAATGCTGCCGCTCAACAAGGTCTCAGAAAGTCCAAGCCATTACGTGGATTTATGGGTTCGGGGGAAAACTTCTTTACCCCCCTAATGTGAGGGTGAGGGGTACTTATGGATGCATGCGTAAGCATCCTTGTGGTTCGTTGTGTAATAGTAATCTTGTTAGAAAAGAGGAAGTATTTTATAAGAGAAAGGTTAATTTTTTTTAATAAATTTGAATGGGTGAATAGCAAAATATTTATTAATTATTATTTTGTCCAATATGGCAAAAAAACGTCAAATTAAGTTTTGTTTTCGTAAAAGTGCATTATTAAAAAATATTTTTAGGCAAAATGTACATAATAAAGTGAAAGTACATAATAAGTGAAATAAAAATAATTTTTAATTTCGGCCAATACATCGCCTAATACAAACAGTAAAAAATTAAATTAGGCGAAAGACGCCATTTTGAATTATAATAAATCCAAAATTTTTCAATTGTATTCCACGTTTATGTAGTTTAAGCCATTCTTTATCAAAAAATACATCTACAGTAGAAAGAATTTTAATTTTCGGGCCGATGGATCACGTACTATTACTGGTTGAATAATCCAAGATGGCGGAAGCCGCCATCTTGAATTTCGATTGTTTTAAATGTTTAAGAAATTCTTTATCTCAAAATACACCTAGAAAAGAAAGAATTATCGGTTTTGGCCAAAAAGAACGCTAGAAATGAATCGAAGAGTAAAAACCAATATGGCGGAAGACGCCATCTTAAAATTTTAAGAAATACTAAATTTTTGCTAAAAAGTATCTTCTAAACTTATAATCTATACATTGAAACTAAAATAGAAATCAAAGTAAAGATAGAACTAAAATAAAAATAATTTTTAATTTTGGACAAATCTATAGCCTTATATTAAAGGTGAAAAAATCCAATATGGCGGATAGCGCCATCTTGATTTTTTTATTTTTTTCAAATAATTGTTCTATAGTAACAAAATATATAAAAATATACCTAAACTATAAGTATTTTTGTGGTTTAAATATAGATCAAATGTATAAAAAGTGAAAAAATCCAATATGGCGGATTCCGCCATCTTGAATTTTTTATTTTTGAAATTTTCTTGGGAATATTGATTCTTTATTACTTAATGCATCTATTGATAAAAAAACTATTCATTTTTGCCGGATAGATCGTCAAATATTAAAAAAACAAAAATCAAGATGGCGGAGACGCCATCTTGAATAACTAAAAATGCTCAAGGGTACCAAAAAAGTACCTTCCAGATTCGTAATCTACACCCTCGAATCTATAAGAATCATCAATAAAAAAAACTTAACATCTCAGTGCAGGGTTCCCCCCCCCTGGCGACCTGACTATGTAGCAAAAATTACCGCCATTACAGTAGCCTTATATTGTACAGAACATTAAAATAGAAGTATTATATTAGTAGAGTACTCAAGTATAATATTCAAGTTATCTGGTAAGGTAACAAAAATTTATGTTTAAACATTTATTTTTAATAAGACAATAACTTCTATTTTAACTAAATATCCCCTTTAAATATATTTTTGAATAGTTAAGCATGTAGCTAACTATAGAGAAAAAGAATTATCTACTAGTAGGAATACCAAGTTTTGATTTTAAAAATTAGTATTTTTTTTAATCAGACTTTTACTATATCATAAATATCACATTAACTTTATTCTTAAAATATATAGTGATAAAACATATTTATGCTATTGCTATATGTAATAGTTTTTTTTAATTTCCTATAAAACAATAAATTAACTAAATATCTTGGAAACATCTTACTTTTCAGCTGTGATACCTTTCATTTCTGTTGACAAAAAATCCAAATTTTCTTTGAAAAAATTGATTATCATATACCGTCAGTGCGGGTAACTTTGGCCAAAATCATAGTTTTTTTACAAAAGAAGAAAAATTTAACTACAAAAACGATTTAAACACAAAAAAATCATTATGCATTCTAAGTATTGTACTTTTAGGAATAATTTGCGAACATTTTTGTTGAATTTTATAAATTAATAAAAAATTGGCATTGCTTTAAAAAATTAGGACACTGTTAAGAGCCGGGCGGGTAACTTTGGCCACCCATGAAATACATAAGAAACATACTTTTTAACATCATTAAAGCCTGTGTTACCGAATTAAATAGCAATATTAAAACGTTTAAACCAAAAATTAACAAAGTTATAAGACATTATAGTTATTAAAAATTGCATATAACTTAACATTTACATTGCAGGGCATCGTGGAATGGCATTACACGATGAATACTAGTATTTCTTGTCGCTTAAAAGAAAAATAAACTTCTATTTTAATAAGGAAAAAGAACTTTTTTGAAGCAAGATTTAATAACAAATATTTTTATAAAAAGCAAACGATTTTATAATGAAAGGAAAAAGAAATAATCTATTCATAATTAGGAATCTGAAAATGTTTACCTTTCGACATTTGCGATTTTGAGTGGTATACGTTTTTTGCATTATATCTTTATCTTTTTAATGTTTAAAAGTGTGAGATTTTTTTAAAATATCTAAAAAATAAGTAATCATAAAAGTAAGAATTTTTCAAAAGTAGTTAAACAGAATACATTTTTACATAATTTTTTTAAAGTGCAAAGTTCCATAAAGAAATATTTACATCTATGGCCAAAGTTACCCGCATTCATCGGCAAAAGCTTCCCAATTACAAATATTTTAGTATAGCATAAAAAGTTTTCAACTTAGAATCAAACAAACGGTGTAATATTCTTCCCCATAAATAAAAGAATAGAATAGAGTGTTTTATTTAAATATTTTCAGTGTTCTTTTAAGTGTTCCAGACAAAAGTTGAAAGAGATAGATTTTTGTAATTTTATGCTCGTAAGAATGAAAACAGCATTTGAAGTATTGCCAGATTTAGAATTAGAACTTTTTTTATATGAAATGAAAGGCGATGTTTCCACCTTTCTAAAAATGTAAAACAATTGAAGATTAGATCATTTTATGAAGAGAAATTAAGAAACAAATCTTTTTCCGACGCGTGGCCAAAGTTACCCTCCGTGGCCAAAGTTACCCGCTTTGACGGTATTCGGAAATGTTTGGCAAAATATCTCTTTGTACTTTGGTAAAACCCTGTTTCAACAGCCATTTGAGAAAAATATTTTAAAAACTCAAAATAATACATAAATCAACGCATGTGCAATTTCGCTGCGTGGTTCTCAAGTGGTTCCGTAGGGAGGAGGAACGAGAAGACCTTTCTACGTCACGACGTTCCTAAAGTGACTCGGCCCGTTTTTGATTGCGCCACGGCTCTGGTTTTTTAAAATTTGAATTACTTGAAAAATATTTCGTTTAAAAAAATTTAATTGCATTTTTGGACTCCAGACATCTTAATCTACAAAATTAACCAATTTTTAACAAAATTTAAAACATGTGATAATTCTCCATTGACACTAAGTTCTTCACGATTGCATTTTTGTAAGTCTAAAATTTGATTTTATCTTTTTTTCGAATAAAAATTTTGAAAAATTATTTATAATTTATTCAAAAGTTACAATTCCAATTTTTTGCCCCTTAAATTTTAACTGAAAAAAAAAAATTTGCTTTCCTGTATTTTACCATTTCAATCTGGATGTATAAGGAATCTATTTAATAAATTTTAGATTTTTATAATAAAAAATAAAATAAGAAGTTGGAACTGAACGGGTAAACAAAAGTTTGCAAAGTGCTCCCCTAATTGTTTTGAGCAGTGTAGATTTGTTTGCTAAGTGATAATTCTAAGCATTATCACACACGTTCAAAACCAACACCTTTTCCAGCCGAGCATTTCCTCGCCATCCTCCGCGCCCAGCCCGAGTTCCAGCATATCCAGCGGAAATCCGATCTGATACGCGCAGTGATCCGCCAGAGGGATCAAGAAAACCCCCGGGTCCTGCAACTCCTCCAGCAGAACCGGGGGGAGCTTCAGCGCATACAAACGGACCTCAAGAGAGATTTCGCCTCACGGAACAACCTACCACCTCTAGTTGTTGCTGGTACGAGCCCACTGGAGTCCTCGCTGGGAGAGAACATTGAACGGGTGAGTGCGCCGTAGAGCGAAGTTAGAGAACTCTGTTGAATCAAACTTGACAAAGTGACAAATCAAGAAACATACTTGATCAGAATATTTTTAATAAAAGAAACAAATTGCAATTGGAGTTTTTAATAATGATGAATTTGTAGTGGACGTTTCCACCATGATTTTAAAGGTTCACCGGTGCAACCCCCCCCCCCCCCCCAAAAAAAAAAAAATCAATATTTTCTTCAAAAACATATTTTACATCTCTTTCTAAAATTTCATCTTTGTAAAAGTAAACAACTTTTATTTAGTTATTTTTTTTAATCAAAATTTTGGCATCAGGCCGATTGCAGATCTTAGTATTAGATCATGCTAAGTGACAAAAAAAGGTGAAAACGAGAAAATGATTAAAGTTTTACTTACAAACCTTAAAAATATACCAAACTTAGTTTATAAAAAGGGGGAAACTTGTGTGTGTGTATCGTTAATGTAGTTAGTAATTGTTTCTCTCCCCCCCCCCCCCCCCCTCCTCTTTTACTTTGATAAAGTCTTTTTTTTTGCTTGGCCAAATTCATTATTGTAGGAAAGAATCTCAAATTGCAACCGCTCGCCATTTTTGTTAGCATGGTAATTAGTAACAAGCTTTTCTTAAACAGAATTACTACGCAGCTTTCACTGATTACTAATTGCTAGTATACTGATTTATCACCAGAATGCTGGTTTCTTTTGTAGCTTGGGCAGATATCATCCTAGAAATAAAAAAAGGGCAGGGTGCTGTCAAATTATAAAAGGGCAACTTTTAACCAAAAAAAGGGGCACCCTACCGTAAAAGGGCAAAAATAGGCTGCAAACGTATTGTGTTCACTGTGAAAAAAATCTGTAACCATTACAAAAAGAAAAAAATTGTAAAAAGCTTTCCTAGAAAATTTCTAGTAAATAATTACTAAAAATAGTGCTGTAAAAACACATATTTTTGTTAACATTACATGTTTATATCTTGGAGATTTACGGGACCATTTTATGTATCTCGCACAAGTAATGTTTCTGTAACTATACAAGAAAATTTTATGGATACCACATTTTCTGTGCAATTGCAAAACAGGGTGGTAACATAACCTGGAAATATCAGGGAATTCTCATGGAACTTTTCAAATTTTGCAAAATATCAGGGAATTTTTCCATTTGGGATTAATTAAACAGCAGGTTTAGGTTCTTGTGATCACTACTAACGGACACTTAATCAAAGGGAAAAAAATAATAATCTGGTTGATCCGATTTGCCTGAAGGACTAATCTTGGGGAAAGGATCAATCTCTCTCACAAGTCATGTTATAACATGATTCTCTGATTACATGATTACCCTAAACCAGTGGTTCCCAACCTTTTCTGGGCCATCGCCCCTTTTGTTAATTTCACTAACACATATCGCCCCCTTTCAAGTTTCATGTTTTTTTCAATTATAATTTAAGTTAAAGTGTAACTAATAGTCAATTTTATCATTTTTAACACTAATTATCATATAGAAAACAACCAAAACAGCTTTATCCGGGCACTCTTTCTTAAGTAAAAAAGAAAAAAGAATATGTTTAACAGATTATTTTAAAGAACAAAAGTGACATAATTAACTAAGATCTATGAACTGTATTCTGCAAAATTTAAGAGAGTTGGCAATAAAAAATTAAAGAAAAAATTTAATGTTGAATTTTTTTTTTATTATTTTATCTTTTGTCATGTACATGCGCAAGTCTTTGAGGCAAATGTCCAACTGATTTCTTTGTTTAGTAAGGAGCTTAATGATAACAAAACCAAATCCTTTTCAACTAAATATGTTGACGGGAACGAGATGAAAAGTAGTTAGGCTTTTTACCACAGTTGTGGATAAGTGTAAATAAGTTTTATGCAGGCTAACACATAACCTTTCTGCTTGAAAATGATCTTTGCATCACAGTCATACTTCAGATCTACAAACTCCGCCTGCAAAGAGTTATCAAATTTGTCCACAACCCGCAGCTTCAAACGAGAATGAGAATCTACAATAGAATCACGAATTTCTAACTTGATCAAAAATCTTGTAAGCATGTCAGTTTTAACTTGTCAAGGTAATCAATAAAAATTAGAATGGTACAATGTATTATTATAATTTCCCCCCTTTGAATACTAATCGCCCCCCTATCGCCCCCAAGCTATTTATTGCCCCCTTGATAACACAAATCGCCCACTTGGGGGCGATCGCCCCCAGGTTGGGAACCACTGCCCTAAACCTATTCAGATTTTCGGAAATGTAGAAAAGTTAGATATTCTAACCCATAATCGATAGTCTTAATTCCCGTGATGTCCGCATTAATTTTTCTGTACTGCATTGAATTGTGTGTATTGCATTTTTTCTAGGTAATTGTAAAATCAGGGAATTTTTTGTGAAAGTATCAGGGAAATCATGGAAATAACAGGGAACTTATTTTCTACGATTTTGTAACCACCCTGAAAGAAAAACAAAATGTCTGCTTTCCCGGCGTGAAATCAAGCCTCGGTCTTCGGCGTGACAGACGGGGATACTAACCACCACTACACTACCAAAGAATAGCAGGCTACTACCGAAACGCGGGATCGAACCAGGAACCTTTAGATGTTCAATCTAACGCTCTACAAGCTGTACTAGTTGGGCACACAAATAGTCAGGAAATGAGAAGTGAAATTCATTTGAAACAATCATCTAAGTTATAAATTTAAAATGGCGATTGGTCTTGAATCACGATCGAGGCCAAACTTTAGTGGCGATGCGCACGACACTTCATGTAGAAGAACTTGATTGGTTGGGAAAAATTGCAAATTTTAGAAATTTTTTGTAACTGCAGAAATGAAGATTTCTGTTCAGAATTACAAAAACTTTTTTTGTAAAATTGGTTATTTCTGTAACATTACTAAAAAAATTTCTGTATGTTTACAGAATTTTTTTCTCAGTGTTCCCCTAATGCTCCAAGGTGCATAAGTTCATTATATTGTGTAGGGATAAAGTTCTTTTTTCCGATAAAAAAATTCATAAACACACTACCTTCTTCATTTTGTAAAGTTAGTGATGCGAGTATATTTTCGTGAAACTCTTAGATGTGGGCTTGTAAGTGGGAAGAAATGTATTAATGTATTGCCCAAAATGAAAAATGCATAAGCACATCAAATAAAACGATTTGAACAATTATTGAAAATTAAAAAAAAATTATTCTTAAATTAGGAAAAGCAAGTTATCTTGTATAGTTTTTAATACATTTTAAGAAAAATAAGGCAAAGAGATTGAAATATAATTGGTAATATGCAGCCTTCATTCCCTAAAACCTATATGATACAATTGCACTTAATTAAATTAGATGAAATTGGAATCTGCCCAACTATCTAAGACTAATTTTGCATAAGCATATAAGTAAATTTGTAGACAATTTGTAACATAAATTTTACAAAATCTATGTTGACAACAGGCAAAAAAAATAATTTCGATTTCTTCAAGAGCAACTGTTTTATATAAAATAAAGTACTATATCCCAAAGTAGTTGTAATATATGGCAAAAGAAAAAATCAAAGAAATATGCATGTTAAACAAATATCCAGCATAATTAAAAAAAAATTAGGAGTTTTAAAACACCAGTGATAAAATTTTATAAGCATTAAAAGGTTTTTTTGTAGAAAAATGTCTAAATATTATCAAATAATTGTTATATTACCCTTTTAAATTCTTTTTAATAATAATGTTTTAGAAAATACCATGCTTCAAATTAAAAGTTAAGTTTCTAATATAATAATATTGAATCATCATCAGAGCATTTGCCAATTCCAAAAGCCTAGTGGAAAAGGTATTTTGTTGAGCTTTTAGGCCGATGGGCCGATTATTTTTTTCGCTGCCGATGGAAAGTAAAAGAAGGGACCATAGAGTTATATAAGAGACTCAAAGAAAGAACTCAAATTCAAAATTCCATTCCCTCATGCAAAAACATCAAACAGAAAACATAACATAATTTATTATGTGCCCCTAACTATAATACAAAACGTTGAGGTTTAGTTATCGGATTGGTCTTAAATATAACGTAGACCGGTGATATCGTCGATAATAAGTAAAAATTGTGAGGTGTCAAAGAAAGGATTGATTGATTGAACTCTACTAAAAAATAATTGGTATTGTAGTTTGGTTGGCAGATTCGTCGTGGACTAAAATTATAAATATAACGATAAGTTTATATTGCAATTTTCGCCGCGACTGAAAAATATTACGAGGTGTTGATTGTTGAAGTATGGTTGAGTGATGTCCTGAACTAAAACTGTATTATAACGCGGTAGCGTAATTTAAGTCTTCCGTTATGAGGTTTTGATCATATTTTATTCATTGTTAGCAGGTACGATCCATCTCATTAACACCAGAGTTTAAAATCCTAACCATTGACTAGATAAATTAAAAATGGACCTTCAAAATAACGCGCTTCTTAGACAACTAAGAGTTAAAAAAATAAACTTAATTCGGCCACCCATAACATGAAATAAATTTTTAATTCTTATTTTATTCCATTGTTGTTGTTTTTTACAAAGACAGTTTTTTTAGATACTGTAGACAGTTTTTGCATTGCTAGTTTAGTTTTGTGTGCACATACTTTTTTAATTTTTCGATTATAATTGATTGATTAAAATAGTTTTACGATTCAAACAAAAAGTAACAATTGACCATAATATAAATACACTTATATAACATATAACCCTTATCAGCATGTTGGTTTAAAGTTAGAAATCATTTTTATTATTTAATTTTAGCAAAAGAGTGATCGTGCTTGGCCAAAATTGACACCAAAACATTAATTTTCAGGATTAAGAGCGTAGGTAGTTAAATTGGCTATCGAAATGTTAAAATAAAATAAGTGTCAAATAATAATGTATGCAAAGAAGAACTTACAAGGTTGTAGAAATCTTCTATGGGCAAAAATAAACACACTAAAAAATATACATGATCAGGATCATAGGAACCTTGAACTAAAATAAAATCGACGACACCCCAAAAGTTTTGACCTAAAGGGGAGGGATTAATCCCTTAAGTATTCTCACTCATAGGCCCCTAAAAGCACCACCTCCTTTTCCTAAGACAATCCAAGATGTTAGGACAAATAACATCGTTCCTCTTAGGCTGTTATTGCATAAATAAAATAGAAAAAGTATTTCTTTGTTTTTAAATTAAAAATTTCCATCGATACCATACCTAGGGAAATATTTTTAGCAAACTTTTTTAAAAAGGAAGAGCAATGGGTGTGATTTTAAATAACCAAAAATATTCATGAATTTTCGTCGATATAGAGTATAGACTATTGCATAAACTGTACTAATTTTTTTAAAAATAATGTTTGCTATTGTTTCTATCCTCAGTTCCAATTTGGAATCTTGGCTGGTCTGAAACGTTATAATTTTTAATTGGTGCTGTATTTCAAGGGATCTACTTTTTAAAATATTTGTTTTTCTAGTGGAAATTCTCTAAAGGGAACGCTTTTTAATCGGTTTTCATGTTCCTACCATAAATCTTTTTTTTTTAAAGTACCAACTGGGTAGTGGATCTTTTAACATTTTTCCTGCTTAGAACAGTTGTGCCTTGTTCCTGTTCTGGTTTAATGAATGGAAAATACGAATCAAATAATGGTTTTTACAGTACTGCTGTATGTTCGTGGATCGTTGTACGCTAAAAAATAGGCGCTTTTTCCATCAAGTTCACATGACCACCACTAATGCTCTAGACTGGGAATTTTTAATAGTAGCCAGTGGCTACCGGAGTGAAAAAAAATGGTAGCCACATTTGGATTTTTAGTAGCCAGTTTTAAACTTAAGAATATATGACAAAAAGAAAGTGCTATTTCGCACAAAACAAAAGTTTTTTTATACGAAAAGATTGGCAGTAAAAAAAGGATCATACCAAATATGTAAATATTATGTGATTGGCCATAATTTAAAGGAAAAAATTATTTTATGTAACTACACCTACAGTTCAACTTCGGGTGCGTTTCAAAAGTTCATTGTAAAAATTAGTCTTTCTTCCCGACAGAAACGAATTGGAGCGTTTTATTATTATTATTTTAGAAATGCAGCTTCAGTATTAATTATTTGTTGAACAAAAAGGAAAAATTATTATGGCCAATTTTGGCGACTGGGGTTCGATTTTTAGGTAGCCACTTTCGACGTAATAGTCGTCAGTTGGCGACTGGCGACCGCTAATCTAGAGCTTTAACCACCACATCCGATTCTTTCCCATGTGCGTATGGTATATGTTCTTCAATCAAACATAAAACGTAAATTTAACTAATTTCAATAATATTACGACTGATTAATAATGTTAACTTGGATTTGAAGTATCTAATATTAAGCGAGGTGACATGCAAAATGGAAATTACGAGGCATATTTTTTTAAAAAAAATCTTAGTTATTCAAAAGGTTTTTTTTTATTTACCGAAGAACTGGTGTAATTAGCAAAATGTTAAGTTTTGTGTATAAATGTCTTGTATTTGGGAAAGGTCGTTTGAAGTTAGAGTATCTTGTAGAAAAATTTTTAGTGCACTCACACGTTTTGGAGAAAAATGAAGTTTTCGTATATTTCAAAATAAAAAATATATCAAAATAAAAATCAGATTTTACTTTATTTGTAAGAAAGTAAGTGTAACATAGTTACTTTTTTAATTAAGTAATTTTACAAGAGTTACTTTATAAAAGTAGCTTTGTAATCTCTGGGTATTCAATTTTGTTCTGTTATGTATTTTCAAAAATAGGCTGCTGCACCTTCGACTTCTGTTATTCCTAGAATTTCGCAGCTCCAATCGGAACCTCACATCCCTCATAACGGTCTTGCCATTGCATCTGTCCCAGAATCTGTTACACCTTGTAAGTGGTTTTTAGTTATATATATTTAGTACACTTTCCTTTTTTAGTTTCCATATTATGTTTACAACGAAAAAAATTAAAAGTTTTACAAACAATGGCTACGTCTCTCATCCACTATCATAGCCCAAACTACAAATGTTATTGATATCCGTGATGCATCAAAAAATTAAGTGCATTAAAGTTGGAAGACGTTGAAAATCTCAACTAAAAATTAAAATTCAAAGTATGTGCTTCAATTTTTTTTTATGAACTTGCATAATTCAATGCTTATTTAAAAAGCATAAGAATCCCTTTTTATTCAAATTAAATCACCAGTGCCTAGCAATTGCACAAGAAAACTTTATTGTGTGACATACTCTACCTACTTGTTAGCTTACACACTACGTTTACAAAGTAAAAAGTGGAAGGTATTATAATTGTTCAGTCCGTCTTTCACCCACTTTCATAGACTTTCTGTTTAAGAATTTACAGAGTATTAGTATGATTTAATCGCTTGTGTTTTAAATCCTGTAAAAAATTTAATACAATTTCCATGACTATTTTTTAAACTGACTGAAAGCATTAAAGTTGTCTAGATGATATTGATTACCTGAAACCTAAATTGGTTTTTTTTTTCATTTTTAACCATATAAAAATTATTGTTCAAATCTGGCACCAACATTCAGTCCTTGAATTCTTCTGGAAAAGTCCTTGAATTTTTTTCCCTAACAAGTGTATGAACCATGCCAATTGGCAATAGCCCTAGTGTGACAATAGTCAAAATCTAACCTTACCTAATCTTCCCACCTTTTAAGCTGGTATACTGAACTTTTCTCATTGGCCGTGATCTAAAAGTCCAGTATAAGGAAATTACAAAAAAATAGAATAAAAGACAAATTAAGTAATCACAATAAACCAGTTGCCGGAAAAAAATTAATCTTTATTATAATAAATCACTCTTAATTTGATCGATAAACATAATTAATTAAGTAATAATTAACAACCTCATCTTCGTGTGTAGCAATAATAATAAAACTGTTTATAAAAGGGAAATAACAATTGTACATAGCAATTATATAAATATTAAATCAATAACGAAGTGGTCAACCTGGGTTTAAAATCATCTTCGTGTGTATCAATAATAATAAAACTGTTTATAAAAGGGAAATAACAATTGTACATAGCAATTATATAAATATTAAATCAATAACGAAGTGGTCAACCTGGGTTTAAAATCTGTAAAAATTAAAATTTTAAATAAAAAAATTAAGCAAATAAGCGAAGTAAAACATATTAAGATTTTAGTATCGACTAATCAAATCGAAGAAATTAAAAGAAAGATATTAAATTTAGGGAAAAAATCTTAAGGATGGCTCACTTTTAGGCTCTGGCATCTGCATCGTAGGAAAATTGGGAGGGATATTCCTGAGTCATGAAAAACACACGCACACACCACCACTGAAGAAAATCCGACGTTGATTCAGAGCGCAACATGGTGCTGGGGTTCTCGGGCCTGAGTCCTGATGAATGCAAGTGGACCTCCAGGGTGTAGTAGCCGTAGGGATGGTGGATGAGATCCCTGGTTGGGTTGGATCTCCAGGACAAGACCACTAATGTGGCCCTGACACGGCTAGGGAGACAGCTCGGATGTTAGAAGGGGATCCCTGGTCGGAGTGGGTCTCCAGGAGCAAGACCGCCATTGAGAAGAGTCGGGGAGCCCTAGTCTCCAAGATCATGCCGCGGGTAGATGTCGGGGCACATGCTGACGTAGACGGGTGAACATGCAGGATCTTCTTTAATTAATTGTAGACATCAAAAGAGAGAGAGTTCGGCTACTCAGCAGTATTTTAAGGATTCGCCAAAAAGCCTATTGCCAATTCCCAAAATTTAATAATCTAGTGTCAAACGACTTACTGGTTTTGAAAAACGTCATACGTCACGCGAGAAAAGATTATGTTGTTGTTTGTTGTTGTTATTTCTCATCCCCACTGGTCTAGCTCCGCTAGACCAGGTCCATGAGTCCATTCACCCTCAGGAAATCGAAAAACAAGACCGGGTCGCGCAGAAAATCCTCCTTTGCAAAATTCACGCAGCTAAGGAGGTGGGCCGGGCTGGCTGCACTGGAGAGACATTTGTTGCAGGTGGGATAGACCTTTTGTTGCTGTTCGTTCTTCATGCACTTTAGGTGACCACTGATGAATCTAGCGTATGCGGTCTGATCACCTCTATCACCCCTGAAGGTCAAAGCACGACCCGGCTTATCCACAGAGTACCAGATGTGTACTGGGGGAGTAGTCCAGTTAAGCAGGACACCTTTCTTTCTAATGGAGTGAATTTCTGAGGATGTGAGTGCCAAATTATCCGGCAGGGGCTCATTTGTGCCAAGTTTTGCCAGCGAGTCAGCGATCTCATTTCCGTAAAGACCAACGTGAGACGGAATCCACTGCAGATAAATATCTCGCTTCACGGAAAGTTTACTGAGCAGTTGCAAGATTGCTGTTCCAGCTCTATCGCCCACTTTGGGACATGCACTCAAATATTGGATAGAGCTTCTACTATCCGTTAGGATCCAGATGGGGTCTAACCGCGAGTCCCCTTCAATTGCCTTCAGTCCTGCCTCAATAGCAAGAAGCTCCGATCGGAAAACAGAACAAGAATCCGGGTTTCTCATTTTTATGTTGGTATCGCCTCCAGGTCTCTTGATGTAGACTCCACTTCCAGTACGACTCTGATCGTCCCTGCTACCATCTGTATAAACACGAAGACCCTCCTCTGGGATGTTGATAATTTCGAGAGACAGTTGCTGAAGCAATTCAGGAACATCTGCAGTTTTATTTGTGCTTGATGCCAGATCCGGACAAAAATGCACTCGTGGAATCCCACGTGAGGGATCGACACAAGACTTAAGGGAGTGCTGCTCGACATCTTGATAGCCCTTTTTCACGTGCAATTTCCCTGAATTCAGTCTATCTCTTCTTAGTCTCTGATTATTGGTCCAATGCAGGAGGTAGTCAGCAGTTCTGTGTTGGGCCCCAAAACTAAGTAGTTAACTAAAATACTTCACAAGACAAGTCTCTCTTCTCATATTAAATGGCAGAAGGTCTGACTCAAATAACACAATTTCACCAGGGCAGGAATGACGCAAACCTGTAATTATGCGTCCCGCGCTCTGTTGAACTCGATCAAGTTTTCGAAGATTGGATACTGACGCACTCGAATAGATTTGTTGACCATACTCTAATATAGGTCTTACAAGAGCGATGTAAGTTGTCCTTAGCTTAGCCGCGTCTGCACCCCAGTCGCGGCCAGAAATGTATTTTAGGATGTTCAGTCTGTCTACTCTTGGCCACCAGGGCCTCAATATGTTTGTTACAAGTAAATTCTGGGTCTAGTACAAAACCCAGATATCTAGGGTGCTTTTCATAAGGGAGAGGAATACCTCTCAGAATTATCTGGGGAGAATAATTGTAAATATGTTTATTGGTGGTGAAAAAGCTCTTCACTGATTTGGAAACATTGAATGTTAGTTTATGTTCTGCAGCAAAATCCTGGACTTCTGCAAGTGCTAGGTTAAGATTTGATTCCAGCTTTTTAACGTCCGAGTCTGAATCCCATAGAACGATATCATCAGCAAATATGCCAATCTTGCACGCTCCATTCAGCCTCTCCTCCAGTCCCCCCAGAAACAGTGAGAAAAGTGTGGGACTCAAAACTGAGCCCTGAGGGACTCCTTGAAAAAGTTTAAAATTGTCGGAGAGGGTGTTGTCAGAGAGAGAAAAGATTATCACGGCATTAAATGAGCCAATCAGAGAATTTCTTTTCAAATCGGCGCAAGTTTCGAAGACGCCGGAAGAAGGGAGAAATTCCAAGAAAAGGGGTCGTATAATTATTGCCGAAAACATTAGGCCTAGAAAATGCTTAAACATGGAAAATTTTAAATAAACAAAAGAAAAATCAAATTTAAACCCAAAAAGACCACGACAAGAATGCAGAAAAGATTCCGCATCATCTGAATTAACTCTAAGTAAGATTTTAGTGGTTTAAAATGATATATATTTTAAAAATATGCAAACAAGATTCAGTTGTACAACGGATCATTGATCTGAGTGAAAAAATTTGCAATAAAAGTTAAAATACAAAGCAATAAACGTGAAGAATGTAAAATAAATTATTGTAAAGTATTTAAGTATGAAACACTAACTGAACTTTATATAAAATAAAGAATTTTGACTTGATTTTAGTAATATTGACATTTCAAAATATGACCGTTGGATCACAAGATTTAAGGATTTTCTGTAAACATGTAATATTGAGGATTATTCTGAAATAAATTGTAATAGCATAGTTAAGTTTTGTGCAACTAAGGACAATTAAGTAATAAATAATTAAGTATTATGCAATAATTAGGAAATATACAGTTTTTCCTTAGATGAGGGGTCAAAATGGATATGATATTCAAGTAAAAATTGAAATACAAATACAAAAATTGTCGACCAGCAACAGGCCAGAGGCCCAGCAAGGTTGGTCCAAAATAAATCTAATTCTTTACCAGTTTCCAATAGTTATCAAGATTCTTCTTAAAATCTTCCACCCTCTTCGAATACACAACATGTTCTGGTAAAGCATTCCACTCATTGACGACTCTATTGTAAAAATGTTTTCTAACCTCCCTTCTAAAGCATGACTTATTCAACTTCTGACCATGCCCTCTGGTCCGGCTATTTAAGGTAAAACCTAAGCCCTCCATGTCTCCCTGTTTAATGAACTTGAACAACTGAATTAAATCACCCCTTGTTCTCCTATTTTCCAGGGAATACATGTTTAACGATCTTAATCTATTAACATAATCAATACCCGATAAACCCTTAATCATTTTTGTAGCCCTATGTTGAACCTTTTCAAGCATTTCAATATCTTTTCTGAGAAAGGGGGACCAAAACTGAACAGCATACTCCAGATGTGGCCTTACCAATCCCCTATACAATGGCAAAATAATCTCTTTAGATTTAGAAGTGATACTTTTTCTAATATATCCTAACATTCGATTGGCCTTCTTACTTGCTTCAACACATTGTTTACTCATTTTAAAATCATTGCTCACAAAAACTCCTAAATCTTTAACAAACTCACTGTCTTGAATACTTTCTCCCTGTAAAACATAAGAATAATTAACATTGTTCTTACCCAAATGCAAGGTTTGGCATTTATTCACACTGAACGACCTGCCCCACTTTGCAGCCCACTCAGTAATTTTCGTTAGATCACTTTGCAATTGCTCAATTTGCTCAACAGAATTTACTGTACTCGTCACTTTTAAGTCATCTGCAAAAATACTTAACTTGCTATTCAACCCCCAGCTGATATCATCAATAAACATAATGAATAAAATTGGCCCAAGTACAGAGCCCTGAGGCGCTCCACTTACAACTTCATTCCAATCAGAATACCTACCATTAATGTGAACTCTTTGTTTTCTACTGGTCAACCAATTTTGAATCCAACGGATCGTGGCTGTCCCTAACCCAAATCTTTTCATCTTAAATAGCAAAGCATCATGAGGAACTTTATCAAAAGCTTTTTGGAAATCAATGTAAATAACATCAACCATATTGCCTTTATCAATATCCTCTGTAACAGTATCATAAAATTTTAACAGATTAGATGTACAAGACCTATCTTTTCTGAATCCATATTGATAATCTGAAAGAAAATGATTAGTTTCCAAAAAATTCATAATGCGCTTTTTCAACAGTGATTCAAAAACTTTACCAAGAACAGATGTAAGACTAACTGGTCTGTAATTACCCGGATCAGATTTAGGCCCCTTCTTGTATAATGGAGTGACGTTTGCCAGTTTCCAGTCAGCCGGCACCTGTCCAGAATTAAATGATGACCTAAAAATAGTCAGAATTACATCTCCCAACTCTTCTGCACACTCAACTAAAATTTTAGGATAAATATCATCTGGCCCAGGTGCTTTATTGGGTTTCATGGTTTTCAAAAGATGAATAACTTCCTCCCTAGAAAAATCACAATCAATACACTCCTGCTCTTCTGTAACCTCACCTAAAACCTGCACATTATTATAATCATTATTAAAAACACTAACAAAAAAGTCATTCAAAAGATTAGCCATTTCCATGTCACCATGGATTAACTGTCCATGACTACCTTTAAATGGTCCAATAGACTTAACCTGCTTAACATTACCTCTAGCATAAGCGAAAAAACCCTTAGGATTATCCTTAATATCTCTAGCGAGATTCCCCTCTAATACAGATTTATGTTGTCTACTCATATTCTTAAACTCTCTCCTAGCAACTCTGTAAGCTTCTTGATCCACCTCACTACCAGATTGTTTTGCAATTTTATACGCCTTCTGCTTTAACCTAAGGGACTTTTTAATATCATTGGAAAACCACATAGGATACAGTTTCCTTTGGGAACTTTTACGCTTGAACTTAACATGTTTTTTCACAACATCTTTAAGTTTTTCCTTAAACTCATCCCATAATTCAAACGTATGGGTACAGCTGTGGAAATAAAAAAGTACCCACTTGAGGTTATTTCCTCCGTTAGTCACCCTATAGAATCGGACCTTTTTGAGATTGTGTACAATTAACATTCTGAGTTAATTGCATGTTACAAAATTTGCATAAGGGGCCGTCTTCATATTAAAAATATTGCGATCTTTGAAATTTCCAATAGCAACACCCCTTTTTGAATCCATATTTCAAATCTCTGACCTATGTTAATACGAAATGCCAAATTTTGTTAGTTTTTAAGCATTATTAGAGGAGTTAGAGACGTGCAAAGTTTAGGTCCCATAATGTTAAATGAGTTGCACATAAAAAACTATCCCGATCTATAAATAATTAAGATAATGAAACGAATTTTTCACTGAAAAGAAACTATAATAACCCAAACAAAATGCATTCAATATTGGGGTATTTAAAACAATTTTTATATTTTTAAATAATTATTATATTAATTTTTTAAAAAAATATGAATAGAAACCCCTTAATATTTTTAAAGAAATAAATTTAAGACAAGAAGATTAAGCGAAATCCCAATTTTAAATTTTTTTTATTCATAATTTGCTGAGTAAATCACAAAATACCTTTTAATTACCCTTTAGGGGACTGTGTATAAGATTACGTGTGAAATTGATAAATAAAGACGGCTTTGCATGCATGCTTGCTTGTCATTTTAAAGATGGTCCCCAAAAGGTCCACAAGTGATTCGATTGAATAACTCGTCAAATATTTATCCAAATGTAACAAAAACTAGGATTTAAGGGTTTTCAAGAGTTCTTAACATTTCTAAGTTATTAAAATTGGGTGTTGCTATTGGAAATTTCAAAGATCGTAATATTTTTAATATGAAGACGGCCCCTTATGCAAATTTTGTATCGTGCAATTAACTCAGAATGTTAATTGTACACAATATCAAAAAGGTCCGATTCTATAGGGTGACTTACGGAGGAAATAACCTCAAGTGGGTACTTTTTTATTTCCACAGCTGTACCTACTAGCCCATTCTCAAAAGCAAGAACAACATCATATCTCAAGTTGTCAAAATTAACATCTCTGAAAATTGGAACAACTCTTACACTATTATTCTGTATGACCTGAAAAATAATATCAAACTTAATACTATTATGATCACTCTCACCTAAGTGATCACTGACAATAAGGTTATGCACTCTATTTTCACAGCTACTCAAAACTAAATCCAGTATAGCATTATCTCTAGTACACTCTCTTACTAACTGATACAAAAAACAATCATCTAAAACCTCAAGAAAATCAAAACCTTGACCCCTGATAATCACATTATTGTCCCAGTTAATGTTTGGGAAATTGAAATCCCCCATAATCACAACTTCACTTTTGTGACAAATCTCTCTTATGAGGTTATATAAAACAATATCTTGCTCCCCACTACTGTTGGGTGGTCGATATACATTACCTATAACCAGATGATTACCATTAACATTGGTTAACTTAACCCACACAGAGTCGATACCTTGAGGGTCACTCTTGAAGTTTAACTCAATGCAGTTCAAGTCGCTTCTAATATACAACAGCACCCCACCCCCTTTTTTATTTAGTCTATCACGACGGAAAAGGTTGAAACCTTTTATGGTGAAAAAATCAGATATATCATCAGTACTTGCCCAGCTTTCTGTGATACCAATAATGTCGAGATCCTCCATTGCAATGATTCCCCTCAACTCATCCATCTTGTTTCTAATACTTCTAGCATTGCAATAGAAGACCTTCAATGTATTTTGCCCACATTTACTCAAATTGTTGCCCCTATGAATATTACCCCTACCCGAATCTCCTACTATGGCCTTCACCTTGGCCACTCCTCCGCCAAACTTGCCTAGTTTTTTGAAGCAAGGCTGTCCATCACTAACCTGCTTACCTTGTTTACACCTCTAGTGCTCAAGTGAACTCTGTCCCTTGCCATCCACTCTACTATAAATAAGTGATTATAATTGAAACATCTAGAAGTAACAATTAAGTAATTAGATACTGACATTAATAATTAATTAAGAGTTCACAAAATCTGTAAATAATAAACATGAATGGCATTAAATCAGATTATAATTCTGTGAGATAATGAAACCAAGAAAATAATAAAACCCAATAATTTGTAATTGGAATAAGAATAATTATTTGACATAAAAATGCAGGTTGACAACACATATAAATGGGAAATTGACTAAGTAAACAAAGCATTTAGATTACTGGGCAATTGATAAAGTAAACAATTTTTTAAAACTGTGCAAATGTAAAAATGCAGAAATAGATTACTGGGCAATTGAAAAGTAAACAATTTTTAAAACTCTGCAAGTGTAAAATGCTTGCACACTGGTGTTCCAAAGAAATCTTAATGCCAAATTAGCGACATGTTTTATGGTTATTTTGTATTGTTACATGCATTAAAATATGTTTCTTGCATTGCAACAGTGCCAAAAGTTGCCCTTAAGCAATTGCGCTTAAAAGACACATATTCATATGTTTTTCTTAAAAACATGCCTATTTTGCTTTGTAGATGGTGCAACAAATGCCCAAGAAACTGAAGTAGAAGTGAGAAGAACAAAAAGACCAAAAGATCAAAAAGAATACCAAAAAGGTAAAAAAACCAAAGTGGACAATATAGTTGAAGATACAGAAACAGTTTGCCGCCCACCGTGCACTATTTGCATGGACGTAGAAGTAGGGGTCGTCTTCTTGCCATGTGGACATCTGGTCTCCTGTCTAATATGCGCAGAGTTAATTTCTAATTGCCCAATGTGCAGGACACAAATCACTTATAAGGTTAGGACCTACATGAGCTAAGTGTGAAAGAGAAGGCTTAAGGGGGAATGGGACCGCAGGACGGGGGGTCTCCAAACTCAAGTGCCTCAATGTTAATCCAATGGGAAAAAAATATTTTCTTTGCCACATTTCTCCGGCTGTAGTGAATATTTTTACAAGCGGATTTTTTTATGTGATAAATGTAGCTGACTTACAGGTCTCTATCTTCCCACTTTTTGAAATTGGTACGAATATTTTTTTTAATATTCAATAAATTATTTTACACAAAATATTCGAAGCAATTTCAAAAAGTGGGAAGATAGAGACCTGCAAGTCAGCTACATTTATCACATAAAAAAATCCGCTTGTAAAAATATTCACTACAGCCGGAGAAATGTGGCAAAGAAAATATTTTTTTCCCATTGGATTAACATTGAGGCACTTGAGTTTGGAGACCCCCCGTCCTGCGGTCCCATTCCCCCTTAAGAGGTGCTCATTTTATTTTATATACCTTCTGTGCAAAGATGGTTTGTCAAATAAAATGTTTATTTTGATGTTTTTTCCTTTTTGTTCTTCAGATTGCATATTTTTTTTAAGAATGGTAGAGAGTATTTAATATTTCGATCACCTTTATGAGTTCTTGTTGAAAGCTTGTTTGTTTTAACTTAATTTGAAAGGATGTTTTGGTAATTTATCACCGTGGCATACTTTTCGATGAGAACTTAAATTCCCAATCTGTTTAAACAATAGAGTAATAATACAAAAATAGTAGCATTTTTATTGTACCACTGTTATACGAAACTGAATGAAAACATTTGCTTCAAAAATACACAATATTAAGGTTAACATTAATAATACATTATGCATTAATTTCAAATATGATTGATATAAATGTACAAAATTGGTTTAGATTCAGGTTTTTTTATACACTATGAACACTTTGTACAGAAAAAAAAGCCCTAATAAATTAATAGTTTAAAGAAAAATTATGGAATACTGAGCATGTTCTGGTATAGTAAGCCCAAACATAGTATTTGAAGCAGCTACTACCAGCTTTTTTCTAACCTGTAATTGGTTAAAATTAGACTTAAGACAAAAAAAATAACCTTTACAAGTAATCCACACAAAAACATTTATTGCTGGGAAATACCTTTCCTGCATAGCTTGTTAATAGCGTGACAATTATTTAACTACCTTAGTCAAAAAAGATGGTGGCTTAAGAGGATTCTATTTGGACGCTCCAAGTCAGCCTTCTAAATTTTCCGAAATCCAGGTGAACCACAATCTGCACTTTATCGCCTTTCCCTGTCATGTATACGATTGACCTTGCCCATTCAAACAAAATGCCCCCCCCCCCCCCTTCACTATGACAGCGCTTCCTTCAGGTTTGGGGGAATAGAGTGAAAATCCCCTAAGGGGATGTTGTGTGTCAGGCGAAGAACTGCCCCCACATGTTTCCTATTTCTTACCTTATCAGTAAGTAGCTTTTTTTTCCAATAGTACAGTATTGGTTGCACAAGAAGAAATATTGACTGTGAACTTTGAAAAATATTTATCCTATGCTAAAACAAAAATAGCACAAATAGGAATCGTGTGAAAACTTTGATATAAATAATAAATTGGATGGCATCCAAATAATAAAAGGAATCGCACAGGGAATACAGAGGCGTTTTGCACCAATCTTAATGGATAATAAAATGTGTTGGTTTGTTATGGGCAACGGTTGTCTAATATTCCTAAGTCTACAAAGTCTACAAAAAAGTCTAAAAAAATAGAAGTAGAATAGATCTAAGTCTACAAAAATAATTATTATAAGAGGCTATTCGGAAGCTGCGAGACACGTTTACTTGCCTAAAAATTGATAATTCGGTCGTGTGTGTTTCCTATAATTTGCTAAACTTGTCAATAAATTACTTTTTCCTAGTATTTGATACAAGAAAAGTAGCGTTGGAGACAAAACTTGAAAAATATTTTTCTTACGGGGGTGAATAAAAATTAGCACTCATAATAAAAAAAAGCAATTGTTGGAAAACTTTAATATCAATAACAAAAATGGTTAGTACTAAAAAAAATGTAATCACACAGGAGAATAAGAAAAGTGGTTTGCACTAATATCAATAAATAATACAATAATCCTATACAGACAAATAAAAACTATATACATTTTTAAATAAAACAATAACCATGTAATCGTGTTTTGTTTTAATTAGTAGTTGGCGCGTTTTTGTCCTTGTGTTCGCCCAACAGTAAATCACCCACCGTCAATTAAAGGAGTATTATGATACGCTGTATGACTTATAATTTCACCCCCCCCCCCCCATAGTTTTTAATAAATTGTATTGTTGACAACATTTATTTATCATGAATAACTTTATATTACATGATTATTTAAAATAAATATAACTATAACTAAGCAGAATTTTATCTTAGAAAAATATTCGAAATAAACTAAGATCAAATCCTCCAAATCACATAAATCGTTTTCGTTATATGCTTTTTCCCACGATTTTTTTTTTATTGTTCATTAATCATCTTTTAAGAATGCTTGAAAATAACTAAATGATACTATCATAACTAATGATACTACTAACTATCATAACTAATCACATATAAAAAAAATATAAGACAACTAAAGGTTGTGTTGTTTTTCAATAAAGACAACATGATAAAGTGACAAATGAAATGTAATTTCCGTGTTGCTTTGTGTTATTGCTTTTTAAATATCGTTTTGAATGTGTCTATTCAATTAACTAGCTTCTCCCAGTGAACCTTCATTTTTCTCTGCTCAGGGAATACTATAAAAGACTAAGACTAACAAGCAGGTGCAAATGGATGGACGTTTTTTGAGCTGACGGTCAAGGAAAGAAATTTCGCTGAGGTGACCAGTCTATTTTGGTGTTGTGTAGTTCATGGTTGAGGTAATATAAAGACAATGGTTCTTGGGGTTAATATAATTACTACTTTTGTTGGGGGGGGGGGGGTAAATATGTTGGAGTAACGTTGTGTTGGAGAAAAATCAGATATTCAAGTACGGTGCTTGTCAAAGGAATTTGTAAAAATATGATTGCTTGAATAATTACTTTTGCAATGAGTTTTCGTATTTAAAAAAATTGTTAGATGTCAGTAGAAGAGGTTCCGGTCTTTGTGTTGAAGAAAAACAGGAATTGTAAATGAGTGATTATTTGAATAAGGACTTTTGGCAATGAATCTTGGTATAGAAAGAGTTATGTCTGGAGGAACAGGTTCTGATTTTTGTGTTGAACAAAAAATATATTGGAGTACAGCCAGGGCCTGATTTCCAGCAGGGCAAACGGGGCACGTGCCCAGGGCCCCCACTTTAAGGGGGCCCCAAAATTTTCTTCATAAACATTTATGCTTAATACAACTGTTCTATACTTTTAATCTGAAGTAAACAAAAAAATAAATTCACGGACCAAAGTTTACCATGAAATTGTGTTTAAACTCTGAATCAATCAATTTACAAAAATATTTATTTTGGGAGGATTAAGCATGCTTTCCAAGCACTGGAAGGTAGGAAAATACAAACAAATGTTTTAACGAGGTATGTTCGGGGCCCCCAAATTTGCTCGTGCCCTGGGCCCCTAAAGTTGTAAGTCGGGCCCTGAGTACAGCACTTGTCAAAGGGAATTGTAAACATATGATTGCTAGCATAATCACTTTTGAAAAGTGTTAGCTGTCAGCAGAAGCAGGTTCCGGTCTTTGTGGTGAAGAAAAAACATATATTTAAGTACAGTACTTGTCAAGGTAATTTGTAAAAATATGATTACTTGAATGTGAAAAGTGTTAGATGTCAGCAGAAGCAGGTTACTGTCTTTGTGTTTTATAAATCCATTTTTGAATGCGCCACTAGAATAGAAAAAACTTCAAAATTTTGATTATGATTTTCAAGGTTAATCTTTAATATTACTAATAATTGAGTAAAAGGGTTAATATTCAAAAGCATGGTTATCAGTCATAAAAGTCTTAAATCTAATTTCCATAATGAATATACATTTTATGTTAAGATAGTGTACGACACCGTTTTGGATCAGATCCCCAAAGCTCTCATATCCTCATAAAATCGTAAAAAAGTAACATTAAAACACATTATAATTAAATGCATAAAATATATCACAAAGCAACAAAAAGTCTATAGGATAACCAAAATTAATAGGTTACTTAAAAATTTCTTCACTCAACAGATACGGAAGTTACTTTCAGCATCGTGGCCAAAAAATTAAAATGTCCATATTTTTTTGCGGCAATGAACCACTTTTCTAATATGCATTTTTACCATTTTTCAAAGATAATGTGTCTCGATTTAATTAAAATGCCATAAAATACTCCAAAGAACAAATGCCGGTGCAGTGGGGAGGGGCATGTTGAAAATAAGAGCTTTGTCCAACAATCGCCCCCTTATTGACCAAATCGCAGTTTGTCTTCACGAATGGCCAGCCTCCGACCGTTTCTTTAGAAGTCCTTGATTCCCCCCCCCCCCCCCCCCCCCCCGTAAGAAGATCCCCTCCATAAAACCAGATGTTTAGCCACAAAACGCTAATTGACCCCAGCAAACACTCCCCTATTGATGTATACCATTGCAAATTTAACCCCTGGAGAGAGGCAAATAACAGGGTCATTAAGTCGTAAGGGTTGCCACAATGAATTTTCATTTCTGTGTAACTTTTCATTGAAAATTTCTAAAAAATACAAGTTTTTGTATTAAAATTTTTATAACAGTTTAAATCGATGTGGAAAAGTCTATTCTATAGACGAAATGAAGGATTTCTGCTCTATCTTTATTCGTTAGATAGTTGTGTTACGATAAAGTTAGAACTTAAAGTATACTCCTTTTTTTACTAATTTCAAAAAATTATTAAAAATATTAAATATGATTTTCACAAAACAAATTATTTGTATCCAATCTACTCCTTCCGTTCTTTACAATGATACAAAAAATTAGTAACCTTTTATTAAAATTATGGTGGAAATCAACTTGCGAATATTCTCCATGGGAATAACATTACGATTTTCAAGATGTGAAATTCCTCTTATGGGGTCCTCTTATGGGGTCATAGGGGTCTTAAAAATGTGCAAAGAAGGTACTACAAAGCATAGTTTGATCTTTCATATAACTTTTTAACTACTCAATCTGCAAGTATATAATTTTTTTATACGTAATTCTATAAGATTTATTTATTATAAAACAAATTTTAAAATTTATGAAACTGTAGTGTTTGTGCAACGTTATATTTGAGCCACTAATATTCTACTGTAAATAATGATTAACCGTAACTATTGTGTAACCGTAACTACTTGTGTATGCTTATAAAAAGCCAATAATAAACTTCTTCGGCCGCTTCTTGCTATGCCGTAGCATTCAATATGTTTTTATCTCATTTGACACGACTCCACATATACTAAATTGGCGACGAGGTTTGAGGAAAATGGCTGCTATGGGTACAATTGATCCCTTCGACCCCACTAATGCTGATGGTTGGGACTCCTACAAGGAACGGCTAGAATTTCTCCTGCTGGCAAACGATGTTACTGAGATTGAAAAAAAGCGAGCAGTGTTCCTGACGGTGTGCGGCAAAGAAACCTACGCCCTTCTAAAATCGCTCATCGCTCCAGCGTTGCCTTCGTCAAAGACGTTTCAGGAATTACTTGATGAACTTTCGAATCATTTTTCAAGCCGACGACGTCGGAAATCTCTAACACTGTCAAGTTCTTCCAACGCTCTCAACAGCCTGGAGAAGGAGTTTCTGCATGTTTAGCTGAATTAAGAAGACTAGCGGTTGATTGCAACTTTGGTGAAAACTTATCTCGTCAACTGCGTGATCGTTTTGTGAGCGGTCTTGCTGATGAAGCATGCCAACGAAGGTTGCTGACAGAGTCAACTCTGACTTTAGAAAGTGCCCTGAGTGCCGAAAATGTTTACTAAAGGGGCATATTGCTCGTGTTTGCCGTAGAAGCAAGATTGAGAAAACAATAGCCCAACGAGCAGTCCAAGAAGTTTCAAACAAGACAGACGAGTCAAGCATTTATTCAACAAGAGTGCGTTCTTCAGAAGTCAACTATACCGGTAAGGAAAAGATTTGTGTTAAGATTAACGGAAGAAATTGTGTCATGGAAGTCGAAAGTGGATCCGAATATTCAATAATTTCAGAATTAATTTTCAATCCCCTAATCGTTAGCAAACCAAAGTTACACCGTGATCTAATCCGCCTTCAAGATTTTCAAAAACGTGAAATAGTGCTGTTAGGTTCGTGTAAGGTAACGGTGTCTTTCAAAGATCACATGGAAAACTTGTGGTTGTTAGTTGACTTGTGGTTGTTAGTTGCTAAGGGAGAACGTGCAAGTCTTTTTAGCTATAGTTGATTCAAACCACTTGGAATAAAGATAGTGGGTATTCACAGTGTAAATAACTTTGACCCTGTTGCTGCTTTAGTACAAGAATTTTCAGAAGTTTTTGAACCTGAATTAGGATTGTGTAGCTCTCATCCAATTAATCTTCACGTAGACCCAACAGTTACTCCCATCCGGATGAAATCGTGCCGTGTTCCGTACGCGTTGAAACAAAAGATTGATGAAGAACTAGACCGGTTACTTCGACAAGGTGTTCTGGAGCCGATAGCTAACCCAAATTGGTCTACTCCCATAGTTCAGGTGTCGAAACCAGACGGATCAGTGCGATTGTGTGCCGATTACAAGGTGACTCTAAACCCAGCGCTACAAGGGTACTCGTATCCAATTCCAGCAATCATTGATCGGCTTGCAGAGTTAGCTGGTGGAAAGGTGTATGCCAAGATAGATCTTGCTCAAGCTTATCTACAACTACCTGTAAACGATTCCTCAGCAGAGGCTCAAACTATCATCACACACAGAGGCGCTTTTAAAGCTAAAAGACTCCAGTTTGGCATCAAGACGGCACCAGGGATTTTCCAGGAATTCATGGAACATCTTTTAGCCGGAATAGAAGGGGTTTTCCCATACTTTGACGATATTCTTATAAGAGCCTCTTCAGTGGAGCAACTTACCAAACGAATGCGTGAAGTTCTTCAAAGACTGAAAGAGAAAAATCTTCGTGCGAAAAAAGAAAAATGTGTTTTTGGTGCAAATAAAGTGGAATACCTGGGTTATGTCATAAGTGAAAGCGGTATCCGTCCTACAACTCATGTGAGCAGTATCTGCCATATGGATCCCAGGTGTCGGTACTGTGGCCTCGGCCACGACTCTCGTGCGTGCCCCACCCGAGAGGTAGATCAGATCCGCTGCTGTGCGAATTGTTGTTGGCCCCACCTCAGTTCCTCAGCGGCCTGTCCGGAGAGGCCAAAGCCCCCCAAAAGGGAGCTTCCAGAGAACGCCGCCGGGCGGCAGCAGCAGCCCAGGTCCCGCCCCCAGGAAGGAGAGGAAGCTACCTCCCTATTGGATGCGCTTCGGATGATCAAAGACGCCATTGCTGACGTCTTCGGAGACCTTGCGGTCTTTAGGAAGAAGGTAGCGGCCATTGCCACATCCACCACCAAGGCTGACCAGGTGTCGGCCCTACTTTCGCTCTTTGAGCCTTAGATTGACTCTCGGTTCGTGAGTCTTAGTTCTTAGACCAGCCGGTTCGCATATTTCTATTCCTTACATTCAACTGACACTATGACAGTGACGTCAGACTTGCTGGGCGGGAACGAAATAAATGTAACCAATCATTGGCCGTCTTGGTGCAATGAGCGTTCAGCGTTGTGTAAGAATTATTGTCTTTAGTTAGGGTTTATCATTATTTTGAGATTTTAATTATTCGCACAAAAAATACCAAAATTAGCTGAAAAAATATTGAATGGTGTTTATCTGTAAAAATTGAAGTGATGATTATTATAGCTAGATAATTTTAGATGTTCTGAACGCTAAATGACAGATTTTAGATCTCGAATGTTCGCTCGTGCTGCCATCTATATTCAAGTACAGCAACTAAATCCTGCATAATATAGCAAACATTAAAAAAAAAACATTCTTGAATTTTACTAAAATTGTTTTTAAAAAATATTCCTTTTTCCGAATACATCGGAATTAAATAAGAACTCCCCTCCCATTTTAATAAATGTTTTTATTTAATTTTTTAATCGAATGTGCAATTAATATAGAGGTTTCAAGGCTTCTGCCTAATATCATGTACCTAAAAATAGTTAAGCTTCATTTTTACCCTGCTAAAACATGTTCGCAAATAATACACCGGATTCGAAATCTATGCCTATATTCGAAATGTATTTCTATATATTTCACAAAGCCTGTGATAATGTAATTACATTCCCTTAACTGGGGATTCAGTAAATATTTTTTTAACTAGAAATTATTTACTGACAATATATTATTGATATTAATAACATAAAACACTTTGTTTCTCATTCTCCTATTTAATGTGATTTAAAAATTACAGAATGCATGTTTCTATGAATTAGCTATAATATGAGTCTATTAGATATAATAAATGTTCTGTTCTATTGAATGATAGTTAATAGTAGTCATGTTGTTAGAAAAAATCAATACGAACCCTTAAAAATTTGTCAGTCTTCTTTGACAATCTCTAATTTAACCTTTAAGTAAACTTTCGCAGTGCAATCACAATTTTTTGATTGCCCTTTATTCTCTTCTGGAGACACTTTCATAAAGACTTTTCATTTCCCCGCCCAGTAGCCTGACGTCACTGTCATAGTGTCGGTTGAATGTAAGGAATAGAAATATGCAGCCGGTTCGCCTGGCTCTTCGAATCCTGTTTTTCTTCGTTTTCCCCTATGGGCCGTTTTCGATGAATGTGAAAGGGCGCTTCGCGCCGATGCACAGATTGTTAGTTTTTGATTTCAGATTTCCTACAACTTCTCTGGTGAAAGCCATCAAGGAAGCTCCCATACCCCAGAATGTTGCACAACTTCAAGCATTCTTAGGTCTCTTGAATTTCTACCATAACTTCTTGCCAGACAAAGCAACCAAGTTAGAACCCTTGCACAAGCTTCTCGCAAAGGGTTGCAAGTGGAATTGGGGAAAATCTCAAGATCGAGCGTTTGCTTGGGCAAGGAAAATGCTATCTTCTGAAAGTCTACTAACCCATTTTGACCCCTCAAAGCCCATTACACTTACCTGCGATGCCTCACCTTATGGACTAGGTTGTGTGCTAAGCCATGTGTTCCCTGATAACTCTGAAGTTCCTATAGCATTTCATTCACGTTCCTTTACTTCAACAGAAAGAAATTACGCCCAAATTGATAGAGAAGCAGCTGCCATCATCGCTGGTGTGAAGAAGTTCAACAGTTATCTTTTTGGTCAAAAGTTTCGTATCTTTACAGATCACAAACCTCTGTTAGGTCTCCTATCTAGCAGTAAAGCAACTCCTGATATTCTTTCTCCAAGAATGCTCAGGTGGTGTCAAATGTTGAATGCATATGACTATGAGCTGATCTACAAGCCTGGAGAAACTATAAAGAACGCTGATGGCCTGAGTCGACTACCCTTACCGCAGGAAGAGCTCGAAATTCCGCCGTTGGTCGAGGTGTCATTCCTGGAGGATTTACCTGGAGCACCCTTGTCTGCTGAGGATATTTCCAAGTTCACCGCAAAAGATCCAGTGCTCTCGCGGGTTCTCTTGTGGGTGAGGAAAGGCTGGCCGTCCAACCAAAATTCTGCTGAACTAAAACCATTCTTCAACCGTCAACATGAATTGTCAACCCACAAAGGATGCATCTTATGGGGGACAATGTAGAGAAAAGGTCCTACAAGAACTATACTACCCAACGTCAGAATATTAGAATAATGAGAATAAAACATTTCAAAACTTTGAAAGTTGCATTTATTTTTATACACAACTAAAGTTTCACAAATTCTTTTTGTTTTATTACATTTTATAAGATTTGTTAATGAAAATGACATAAAACAATTGACTTGATTTTGCAAATTTACTTTTAAAATCAAAATATAAAAAAATCACAAAAATAGAATACATCCTAATGGTAGTTCACAAAATTAGAATAATGCGTAAACAAATAAAATAAATTGCTCTTACAAGTTTTATTTGCAACTAATCAGTATTTGGTTGCATCGCCCCTAGCTTTTATCACATCTCGCAGTCGATCCGGCATACTTTCAACTAATTTTTTACAATGATCTTGGCTGATATCATACCAAGCACGGTTAGCGAATTTTGTGAGTTCGTTCTGGTCCTTTGGAGCCAATATTTTCAGTTTTTTCTTCATTGAGCCCCATATATTTTCTATAGGATTTATATCAGGTGAATTCACGGGCCAAGGAAGTAGTTGTACTTCATTATCTTTCAGCCAAGACAAGGTGGCTTTCGATGTGTGACATGATGCGCTGTCTTGTTGGAAGACAAATTCCCCTTCAAATAGATCTTCAGAGGCAGGGATCATATATTTGTCAAGAACGGACTTGTACACTTCGGAATTAACAGTGCCTTTCAATACACAAAGCTTTCCTAAGCCATTGGCACTGAAACACCCCCAAACCATTATTGATGTGCTGAACTTAATTGTGCGTTTTAAGCACTGTTGCTGAAAAGCCTCTCGAGAAAAACGCCAAACACGGTGACCTTGTCAGGGCTCCCATAGGCGACTATAAAGGAGACTAATCAGACTATTTTCTAGGTTGGGCGACTATGGCTACTATTTTAAGCAAAAAAGTGCCAAAAGCGACTATTTTCAATGATTAAGGCGACTTTTAGGAGACTATTTCCAATTTTTTACGGATTTTTTTTTACATCCAACGTTGCTAGATGCTGTAAAAAATTCTCGATTTCCCGTCAGATATCCTTCGGAAAGCGATCTATGACGATACTAGTAATTCCCCCGAGAATAAATGGCACGTCAGGACTAGATTCTTCTGTCCAATTGCGCAAGATCGGGACGTAAACGTACGCCCGGTAGCAAAATTTCGGAGTTCGCGCATGTGTTGAAAGAAACATTCTGGCTGGATAACAAGAACTATGTCTTTGGTAAGAACCAAAGGAAAAATAGATTAATGTTTCGTGTTATATAGTTACTACAGGCATGAGAATTTCCCGCTTTTTGACGGATTTCCGCTTTTTCCCGATTTCCATTATTTTTCCACAGCATTAACGCCACCGAAAAAAAAACCTACCATTCTCGCTCTTGGAAAACTTAACTTGAATTTCATTTAAGAACAAGTTTAAATTATAAATTTTAACAATAAAAGTAAAAAATATATTTAAATTTTGCAGATTAATTAAGATTGGATTTCACTTAGATGTCTTCAAATATCAACCAAGCGCCAATCATACCAACTGTAGGAGTAACATTTTCACTTGATCAAAAATTTGCAACCTCTTGATTAACTTACTGTGCTGCCTAGTAATTTCGCGCATCATCCGATGATGATGCGCCGCCTAATAATGATTGACCCTGCATGATCAGCCCTATAACCCTCGTGTAGCTCTAGTGCGACGATAATTCAAACCTAACCCAAGTCTCTTCTAGTAGTCTAGTCTCTTCTGTAGCTCTGGTTCAGGCCAAGTAGGATCAACCCTTTTCTCCTAATCGAGTGTCTGTGACCTTGGGTCGGCAAGAACCACTTGAATGTTTTTTTTTTTTAATGTTTGAAACTTTTTTTTGTAGTGATTCATACTTCCGCCTATATTTGTTTTTCTAATTTTAGATGGGTTTTTGTTTTTAGAAAATGGAGTCGGTTTATGCAAGAAAATCGGCAATATGCTTATATTATTTTCAGGTTTTATGGTGTTAGTAACTTCTAGTAAAACTTCTTTAAATTTTTCTGAAATGCCCCACAACAGAACTGAAAAAGTGCTTTAGTGTTTTTCTCTAGCAAGTGCATGAATTTGTTTTATTGAATTGCATTGAAATTGTTTTAACCCTTTCAGTCCCAGTGACTATTTGGCATCTTCATTTTAGAAATTTTTTTCTGATTATCTATAGCCATTTATGATATCAAAAAACATTATTCGATTCTTCAAACTTTTTTCTATTAGAAAATATTTTAAATAATCTAATTGATGTTGCTCTATTATTTTTTGTGAATTATGATCAGAAACATGATGATGTCAAATGGCATCACTGGGACTGAAAAAATTAAAGAAAAAAGAACAAAAATATTTTTTATTTGTATGTGAACTACGGATATCATAGTGCTTTCTTTGTTTTGTGTTTTTATAGAAAAATTAACGTGATTATGATTCAAAACCGTGTGAGATTTTTTATGATTTCAGAAAAAAGCTACCTTATATCACATTTTAATGACTAACATCATTTTACTTACTATGTACTCCGTATTTGGAAGGGATTTTTTTTAAATTTGAAGACTATTTTATGTATTTGAGGAACTATTTTGCATATTCGGGGCGACTATTTGGGAGACTATTTTTCACATTTGAGGAGACTATTGCTACTATTTCTTAAGATGAGACTTAATGGGAGCCCTGCCTTGTGGACCGACAGACACGCAAAATACTGATTCATCACTGAAAAGTACTTTGCCCCAATCTTGGGTGCCCCAAAGCAGCCTTTTTCGGCACCACAACAAACGTGCCCTTTTTTGTCTGGCACTAAGGAATGGCTTTTTCTTTGGTACACGTGATCGAAAGCCGATTTCAAGTATTCCACGTCGTGTAGTGCTGACTGAGGTATCAACTCCTGATTCTCGCCACTTCCTATTTATAAAATTCACTGACCTGAATCGATGTTTTTCAGTAATCCTTTTCAGACATCTCTCTTGCCTCTTGGTTGTTATTCGTTTGGCATCACATTTTTCGCGAGTATATTTAAATTTATTGTTCCTATAGTAGTCCTGAAGAATTTTACTCACAGTTCCTTGAGAGCAATTCACCTTCCTGGCTATTTTCTGTTGAGTCAGTCCCTCATTCCGTTACGTTAAAATTATATTCTTAGTAAGAATAGGGATATCTTTTTTTCGGCCCATTCTAAGCAACAACAACGGAAATTTTGTTTTCAATCATGGAACAGTACTGTCACTACTTCTAATACGTCGCTAGTTATATGAAATTTCAACACCACGTGGACCAATCACGTAAATGGACAAATATTCTAATTTTTTGGAACGCCTTTTATCATTATTCTAATAATATGATCTTTTTAAAATTTGATTTTATAAATTTGTATTTACTTTTATGTTTTGTGTAAACAATATATGGTTGATAGATATCTTTAAAATATATGCTAACTTCAAGGAGGCGTCTACTTTGCATATTCGGTAAGAAATGGTGTCTTTTTGATGAGAAAAACTCAAATATTTGGAATATTCTAATATTCTGACGTTGAGTAGTACTTGGGCCATCCGGGAATAGTAAAGACCCATACAGCCACCATTGTCTACTGGATATCTATTAGTAATCTACAACATCCATTGGACGTTCGAGATTTCGATTGGACATCTATTACATATCTGTCAACAAAATCTATTTTTGGTATATCTATTAGCTATCTACGTGTAAACTAATTTAGACTTAGATATTTGGGACATCTAATATTCTGGATATCTAATGGATATGCACGTCGTTATATTTTTCAACTAACTAAAATGTGATTATTATTATATATCTAAGTCAAGGAGTTCAGAGATATTCAGTCGTTGTGTTAGATTTTTCATATCCCACAGAGCCATTCATTATCCAGTAGACATCTGTGAGACGTTATTCGGAAAATCCACGATATCCATTAGAATTTGAGTTTACCATCCATAGACGTCTGATAGACATCTCTAGTTTCCGTCGAGTTACGACCATTAGAAATCTATTTGACAGCGATATTCTAGACATCACGGACGTGTTTTAGACTTTCTGGATGAATTCGTGATATGGTGAACGTCCATTAGAGGTCCACTAACTCCATGAGTAGTCCGAGAAACATCTAATGAAAGTCCATTTGACATCGAAATTTTAGACATTAATTAGTAATAGACGCCATACTATAATTACGTATGCATATCTATTAAACGTCTACTACAACCAATTTTTAAAGATTGTAAATTCTATTTTTGATATCCTCAATAAAAAAATAATTAAAATAACTGTGTAAAATTGAGTAATGATCTTTAAAAGAAGTAAAATTGATTTTTAAAAAATCTACATCTGCCAAATACCTGTATTTTCAATTTTGCGCTTCAAAACGTAATTTATAAGAGAACCAATAAATATAAATATATTAATTACTAATAGTTGAAAAATACTTTACTGTTTTACATATAGATGGCAGCACTAAAGCTCCTTATAATATAAAAACTATTGCATTTCTCAATCGCGCCAATACCTGAAAAAAAGAAACCAGCTGTTTTGGCAACCCTGTACTGATGCACAATGGCTGACTGATAAAGATAAGGTTGTTGTCTGTGTGCTGACGCAGGCAATCGGGGGAAGGAAGGGTCGAAACTTTCCCCCTTTTACCAGTGCGACTGCGATGTTTGAATAGGAAAATCGAAGGGAGGGTCAGGGGTGAGGAAGGAACGTGAGAGAGATGTAAATGTTTTTTTTATTGTGTTTTTTTGCACACTAATTTCTCTTAACTGTATTCTGCATAAGTTTTTTAAATTAGGAAGTAACAGATAAAAATAAAACAAAGTACTATTTACAGTATTATTTTACAAGATATAGTGTTCTTTTTTTTGCAACTTCTAATAAAACTAGAAAAATTAAAATTGTGTACTACTGTGGTTTTATTTTTTCAACCTTTCAATACATTTCTTAAGACATGCAATGCTTTAATAAATGAAAATTAAAAAAAATGTACAATCAATGGGTCAGTAATGGTTATGAATTTAAGAGCAATAGGATACACTAAATTTTAGTAAAGCAGTGGCGGATCTAGCCAGGGGGCGCGGGGGGCGCGCGCCCCCTCCTCAAGACCTGCTGACCTTTTTTTCGTGTAATTGAATGCAAAATTAAACAAACATTTCGACAAAATTACATCACCACGCTCCCTCTACGCAGATTATTAATCATCGAACATTTTTTGGCTGCTCGGACCGTTAATAGTTTGGCAGTTATTTTTGGATATTAAGGAACTTAAAACACCTAAAGTTAAAATTAAGTTGCTATTTTTATATATCGGCATACATGCATACAATTTGAAAATTGTGTCACATCGGCGATTCGCGCCTGTACGACGTCCTAAAATTAACTAAAAATATTAATTAGCTTCGGTGATGTTTAAAATATTAAATCATTTGATTATTGTATTGGTGAGTTTTCACGTGTCGTATTCAATTTAATAGTTAATTACTTCGAATAACTATGTTATTTTCAAGATTTACAGTCGTTGTTTATATGTTAGCTACTTAATGCCAGTTTTTTTGCTGTGCTGCTGCTTATTCAAAACATTTGTTAAAGAAAGCTTGCAATAGCAAGCTAGAATATTATTTACTTCATCTATTTCGGTCATTTTGAGAGTGAAACCAAAGCAACCAATGCAAACGCAATACATTGAAAAGTGAAAACAAAAGAGAGTTAAATGATCTGTAACAATTCCCATCAATTGATTTTTCCCCTATTTATTGCACTTATTTTTTTAATTATTCATCAATGATCCATTTAACAATATAAACGTTAGTTAGTAAAGTAAAAACTAATGTCGGTTCGTAAATAGTAATTAGTAAAAAAAATGCTAGTAAAAATATGTAGATTTACCATGGAGAATTGAATTTAAAAAAAAAAACAATGTAATTCAACGATAAATATTGCAAAGTAAAAATAAAATAAATTAAAAATAATTTTAGTAAAAAAAATAATAAAGTCATAAAAGCCCCCCCCCCCTTGAATTTTTTTAGTTGCGTCTCATCTTTTCTGATAGTATAGTTGTTTTCAGGCAAATTTTTGGGTGCGCCCCTCCCTCAGAAAAATCCTAGATCCGCCACTGTAGTAAAGTACATATATTGTATAAAGTATAATTTTTCTATTGATATAATTCTCTTCAGACCAACTAATTTAGTAAAAAAAATAGTAGATTGATACCAAAAGCATATTTAATACCTCTTTACTGTATGTTATTACTTACTAGTAGTACTTAATACAGTAGAACATCGATTATCCGTCTCTATTTTATTCAAACTCTCCCTAATCCGAACGTATCTGAGTCAATATCAATACATTTCTCCAACAAGGTAATTTTCACCAGTCTCAGAAATCAACGGCAATTCTAAAGATAATAATCTCAGTCCAGATTGAAATTAGCAAACCACCGTTATTAAATAATCATCAATCTCCAGAAATTCTGAAATAGTATAATCAAGGCGTTTTATGAAATTTGGATACTGCTGGAATTTTAAAACAGAAAACTTGGGCAACTCAAAAAAGTAAAAGCGAACTTCTGCCCATCCCAAATTTTCGGAAAAGTCCTGAAATCTTCTAAAATCGTGAGACTCTATAGATGATATCTACTATAAAAAAATAAGCATTTTCTCCAGAACTCCGTTCAGATTTAATTTAAAAAATATAATTAAAATTAAGGTATCCAATCACCTTTTTTCAGCAAAAATCGACTATAGACAAAACATTTGTTTTTTGCCTTTTAATATAAAATAAACGTTCAGCTTTCTAAATCTATTTCATTTTAGTATCTAGTTTTTAATAAAACCAAAGTTATAGCACTTGCGTTTTTTTTAAAACGCATTACGCAAAACATAAAAACTGGAGTTCTTTATTATCAATTGCTTCCAAATTTTTACAGTAGTTTTATAACAGTATGAAGGAGGTTTTGAACTAGAATCGTGTAAAACTATTAAGAATGGGATATTTTAAAACTATTATATGATTTTTATTCTCTTGTTTCTATGTGTCTTTGATGTAATACTACAAACTTTTGCCTATAAAAAAAATTGGGAACTGATATCTTAATGATTTTAGTTCATGACCTATATTAATGTTGGTTAAGCATATTTTAATTTAAACGATGGAAAAAAAAAACAAAGAATTTGTAAAGATATCATGTTTTGCGTAAGCATGATTTTTGAAGCATATTTTACTATAAATTTCCACAAATACTGAAAAAAAATTAAGATTTTTTCTTAACTTTTTTATATTCATAACTAATAATAAAATCCCTCAACTTCATGGTTGGAATAGATTTTTCACAAAATTACTGCCAAAGGTGATCGGAAACCTTAAACAAGAAGCTTTAAAAGAACTAAAATATAACGTGAATATAATAACGCTTTCTTAGAAAACAAATAATGAATAATCAAATTATCACATTTGAGACGTTATTCCAAACTGATATATGACCATAGTAAATTTATCTTTAAAAATAATCTTATTTTTCACTAAATAAAGTTTCTCGTACCATTTTTGTTTTGGCAACGGCAATTTAAATGACTTGAAATTAAATTCAATGGATAATTTGGCGACAAACAGTAAGCAGATGTCCGTCTAAACGTACAGACAGACGGACAAAAAGTATGAAGGGCGAGCCTCTTTCTAACAAAAAAAAAAAGAATTTTTATTTTTAAACTCTTACTGACATGGAACAGATTTTGGAAGAGGAGAAGGACGGACATCGTCAACATGTCAATATCAACTTCTTGATTCTAATATCTATTATAAAATTCGAAATAAGCAGTTTTCCCAAAACTCCGTTCTTATTTTTAGCTTAAAAAAAATTTAAGAAATTCTTAGAAAAGAAGATTATAAGAAATTAAAAAAAACTTTCAAGAAAGTTTAGTTCCTTAAACTTAAAGAACTTTTTAATTCTTCCGAGTAAAAAAAAAGAAAAGTAGGCTATGTTTTAGCACTTTCTTTTCGCTAGGAATTCTCAAATACCTTAATACTAAAACTCAATGTTTACAGTTTTACTATTTAATGATAATTCTTTATCCGTATTTTTCAATTATCCGAATTGCCTCGTGTTCTCATTAGATCGGATAATCGAGGTTCTACCTGTAAAACCATGAACAAATTGAACTATCGAAGTGAAATGCCGGGCAAGTGAAATTTCGAAACTTGGAAATAGTAAATACTGTTGCCAACCAAAATATAATAAAAGTCTTGTTATAAAAAGGTCTATAGAAATGTTGCTTTATCGCTGCAGCATAAAGAGCTACAACTGACCGTTTGTCCAATAAAACAATTCGTTTCAAAGTTTTTTTATTTAAACATGAGGCATGGGACGGCTAAACAAAAAAATGAAAGTTGGATTTGAGAGATATTAGAAATGGGGGAGAGCCATTTTCTTGAAATATGGGTGGCGCGTCACCCCGCGTCTACTCACACTACTACCACTGCTTTTAATTATCTTTATGGTATTTCTAAAAATTCAACCCAAAGATGGCAAAGAAATAACGACATTGGGGGACAGCTGACCCAATACGACTGTCTCCACCCTCCAAAACTTTTGAGGACTGGCAATCAAAAAACGCATCTGCGCATGCTCCACTGCTCAGTAGTGCATGACTGAAGGGAAAGAGCAAAAGAGCTCAGTTTGTCGTATTTGGCTTTGTATCTTTTCTTGGCGATTTTCAAAGTTTTTATTTAGTTTTGTTTACATTACAAATTGTTGCCAAAAATATGATTAAAAACCTCTATGAAAGTAAAAGTAATAATTTTAATTCTTGAGGAAAAGGGGTACATTGGGACATGTTTTCAAATATTATTTTTAGGATTTATTTTTGTATTAGTTTATTTTTTGATGTAACTGATTTGTCACAATGTGTTACAGCACTGGGTACATTGAGTCAAGCATGCACAGGCCATAAATAAAATGTTTACTTATAGTTTAAAAAAAAAAACATTGAAATTAAGTAGAGGAAATTACGTAGGTGGGGAATTGCATTCCTCTTTTAAAATTAAATGATTTAATAATCGCAAATTAAAGTTCAAACTGTGTGCATTTATTTGTAGCTGAACAATCTCTGCCTTTTACAGCTGTCACATTATGTATAAATTTTATTTTACCTTATAAATTAGATTATACATTTAACTTTTTCAAACAAAATATAAAATGATCTATTCTAATAAAATATTTATTTTAAGTACGGTACCTACTCAAAGACATTTGTCAAAGATCTTCATAAATGTTTAGTGACGAAGAACGTAATTTAAAACCAAAGTCAAAGTGACGAGACGACACCTGAGCAGGCACCCAACTCATATTTTAAGGGTACCATCGTACGCGGCGGCAGGACATTGTAGTATAAAAGTATTAAAAATTTTTATGAATATAATTTAGATTTTTGCACACACACACACAGTGCTGGATTCGTAAAAGTCGCGTAGCACCGAACATAAGTCTTAAAAAAAGAGATAAGGTATACTAATTAGCCTTTATAACCAAAAATAAGACCCCATATCTGCGCAATTAATAATAATATAGCACGTTTAAAAAGTAATTGGAACATAAAATGCACTTCGTGATGAATTTATTTCTCTTTTTCATGTGCTAAAACTAATACAATATTCAATCGAAAAGATACACATTGCCCCTCTTTTCTCCTAAGGGGCAATGAAAAGTGAAACAAGGACTTTTTAATGCGATGCTTATAAGTTATTAGTACTGTCAGTTGATAATGGGTTTATTTATAGAACAACTTTTTAATTAGACAATTTAATGAAAATTCACAGTTCACTTAATAATTTTCTATCTTTGAACTTTTAATTTATAAATCTAATAAATACTCAACAGTCCTTTAAAATACTGCACTTAGCTCTCTAAAAGTAAATATGTGCAGATATATTTGTCTTAACTATCACACTTAAAAATTTATAAGTTCTATATACTATTTTAAATTGCCTTTTCAAATATATTCCATTTTCATTATTTTTCTTCACCCACAACAGGAACGAACTAAACGAATTTAAAACTTAATATTTAAAAATTGCAGGAATTTTACACATAAATAAGTTTTGTGCATTTGGTGTAACTTACAGTAATTAAGAAGGAAAAAAAGATGGAATTCATAAGCAATTTTCGTTTTTATTTCACAATAAGTTACATGATTATACAAATGTATATGGATTGACAAATAACTTGTTACTTTTATTGAACAACTGAAGGAGTAGGGTTGGTCTGGATTGAAAGTAATTTCTTTCTAAAAAATTTACTTCAATAAATGATGTATTTTTTACATCTTATTTCTAAATCTAATTTGCATGCAAAACTATACACTTTTTAGCCAATATTTGGTTATAAGGCTCCATAGATACCTATTCAATTTGATACAGTTCTTGTGAGGATAACTTAATGGCTCACAAAATTAAGCAAATCTTATAAAAACAAAATTAGGTTAATTAGCTTACTTTTTAAATGTAATAAACAAAAACATAAGTTAAGGAAAAGCAACTAAAACTGATGTATTAAACTTATTCTTGCATTGTCAACGGAATAGAAACACATATGAAATACAATAGGAATTAAACAACAATAGTACAAGTAGGTTTTGAAAAAATTTAAGGATTAATACATAATTTGCCATATATTAAAAAAAAAACAAAAAAAACAAGTATATAAATGTAGTCTATTGTGCACAAAATGCTAAAAAATCTAGCTTAAATAATGAAGCAATCACCAACAGTGGCATCCCCCAAAAGACTTTTTAAGATAATAAGATATTATCTTAAAAGATAATATTTTTTTTAAAATATTTCTCAGACCTAGTACTGATAGCTTTAATAAATATTTTGTGGTACTCAAAATAATGCAATGAATTCTGTAAGAAGGATTTTTTTAGCACATGCATAAAATAATCCAAAAGAATTATTTTTAAAAACGGTAAAATTAATTTCAATTTATTATCAGACAGTGCCCTTTTAACTAAACTTTTCTTTAATTTATACTCAACTCCTAAACAGGAATAGAATAAAGAAATACATGAAAAAAATTTGAATTCAAAAACATCCTTCTCTTTGAACTTTTAATTTGTAGCTTTGATATGTATTCAGTAGTACTCTTAATATCATTCAGAACTTTTAAAAGGAATATGCCGGATGTTTATATTTCAATCATTCTTAAAAATTCAAAAGAATTAAACAAAATAACAGGTATAATTTTTTAGTTCAAGGTTTCGTCTTTTCTAAGGTCAATTCTTTTCTGTAACAATATTCTTTATAAGCTAGAAAAACTTTCAACAGTTGATTAAAATTATAAATTACCTTTAATCAGGGTTGTTATGTTTAAAACAAATGTTTTAAACATGTTTAAAACATAGTAATAAAAAACATGTTTAAAACAATTTTATTTATTATATGTTTTATAATTTATTGGCCAAATACAGTTCGTGTACAGTTTGCTGTATTACCTTAAAGATTAAGATTGTGATAAATAGTAGACCCTGATGGAACGGTAAAGCTTGTATGTGATACTTTAGGTCCCAAATGGGACACTACTGACATTTGTTAGTATTCATTAATTTTTTATCGCCATTAATTTGTGAGATTTATGCTAATCCTCAATGTGGTACATAATTTTAGTTCAATTATACCACACATAAACTAGTATTACATTATTAGTTTATAAATTCTTCTATTAGCCCATCCGATTTAATCAAAGGAAGACACCGAATAGCCAGATTATCGAAGGATTTCTTGTATTCTATGATTCTTCGACAAATAAAGATGCAAGGCATATGCCTAAAATTATTGGGGGATGGAAGTAAATATAGGAAACCAAAATGCAAAAAAAACCCATGCTTTTTTTAAAACCTAAACAACTTGTTCAATAACCAAAATTTAATTGTTTAAAAAAACATGTTTTAAACAAAAAAAACATGTTTTAAACACAAAAAAAACACATGTTTTTTTTCCAACCCTGCCTTTAATTAGTGTATATTTCAGTTTATACTTTAGAGCTCTAATATCAATTTTAAAGACTTTTGAAAAGCTTTTCCTAGCAAAGCATAATCAATACCTTCCCCGAGAATCTTTTATTTTTACATAACTGCAGGATACAAGACATACAAGAAAGGCCTTACTAAACCCAAAAACAATAAAAGTAAAGAAATGACATCGAAAAGCATTTATTTTGTTGTGCATTTATGTGCTTGATACATCTATTAAGGAAAGAGTGTCCATTTCTGTGGTTTAATCAGTCTGACTTGACCTAAACGTAGGCAAATGATGTTGGTGAGGTCCTTCTATCTAATTCCAGTGTCCAAATGATGCAGGTGGCAAAAAATAAACAGAAAAAAAAGCTTGTAAATGCATGCTATATTAAATTTAACAAGCATGCAGACACAAGGTATATTTAGTTTACACCTAAATGCAGAGAAAACAAAACATTGCTCATTATTAATTACCAGATGAAGGAATTTAAAACATAAGGAAAGGAGCTACATTAGTGAAAATCTGATGACACACTAGCAAAACCAATGTAATTTAGTACAGGATGTCATAAATTATTCACAATTTTTTACACTAACTAAAAATGAAAATCGCATTAGGATCCTAAAACTAGGGCGTTTAAATCTATTTGATACAGCTCTATGGAAGTAAAAGGCTCACAAAATAAAGACTAATATTTTAGCTTTTAAGCATTTACCAGGCAAAACTTATTAAAATAATCCTAAAAAGTACAGTTTCGTGTTAAGGAAAAACAACCAGTCAGGGGACCGAGGACTAACGTGCTGACTTGGTTCAACCATTTTTTAACAGGAACACGTTAAAGAGAAAATATATAAAATATAAATTAATAGTAAGATTATTTATGAACTGAAAACAATAATTTTAAAATCAAATCAGCATAAAAATGAATAATACTTGTAAGCCACGTGTGTACATTTGCGTAATCGAAACGAATTAACGAAATACCGTAGCAAAATAATCGCCAACAATAACATCGCCAAAAAGACCTGGTTGCTGGAAAGTGGTGGATTTCGTGAGCATGCGCAGAAGTGTTTTTGATTGCCAGTCCCGAAAAGTTTTGGAGGATGGAGACAATCGTGACCCAATGACCCTTGCGCCTGCAAACAGGTATAATATCGCTACTTATCTTAATTTGATTATTAGTGTTTTTACGTTAGGTTGCCAAGTAGTGAAATCTTCCAAATTAGATCAATATTTGCCTTCAACTCGGGCCCAATTTCCGGCATGGTATTATAAAGTAGTAATACTAGTATTGTTTTCCTTATTACATTTCCATTATTTATTAAATGCATAAATATTATACAACTAGTTCAAAATGTAAAGTTGAATAAATTAATAACTGTTGAGTTGAATAAACTTTTTGTGAGTGTGATAGCGCTGAGTTCACTAGTTAGAAATCATAAAAGAAAGAATGAAAAGAATGTCTTAAAGAGTGTCAAGCCTCAAACATCCTATAAACAAATTAAAACTTATACTGTATCCCTATCCTTTTCATAAAACATAACCAAGTAACTTGATTTTACGACACGGTGATTTTTTAAGACATATGAACATTTTAAAAGTTGGAAGAATAGTAATTGCATCTTTATAAATATTGTTACATGAATAAGAGCAATAATGATACCGACTGGCAAAAAAAATGTCTTTTAAATTAACATGGGGATCATTAAAATTTTAAAACCAAAAAATTAGTCGTCTATATAACTTTAGAAATAAAATTATGTTCAAATATTCTGTCGCGTAAAGACCCAACGTAGCAAATCTAGACGACCAGATAATGTTCTAATCATTATCTCGACCTCCCGTGATGCGTCTGGACAGCGGGACCATCTGGACCCTCAAGCAATTCCTAGAAATGCTGCTAGTAAGACAAGGGGAAGGGGGTCTGTGTAATGTGTATGATGTCAGTGTTTTATTTTCGGTAACAAGTTAATACTATTATTATTGCACTTTTCAGCCAAATAAAAAATTTTCTTCTACCCTATAGTAAACCAAAATATGAAAGATTTTATTGCATAAACTTCCCATACAATTTCATTAAGGAAATTATATTCTTATAAATCTACCAATGGTTGCCTTTTTTATGTTAAAAGTCCTATATCAGCTTATTTTGTAGTCCTTTAGTATTGAAAATTCTATATGGACAACATACCTTTTAAGATTTTGCGCTCTTCAAATAAAAAACGTTAAAACCCAGCACTTTTGTTTTTAAAAAACCATTTCCCTTGTATTTATTTTGATAGATAATTATATGTAATAACACAAACTTAACTGTAGTTAAATCATCCAAATAAACAGTTATCGCAATGAGAGATTAATAAAATAGTTTGAAAGGAGTTATGAATCATGATTTGCGAATTTTTTTTAGCTAATTTCAATAAGGAGAGAAGTGTTTATTCTTCAAACAATGTTTTACATATTTTGTTAATGCTTTTCAACATCTTACGAATAACCAACTAATGTAAAGTTATCAATTGAAGATATTATTCTCGAAATATTTGTAGTGCAATCGATGTTTCCTTTTTTTCTTCTTTTTTTTTTTATAAAAGGTACACTTCGCTATTTTTTTCTATTGAAAACCATAAACTGAAACTTATGTTTGTTTCTTTCCAATTTGTATCTTTAGAACAACTTTTTTACTGTTTTTCTTAAATTATGGAAAAAGAATAACGTTTAACAACAGATAAAATCGTTAAAACTGATGCTGCCCGGAACGTCAAGAAAATTTCTTATATTTGTTAATTTAATCATTTTCGTCTGTCCATTTGTAGCCTCCTTTAGAAGCTTTTATACAGCTAATTACAGCTCTTTATTAAGATCCCTGGTCAGGTAACGATTATGAAATGCATGTAGGAACACTTATTGACCATTTTAATAAAAAAGTTGCCGACCACTGCTATAAACGTAGAAATAAAAAAAAATAATAAAAACTTAGCTAATTTCATGTGACTTAGATCATTAAGGCTTTCATTATTTGATTTCATTAGTATTTTTGGTGATTGGTCATGTGACATGGTTAATGAAGTAAACTACGTTGATAGATTTTTGTAATATTATTTTGATTAATGTAGAACTGTTTCCAGTCAAAATAGATCAGCGTATGCAAAGAATATGGTGTAGAAGACTATAGAGAGCAGAGCATCCGATATTGTCAATAATTTTGATTAATATCGGACATTTAAAAAACAAATAAGTAGGTATGGAAAACAGTTGTTGTCACCAAGAACCACTTCTACACACACGATATTTAAACCTTGGAAACAAAATCGCAAAACACATTCAGTTTAAATTTAAACATTTAATTATTTTCAGTTAGTTATACCAGTCAGTTGTACTAATTCAGCAAACCCCTGCCAATATCAGCATTATTTTTTAGCCTACTTTTCTTCTTTTTTTAATTAGAAGAATTTTTTTTAACAAAGTAGGTATTGACAAGCTGTCGATGTCCGTCCGTACTCCCTCTAAAATCGGTTCTATCAATCCGATCTTAAAAATTATTTTTTTATTAGAAAGGTATAACCTCAGACAACCAACTTTCATACTTTTTGCCCGCCTGTCTGTGCGATCGGATGGACATAAATCTTCTATTTGCCGACGAATTTCCCATTAAATTAGCATTGAAATTCGATTTCGAGTCATTTAAATCACTGTTGCAAACAACAAATGCTGTGGACAAGTGAGATACGTCAAAATATTCAGCTCATCAAAATGAGAATACATTGAAAAATTCAGAAAAGAATTCGAATTCTAAGTACTTCAATTATTTAAAAATCTTCAAAATGTAATGCTCGTTTAAAAAGCATGGGAAGCTATTTTTATTAGAATTAAATCACCATTGCCATCGCAACAATCGCTCGGGAAACTTTAATTCTTTTAGACAATAAATTAACATAAAATTATTTTTTTTGGCATCGATCAGTTTGAAATTACGTCAAATATATTTCACTTCGAGATTCTTTGTATGTTGGTATGAAATGCTTTCGGTCTATTTAAAAGCGAGACATATTACATAATTATTCTATGAAATATGAATTTTTGCAACCGATTAAGTAATAATTATTTAATTTTCGAAACAAAATAAATTAAACTAGGCGAATTTAGAGGGTAAATGTTTAATATAGAATTAATGCTGTGTTTTGCACCTTTTTACCTGTTAAACACAATTGTTGTGTGGAAGCGGGTTAAGTGACAGATTCTGTTACAAACCTACTTGTCAATTTACATTTCCTATTTAAAGTGCATTTTGGAGTAGTTTTATGGTTTTTGTTCTACTAATAATTAAATATTTATATATAACTGCAAATAAGTCTAGGGACGATAAGTAATATTTATTTTATTGGTGAAAGAAAATTAATGAAAATGATTGATTTGGCTTTAAGAAGTTGAAATTATAGCTGGGATGCTGTGTTTAGTGAAATTGATTCCAATGTATATAAATTTAATGTAGAAACGGTTGTTGATGTAACTTACTGTTGCGAACCTAGTTTTTTCAAGATAAGGAATTTTAGTAAGTATTTAAGTAACTGGAAAGCTGGCTAAATTTGACAGCATTAAAAACGTGATAAATATTTCATATATTAAAAAATCTAATGATACAGTTCATATTGAAATCTCATGTATGAAACTTACGTGCTTATTTGTACTTCTACTTAATTTTCGCTCGCGTGAAGTTCCTTCGTAATCAAAAACTAGTTGGTTTGTTACAGAATCTGTCACTTACACCTGTTCCACACATCATTTACGCTCATCAGGTAACACACTAATAACACCTCAGAAAGAAATTCGCCGAACAGGGCCTTTAGCTAGTTCTAATTCAAACGTTTATAAGCCAAAATTAATAATTTTCTTTAATCTTCTTTTGCAGATTTGATAATTAATCTTTATCGTTTGCTAATTTTTTTGAAGATCAAAGAATAATGATGTAATATTTAATATATTTCTTTCAGTCGCCACAATTTGAGATTTACATTAATTTTCTTTAGAAAAGGTTGCTTTAAAAATAAAAGCGAATCTTCATTTTTTTAATGCAAATTTAAAAAAATTTATGCATCCTTCTTCATGCAGATATAATGAACCATCAAAATACATTTATTGTGCTATTACAAAAGGTTCCCGCATTAAACAGCCAGTCCAGTCAAAACTTTTGGAGGTACACATACTAAATTTTTGAATCTTATTCCTTTGGTACTGAAGGCACACATTTTTCGAAATTCGATCCGGAACGGGCCTTGAAACGCAATACGTGGGACGATTTTTTCTTAGGAATAGCATTGTATATTGTCGTACGCTTAAGATTAACAGCAATTTTATCTACCACATTACGTTTATAACGTTAAAAAACGAAAGGTTGTTATAATCGTTCAGTCCTTCCGACAGTCTGCCCGTCCCCCACTTTACAGAACGAACCGCAAGTCTCACAAACAAGTGGGGTACGCCATTTTGAAGCAAAAAATCACTTTATGCTACATTTCAAATTTCATTAGGAAAAATTGAATTAGAAGTTTATTTAAAATTTAAATAACTAAAAATTTAATCTACTTTGAAATAACATGCAAATTCCATATTTATTCCATATTTTCACTGTTGTCAATTGGGGCCCGGATGGTTGGGTGGTAAGCATCGCAGGCCAGCAGTCTGCGTGCTGTACCGGGCGCGGGTTTGATTCCCGCCTTCGCCCTGGGTGTATTTCCTCTCTTTGTGACTCTCATTTTTCGCTATCGATATAGATTAGCTTGTTTTATGTGACAAATTTCATTCCTGCCTTCCTACTATCGATGCTCTGTTCGCATGTGACATTCATTCACCAATCGAAGAAAGAAAAAAAGATGTTTTCATTCAGCACTTCTGTTGCCACTCAAGACTTTAAAAATGCCAATTAAAACATACCTCCTTCTAAAAAAAAAATGAAACTTATCACAATATCGCTCTATGGCTTTTTTCAAACTGGATTCATAGCACAAGAATAAATATAGATTTTTATATAGTATTTACATTTTAAAATTAAGTTTCTCGTTCGTTTGACAAAGTTGCAACACTGGACACATAGAACAAAAATGATTTTTTTTCTTGTAATCTCTTAAATGGAGATTAAATTATTCTTTTTAAATTTTTAACTTTACTTCGATTTTTTTAACTTTCATATGAAATTTGGGTTATAGACTTGTCTGATATTTTCGTCTAAATATGATGTAACCCAATTGTATGTGAACTCGCGATTCTTTCTATGAAATTATGGGTGACGGGCAGACAGACGTACTGAACAATTAAAATACGTTATACTTTATACAACCCTGCCATCCCTTCCCAAAGTCCATTAGTTTATATTTGTAATGCAAAATGTCGTGTACTTTTTGTGATGGTTAATGCAGGCCTTTTTGCATAACAAATATAAAAAAACCGTACAGTTTCGCAATATTTAAAATATCTTCATTCGTAACACTATAAAAAGGAAATTTTTTCTGTCGATAACGCAACCAGAATAAAGCGAGAGAACTGTGATGTTAAATATATATACTTCTAATTCTTTCAAATCTCCCTCAATCAGTAGAATTTTATTTGTTAGGTATCACATCCTTTTATGAAAGCAGACTACTGAATAAATTGTGATTACTATATTTTTAAGAACAAAGAAAAACATTTCTTTTACGAAAACGACTCTCGCCTAATATTTCGCGCGCGAACCCATGAACAAGCCAGTTTGATTATCTTTTTCAGTTGCTTTGGGGGTTTGGGGAGGGGATACTCATATGGGCATTCTTCGTGTCTTGAAGGTAAATAGGAAGACAGGGCTTCTTGGAATCATGGCAATTAGTGGGGGGAGGGGGGGGGGGTGAAAGAGACTTGCGGGGTTGTTACCAGATTTACAAATATATCACTTTTTAACGATCGCCAAATTGCCCAAAACTTCAGCTCGCTCTATCGGGAGAAAATGACACTAAAAAGAAACACTTGAAAATAATTCATGTAATTGCTTGTAAATAATTTTTCTAACGTAGTTTCTGATAGTCCATTTTTATTCGCAGTAAATTTTAAGGCATCCAAATGTAATAAAGAATTTTTTGTGAACTATTGTATTTTTTTTTATTATGGAACTGCAAAATATGACTTCAAGCCTATATAAACTAAGATTCGAAAATTTTAAACTAGGTTAAGTCTTAAATTTAATAACTTACTAAAAAATTTAAAAACCTTAAAAAAATTAAAAAAAATAATAATTTTAAATTTTAGTAGTTCAGCGTATTTTTCACAAAGAAGATACAAAAATTTCTTTAATTTCTTACATTCCCACCGAATTTTCCCGAGATTTTTTCTTGAGATTTTTTTTTGTTTCAATTAAATAATGTGTCCAGATTTAAATTTAAAAAAAAAAAGCGATGAAATAAGAAAAAGTTAAAATTAACCAACTCAAATTTAATGAAATTTTTATTTATTGAAAAATAAGAACTGTAAGAAGAATATATATAGTCATAAGGTCTCATTTTATTAAACTTTTAGGTTATTAAAATTAAATATTTTTCTTCATTTTATTAAAATTTAATTTTAATTAAATGAAGAAAAATAATTTAAGTTTTTTCTTCATTTTAATAAAATTTAAGTTTTTTCGTCATTTTAATAAAATTGAAGATTTTCTTCATTTTATTAGAATTATTTTTTTACATTCCTATTTCGATTTTCCAAGGATTTGTTCTTGGGATTAAATTTAAAAAAAAACGTAAATTAAACCGTAAACCCGATTTAAAAATAACATCCACTCTTTAACTTTGAATACACTTTTACTACTGTCATCTATGAGGGTAATTAGTAACTAAAACTTGAAAATAAATCGGTAATCTTTTAATTAAAAGAAATATGAATACATTAATGTTGTTGTTTTTTTACATTTTAAACTTAAATTTTTCTTTGGTAATTGAATTTTATAAACTGAAAATTTTTTAAAAATACTAAAATCAAAAGGGCAAAAGGAAACAAACGATTATCTTTCATGAAAAAAAAAAGAACAAATCAATAGTGTTTTTTTACATTTTCATTTCAATTTTTTCTTAGGTATATAATTTTTATAAAAAGGGAGATTCTAAAAGTATGTATATTAAATAATCCAAAAACAAATTAGAAAATTCAAGAAAAAAAAGCAATATAAGAGGAACCAACTACGTAAAAAAGTAAATTTTAAAATAACTCTTCATCGCTATTTGCAATTTTAAGAAGCTTTGAATTTTATAGGGAAGAATATATAATTTTTAAATACGAATTATGAGTTTAAATAATGAAATATGTGAAAAATTTAATTAAAAAAACAATACGATAAAATAATGAAAATGCAAAGAAACACACTTGAACTTATAACAAATGTCAATATGTGGTTCCTTTCAATGAAACTTTTATTTTTTGAAAAATTATAAGCATGAGTTTCAAGTCTTAAGGGGATCGGACACCCCCATTCCCTGTCCTACCTCGATCGGGCTGGCTAATGCTAAGTCTATGGGGAAAAAATAATTCTTTTTCCTACGAAAAGCAATGAAATTATAGGAATATTTTAATGCGGTTTTTTTTAACTTATAAAACTTCAATTAAATTGTGTTTCTTCATGGCAATTTTTTTAAAAAAGTTATTTACTCTTTTTTAAAATTCAAATTTTAGTTTCAACGAAATATTTAAGTTAGTTAAAAGAAGAAAAAACAAAAAATTTCCATGCAGGAACAAAATTTCAACATTTTTCTACTCATAGAATGTCTTCAAAGTTAAATTTAGTTTTTTTAAGTAAGGTTTTTAGCGGAATTATAAAGGAAAGTGTAAGAAAATTGGCTGAAACTCCGCCTCCACACAGGCCCCGCCTCTCAGACACTCTTTGGGGTCAGAGGTCAGAACATCGTGGTGTGGAGCGCTCTTGGGGGCCAAGCCTCGGGGGTTGTTGTCCATTAGGGGTCGTTTTTCAAAAGAGGGATTCTTTGAAAGAAGGGATGTGGTTTTGCCGAGCGAAGTTCCTTGTTTGTTACTTGCTGGTGTTTTATGCTTGCTGTTAACAAATGCTTTTTTTTTTCAACTCTGTGATTAAAAGGTGTCGTTTCACTGAGCTGATAATGTGTAGTTGGTTGTTTGGAAATTCTGTCATAATTTGATTTTAAAGTTACCTAAGTACTGTACTTTGCCTTTTTATAATTTGCATTATAAAAATTATTTTATAGTTCAATCTAAAAAAAGATTTCAGGATTTTTTTTTTCGATATTTTTTTTTACTTTTTTTAAAAGTTTTTTTAATTATAAATTATTCAATACACAATTTTTGTCAATGAAGTGCGTTTTTCAATATAAATTGACTTAAATATTTTAATAAAAAGGTTGAAAAATATGTAAGTAAACAAATTTGAAATTTAAAAAAAAATCCCTTTTTTATAATAAATACTTGCACTACTATATAAGACTACGGACTCTCACTATACTTTAAACATTTACTATTTGTTTACGATAGAAACAAGTGCCAAATTTATATTAATAAAAATAAAATTTTGTGTGTTTGTTTATGTGTGTGTTCCTTTTAAACTCATAAACTAGACATTTGTTTGAATCGTATCTTGGCACAAATGCGTAGTTCATACTTAAATTAGGATTTTTAAACTTATAAAAGGCTTATTTTTTGAAAAAATTTGATTTTCTGAAAAAAACCTATGCCACTTTTACTCAAATCCGATAATTATTTTTCTTTCCTGTTGAAATATAGTACATTATTTAAGTACCCAAAATCTAATTTATTTTGCCTTAAAACCGTAATTTTTTTGGCAACAAACTACTGAGAATTTTATTTCAGAAAATATTTTACTACTTGTGAAAGCACGTTTGGTAAAAGTGGCTCTTTCTTTGAATGCATCTAAGTAATGACCAAATGTAACCAAGGCGCGAAAGCACATCAATCGGAAATAATTGCTGCAACTATTAGTGCACTCAATTTATGCGTACTTGAATGAGGGAGGAAACACATGACAAAACTAATCTCTGTGTTTAGTAAAACTACCCACTAATAGTCTAAATTTGGATATCAGTAGAGTACGTGTAACTCTCATTATTTGCACGAGTTTGTAATTATAAGGCTTCTACTAGTTATTTGGTAAAGTGCTGGAGTTTCTTGAGTAGTTGGTGCAAATGAGGTGATTAGCGGCCCTTTGAAAGGAGGTGAAGATCTGGTGTAGCAATCACCTTGGACAGCCATGTGTTTTCAATTCGGAGGTTCTAAAAGGTAGAAAACTAACTACCTACAAATGTATTTAGACTACTTTTAATCAGAATAGGTTTTTATTATTCCTAGAAATACTGGGGAAAACTTTTAGTGCTTCGGTAAATTGTACATCGCTCATTCCTCATTTAGACATTCAGTTGAAACGTTTCAATTCTTCTTACTTCTTCGTTACTCAGCGTTTATTGCTCAGCGTTTATTATTGCGCTGCTGCTTTTAAAGAATTATATGCGAATATTTCTTTATTATATCGACTATTTCTTTATATTTTTACTTAAGAGATTTAATCCTACTTTTTTTTATGATTTTGTCCTTTTTAAAAAAAAAAACCAAACAAACTAGTGATTGCTTAAATTTCTATGATGGTAGCTACTTTATAAAATACCGATGGATAAAAAACATAAACGCTATACGTCTTCCGGATGTGGGCGACTGAGACTTAGTGCGCCCAGGAAAAAGAATCGAGGTGAAAATTTAAAAGCATATCGTGAAAGGTAAGTAAACTTCCTGTTGATATTTTTTTTTTCGGATGAAGAATATTTTGTTAATTTAATTTGATCATACTGAACACATTAATCTTAGCCGAATAGCTGAATTAGCAACTAAAATTATACATTTTATTTTATGTTATCATAACGAAGTAAACATTGTTGATATTAGAGACTTTTCATTATACTTTTACCTAGGGCCAAGTTAGAATTGTTTTCTAGTGGTGACTTTTTTTAAATTTTCCCCTACTAGCAAGAAGTATTTTTTTGGAGGGGGGAGGGGATGAGAAAAGGAATTGATTCTTCGCACTCAGAAAAACACACACTTGATTTTGCATATGCCTTGCTAAAGTGTTGACAAAAAATTCTTTGTAAAATGATTAGTTAACCAATGAATTTATATTTATTGCTGAAATTATTACTATAATTTTATATTTATTGTTTTTTGTTTTTCGAATTTTCAGGAAAAGTCTCGAAAAAGAAGAGGGAAAAACTGTTTCTCCAACTGACAACAGCGTTAGTACTGACACGCCAACAACCTTTGAAATCAATGGAAAACGCATTGTTGACATAAAATTTTTTTATGGAACAGTTGAAAGAAATAAACTCCCATACTCCCTTTGACTGCACATTTTCAGACATGAATATAATGTCTGAAGAAATTCAAGGATTTAGAAGTGGACTTAAATTCAAGTGCAAAATGTGCAACCTAATGAAAACTGTATGGACCGTACCACCGGGTGCAGAAAACAACATCAATACTGAAGCAGTTATTGCCATCATGAGTATTGGAGGTGGCTATTCAAACCTGCGAGAGATGTTTTCGGCAATGGACCTACCAACAATGTCCCGTTCTACATACAGTAATGAACATTCTAAAGTATGCGCTGCATGGGAAATTGCTGCCTTGAAGTCGATGGAAGAGGCGGCCGCCGAAGAAAAGCGACTCGCAATCGAAAGGGGAGACGTTGATGTTGAAGGCGTACCATACTTTGCAGTGGTGGCTGACGGAAGTTGGGCTAAGAGATCATACAAGACCAACTACTCTTCGCTTTCTGGAATGGTGAGCTCGTTAATATTATTTTAAATGTTAAAACTAAACAAAGTAATTTTGGGTAATTTATTAAAATTGTTTGAAAGAGGTATAGGACAAAACTTTTTTTAATTGCTGATATCATTATATTTTTTTCCATAAATGTACATACTAAGTATACTAACATAATTTTATTGTCACAATTTTTAAACATTATTTAGCTTAAATAGTATTTTTAATTTTTGATCGAAAATAATTTTTGATTTTTATTTTTCGATCAAAATAATTTAGGATTTTAAGTTTTTCATCAAAAATAATTTTTAATTTCAATCACTGGTTGGTCCGCATTGCTGCCGCTTCGGTGTCCTGGGTGCCTGGCGCCATTGAACGATACGGTAAAATCAGTTCACGCATAAGATGAAATGACAATGTAAAATTAATTTTTATAGATTTAATGCATATTTCTAAAATAATTATACACTGTTTTGCACATCCTTTTAATGCGAATTTAATTTTTGAAAAAAGTCATGGTATTGCGAACTGTTATTTCTTTAAGAGTTTAAATCCATACTGAAAAGAACAAACAAAGAAATACGTAAGACACGACACACAGACATCATGAGATGGTATTCATTGGTCATTGTGTTCTCAAGTATTTTACTAAAATATTTATTATTAAAATTGGTTCATTTAAAAATGAAGATAATGCAATCATTGTCTACAATAAATCAGCAGGAGGATTAATTAATTTTTTAATACGTGTTATCTTCAACGCGGGACCCGTAACTTCAACTTTTGATTTGGGAGGGGGGGGGGAGGCTACGTTTGGCCCCCTTTTTAGTTTTGACTCCTCATCAATTATTTATATTCTTATTTGGTATAACAGAAATAATTATTTACTCCTAATTGCATTGATTATTCATTATAATAAATTAAAATATTTATTTTTATCCTCTTTTTATTGAGACTGCAAGACTTCTGGAATGGGTTAGGTCTGAAAAAATGAGGGCAAAAATTATCAAAGGACATTTTTGCACTGCGCCATTTTGGGCTCCTAAAATAAAACATAAAATAAAGACTTTTTACATTTTTTAAAAAATATTTGTTTAAATAATTGTTAAAAGCGCAGGTAAAATCATTGGAGAAAGCCTATAAGTTACTGCCCTAGATATCTTGATAAGACAGATTTTTCCGTTTGGTGAAGAACAACCCCTGTCATGTATAAAATTAATGTATGCATATAAAGTACATTGTACAAAGAATGAAGCTTAATCGATAAATATTTTGTATCCTTGGTTTATAAATCTGAAATTATTTCAGTTGGTGTAATTTTGTTTTTGTATTTCCTTTCAGGCAGCTATAATTGGTTCTCATACCAAGAAGGTGCTGTATCTGGGAGTTCGAAACAAGTTTTGTGCCACATGTGCAAGAGCTCTCCAAAAAAATACTGGATTGTAAAACAGGCTGGCTCATTCTCCGCCTCATGCTCAACCCCGCCTCAATCTCCCAACTCTTTGCCTCTGGCACTTGCTACTTGGAGAAATTCACGATGCGTTGCCAAGCAGCAGATCAAGTGGTTTTTTAGGTTTCGCGACATTTGGTTGACTGGCAACCCCCAAATGCAGTATCTCTTGAGTTTGAGGTTTATTCTTAAAATTTTTACTTGTTACGATGTCGTTTGATGGTTTGACCAGGTTTTTTTTATTTGAATTTGCACGTTTAATTTTTAAAAATTCCGAGAAAATATGGAAAATACGGGTACTGAAGTTAAGTCGAAGAAAATATGTAAAACAGACCGAAATAAAAACAAATTTCTTCTCTAAATTTTTAACATGATTAATTCGTGATTTTATTCAATTATTAGTTTTGTACTGTTATTCATTATCAGTATCCCCTTTAACAATGATATCGAGATAAGTGTAAAGAGTGTTCAGTATTATTTAAAATAGTTGCGTGATCAATTATATAACCAGCCATATGGTAGAAGGAATTAGGGGATTAGAATGAAAAAATTAATACTAAATAATTGTTTAACAGTATGCTTAGACACTTCAATATTTACCCCTTTTTTCAATTGAATACATTTGTAAAGGTAAATTTAAATTGTGAGTACTGAGAAGGGTAAGTATAAATACTTCGAAATTTTGGGTAACCGGAAAAAAATTTAACCAGGTAAGGTACGAAAAAAAAAGCTACGGAAGAAAAGCATGCGGAAGAAAAAAGCAATGGATAGAAAAGCACGTGGAAAAAAAGCATAATTGGAATAAACTCAATTATCGAGATGCATTGTAAATTTATCGTTAATGACGGTTTAGAAGGGTTGCGAATCGAAATGAGGGTTGTGGCATGGCCATACACAAGCTGTTTTTTTGTTGTTAAAATTTAGTTTTTTTTTTCTGTTAAATTTTTTTTGTTAAATTTTTTCTGTTAAAAAGTTATGAATTATGCCAAACAACTTTCATACTTTTGGCCTGTCTATACGTTCGGACGGACATCTGTGCATCTGTCAGCGAATTCCCATCAGATTCCCAATTTTCATACTTTTGTCGGCCTGTCCGTACTTTTGGGTGGGCATCTGCACTGTCTTTTGAAAAATGCTCAAATTGAAATTTAATTTCAAGTCATTTAAATCGCTTTTTGAAAAAAGATCATTTTGGCATTTATAAATTTAAATTATAGTTAGATGGCTATGTCTGGCTATTTTTTTTCCTAATGCGCACAATACTTGTGTAGAAACAGTTATTGTTGACATTTACTGTTCAAAACTTATTCGCTTTGTATAACAAAAACCCCTTCCACAAACCCTGTTTTTCTGTGGTGTTTCAGTCCTATTGCAGGGAGGGAGGGAGGCTGCTTGACACTTATTGTGATTGATAGCCCTTCGCTATCGCTGAGACCTGGGGTCACCGGCTCACGCCTTTGACGGTGGCACTTGGTGGGACTTGGTGCCCGACTGATAAGCCTGCAGGTAAAAACCAATTAAGCTTTCAGTCCTTCCAACAGGGATATAAGTGATTACACATTTCGGTTTGTACAACATTACTTGGCTGTATAGCATGTGTTTTTTGACCAAATAATTGGAGAAGGTGACGATATATTTTTAAAAGAGAAAGTAATGCACATTTGCTTCCACAAGAGCACATTGTTTGAAGTCAGGAATTTTTAAAAATAGGGATTAATTAACCAGTAATATAAGTTAAAATAAAAACAAATATTATGGAACGAAATGCATGAATTTCAGGGGGAAAATACAAGTGAATTACTATTACTACTCAAATTAAATATTTAATGCAAAAAAATGTACAAACACGTGAATAAAATTATGATTTCCGAATTTTGTTTTCTTTTATAAAAACTTAGCGACCAAAAAAAAGTAACCAAAATTTTTACTATAAACTGTTATTTGATGACAAATATTCAAATCTACACATTATGTATTTTTTCCCAAAGTTTCATTTAGTATGGTTTTTGACAAATGGCAGTGATTGCTCCCTCTAGAAAGGAAGGGCGTAGGCTATATAGCCCATTACCCAGCTCGCCAGAAGAGACAGTCACAAGAGACACACAAAGAAGTACGCCACAAACACAGATACAACTGACAACATTTATTGACAAACACAAACATCCATGTCTTTACCGGGATTCGAGCCCGGCCCAGCAGTTCCAAATGCTAGTACACTAACCATTGCGCCGGCTAGTATGGGTTTTAGTTAATAGTATTTTTCGAAAACTACTGGTGAACTTGTTTTGCTCAATAATTCATACATTTTTAATTACATGTTTTTCAGCTTGTTTTTGTGGCAAACGAAATAATCTTTTTATTCTGTGAACGCTAAAAATATCACTGTGTTGTTATCAAATATTTTATATAGCACAATTTTTTTCTTTGTTATATTTTTTTATTTTTTCAAAAAACAAAACAATTTTGTTGTGGAATATATAATTTTTATTGCATTAAACAATCTTGCAATTACGTTTCGGTCGATATGCTGATTGAGATATTCTGCCTCAATTTTTTGTCAGAATATATTCAAATGTCAGCCGGCCCACTGGTACAATGGTTAGTGTACTAGGCTTTGGAGCTGCTGGGCTCGGGTTCGAATCCCGGTAAAGGCATGGATGTTTGACTGGAGGTGTGAAAATGTACTCAGACTGAGTTAAAATCGCTCGTTTGTTTTAAGAGAGTACATTCCCCCTTCTATAGAGGGCGCATTCACTGTCTGAATGTCTAATCAAATGTCTTTTTACTGCTATATTTTACGTGCACTACCTCTAGCTGAGTATATTTCGTCGGGCATTTTTAGTTGTACCGGGCCGTTTATATTTGTCCGGATCCGAACCTGGGACCATCCACATGCGAGGCGAATACCTTTACCGACTGAGCCCTACAGCTTCCCTATATCTTTTTTAAAAATTGTTTTCATCGACCTTTAAGATAGAAAGTAAAGTATACTTCTCAGAAATAGATAAAGGTATTTTTTTAACTAAGAAAATAAAAGCTTTTCGGCATTATCGGTTTATTTGGCATTAAAATTTTGAAGTATTCAAATGTCAAGTTTTAAACTTTACCGGTACCACCTTTGTTAGAAATTCGGTATGACAAAGTTTATAGTATATAATAGCAAAATTCATAATGGTATTAATTACCGTTAAGTAAAAATGAGCTACAAAATAGGATTATTCACCATTCAATCTGAATAATTATTTCCAATTATGTGGACAAACATCATTAATACATAAGTTAAGAAATCAGTAAGTTTTTCTGATTTTACTTTTTTTTGCCTGCATTCTGTTTCTTCTTCTTTTGTAATTCAACGATTAATTTCAAAGAAAGGCAAGCGTAAAATTGAAAATAAATCACCGACTTAATGTTAGAAATGATGTTATTCAGAGTCTTTAATATATGTCAACAAAACGTTGAATTATCCATAACATTAAAAAAAAAATTGCCTCCTCACTCAGTTTATAACGCAAAAGGCAATGTCCGCCCGTCTGTCTGTCCGTCACCCACTTTCGTAGCACAAACTACAAATTCTACGTATCGAAAAAAATCTGCGCATTGAAAATACATTGAAAATCTCAGAAGAAAAAAATTCGAATTCAAAGTACTTCAGTGCACTGAAGTACTTTGAATTCGAATTTTTTTCCAGGGATCCAGGAATGGCGTAACAACCATGGCCAACAACAGCGTAATTATTGCCATTCATGGCTTTCATTCTTGGTTTTTCTGGAATTACATTTAATTGAGTGATAATTGGATCGAATTACGTAAACTCCCGATTATCCGCGGGTGGATTATCCGCTTTGCGGATTATCCGCGGTCACCATCTCCTCTCCCATTTTTCTGTTCAAATATAAAAAAAACGCGGAAAATGAATTTTATTTTTTCAAAACTTTTTGGAAAAAAGCATTCCAAGAACAACAAACACATTCGAAAGAACAGCGAATCAAGAACAACGAATGCATTAAATAAGAATGACTATAAGAAATCTGGTGTTCAGTAAGGTGCACATCACGAACATATTTTACACGAAAAGAATCACTTGTAAAATAAACTGCCGCTATTTTAAATGAATTGCTTTATGTGATTTTGATACTTGCGAAATACGCAAGAAACTAAAAAAAAAGTTGTCTTGAAAATTCAAGACGAACTACAACTCATTAAAAAGATAGAAAACAGATCCTCTAAAACTCAAATGTGCTTGCAGTATAGCATATGAGAAACGATAGTTATAGAAATTTTGAAGTAAATTAGCACATGCTATATACGATTGCCGTAGTTAACTTTAATAAAAACAAAGAAAAAATTTTGTTTACAGGCATTTTTTTCATTTTTGCGGATTATCCGCGAATTCGCTTATCCGCGGAAGCCACGCCACCCAATTCCGCGGATAATCGGGAGTTTACTGTATTTTAATTTAATATAAAAAATATTAGAAGTGCTAAGTAATTTCGGAACATTCCCAACATTAAAAAAAAAAAAAAACCTTAATGCTTATTTAAGGAGCATAAGAAGTCCATTTTATTGGAATTAAATCAACATTGACACTTCTAACAACAAAAGCAAGAAAAAATATATTTAATAGAAAGGAATTTAAGTAAATTTATATATGTGATAAAGTGATTTATTTGTGTGTATTTATTTATTTATGTGTCAATTATTTTTTGTTTATGAAGTAAAGAAACGTATTAAAATTATCGGAAAAGTTCATTCCGTATAATTTGAACATTTTAATCAGCTTGAGGTTCCCCTTGTTGCAATTTGTGAAATAATTCATTTAATTAGATTTGTCGCTGACCACATTCAACTAATGGAAGAGTTTGCAAGAATTAAATTGATAAAAATAGTAATGGAAAATAGAAGAGAGCAAACTGAAAAAAAAATATATTTAATTGGAGAAAAAAATAACAAAACAAAAAACTGAATTTGAATATGTTACTGGGGTAAACGTATTATAATCAAGGTTTCGCAATAGTCACAAGGAATTTGCGCCCTTGGAAGAGAATTTTCGCATGCAATATGCACAAATTTAATGAATATTGAAGAGGTTTTTTTTTCCTACATTAGACTGCCCGTTAAGGGTGAATAGTGATAGTGGGCGAGAACATACAATATTCGGGCTTTAAATTTAAAATTTACTGTTTCATAGAGGAATAGAAATACAGGCACCATTTATCAGAGTGTGGTGATAGTGCAATTTTTAAATTTTGGATGAGCCGCCTGTGGTAAATTAAATACGGAAACGGTTTTCTATGCTCAAAAGTAAAATTTTACAGCACGTTTATCTTTTGTTGTCTTTGACAGTAATGACAGTTAAATATATTTACTGAACCTCATTAAAATATTGCATACGTTAATTTAGCAAAATCATATTCGAAATAAAACATTTATTGTTAAATTGCTTTTTTAATACAATATTTGAAAGAAAAATTTCAAGGTAGCACTATTAGTTAAAGTTATACATACTATAGACACTATCTTGAATCCGGTAGCCCACACAAGTAAATTTATACTTACTAAGGTTCGTACTTAGAAAAAATATTTTAGTTTTTGCTTACTAAGATACGTCCACGTAAAATTGAACTATATTCTACCCCGAAAAAGAATGTAAATACAGAAGTTCATATTTCTGGGCATTAGATTGTAAATTAACCTGTGATAAAAATACCTAAAAATGAAAATAAATAACAATTGGGGCCAATTCATTACATATTAATTATCAGGCACAGTTGATATTTCTAACTTAACTGATGATATAAATATTTTAAAATCGGTTATATAATAGGAAAGCTTGTGAAGGATAGTGTTTTTTTACTATAAAAATTACTAAAATTAACAAAATAAAAAGTTTTTTCCTTTATCTTGCACAAATAATAGATATAGGTAAATGAAGAACTGTATTTCGCTAACTAAAAACTGTTTATATTAAAATGATGTGGCGCTAATTTACGAAAACAAAGATTGTGTTTAAATGAAACAAAGGAATATTTATTGGTAGAATTTTAGAACAACTATGTTAAATGTATGCAGCTCATTATGGGTATCACGTATAGGTAAAACGTATACACGTTTCTGGTCAAATATTATTGTGTTTCTGAATAGTTTTTTTTAATATATAATACATGTTAATTCGTTAAAAGTTATATTCATATTAGCAAATAAACTACTTTTTGAACTAAATAATGTATTCATATTTATGTATTTGAGTGTTATCTTTTGCAGAATGAGCCATGGTTTAGCTTCGTAATTTTTTTTTATCTAAAGCCATTTCAATATTTTAAGTTTCTTCTTTTACCTGATTATTTACTATTTAAACTACAGATTTAATGGTTCTTATGAGTAATCAGTAAGATGATGTCTTACTAAAATTCTGTAATTTTAATAAGTCCAGCAGCAGTTCCTTCTGTATGAATTCGAAATAAGTCTGACACTTATGACACGTGTTCATGTAATTATTAGCGAATAAATAAAATAGATATTATATAATATAATAATAGAAAAACGTTGAAACTTTTATTTAAAAAAATAAACATGGGCATAAATGTTTAAAAAAACTCATTAAATTTTATGTTTTTATGAGGTAATAATTGAACTTGTATCTGCTATATACGAGTGGGTAGAAAAGGCTCTCTGCCTTTCATGTTCCTTCTTCAATAATCTTTTCTCTTAATAATGAAGCAACTAAATTTGTGACATGGAAATATATTTGAAGTAGATAGTGGCGTTTATATACTTACATACTATTTTTTACTTAAAAAAAGCATCTGTCAGAATAACGTGCTTTTAAAATTTTAAAAAGAACATTTTTAAGTTTTTCTAGCTTGGTTGTGTTGCAATTCAATATGCAAATTTAGAAGTGCAGGAAATGTGCCCTATGGCCTGCAGTAAAGCTGAAATGACCATTCCAAGGCCCCTAGGCTCCAAGACATCCGGCGACCGATAACAGACAATTTATTTTACTGTTATCTATTGTACAATTAAAAACTATCGTGGAAAGATACAGTTCAGCAATTTTGATATTTTTTTTTTCAGGTATTTTTACTTTTAATTTGCGGTAGTTAGAACACAAATGAATTTATTAATGGAGAAAGGGTTTTCCCGACGTGCACCATCTGCAATGTAAATCAGGCTTCACCCGAACATCTTCTTGATTGCATGGGCGTGTCAAAGAAGGAACTGTTCTCTGCCAACCCGCTACAAGTTCTGGACTTTCTTAATGTTTTCAACTTGTTTGATATTGTTTAATTGTTGTGTTCCTGTTTTGTGTGTCCATGGATTTGTGTATATACACTTGGGATAATAAAAAAATAAAAAAAAAAAGAACACAAATGAAAAAAAAAATATGATCGTTCCGAGTGCTCATTAGTTTCATGTATATTAGGGTTTTTTTAATCTTTACACGGCAATTTTAAATAACCATGTCTAGTTTTTTAGTGTGTGGTTAGCCTTTATTTTGTTATATAGTTTTTTATTAAATATAAGTATGACTTTTATAAACTTAGTGGGTAAACGAAGAATTCAAAATTTTAAATGCGTACATATTTCGGTGTCAAAAAGGCACTTTTACTCGATTAATGTGTTATTGATAAAATAGAAAGTCATGAGAATTATTCTATATTACATGTTATTTTAAGAACTGGATAAATAACAATAATATTTTTGTCTTATCCCAACTCTCTTATTCTTTTGGTTTGTTATCGCAAATATACGATTTTGTTAAATAGATACCAAAAACTCTTTCAAACAACGAAATTTAAAACGTTATTGTAAACAACAAGTCTGTTTTGTTTACCCAAGTGTACAGAACCGTAAAAAAAAATAATAAACATGCGGCCACAAGAGCTTTCTCTCGCCAAAATCTCATAGCGCCAAGTAGGAAGCCAAACCCCAGCTCTTTGCCGCTAGCAACTCCCAGCTCTTTGCCTCTGGCAAAGAGTTGGGAGATTGAGGCGGAGCATGAGCATGGGGTGGAGAATGAGCTAGCCTGTTTTACCGTCCAGTAAAAAAATATCGAGCCACCGGAACACAGCTGCACCAAAAACTGGGAAGGTTCTTCTTCGGCGATGGAATCAAACATAATCGCCGAAGGTTTTCTCACCAGCATGCAGACATATGGTGTAAAATACCATCAAGTCATAGCTGACGGAGACAGCAATGTCTATAAAACTATTCTAGATGCAAATCCATACGACACGCTAACAGTAGAAAAAATAGAATGCAAGAACCATCTTCTCAGGAACTTTTGCAACAAACTGAAGGAACTGACTCTAAACGCTAAGCTCCAACATGTCAATCTGAGGAGAGAGATTGGTGTAAACATTCTGCGTGTGAGAAGTTGCATTGTGAAAGCTGTAGAATTCAGGAGTCAGGAAGATGAGGCTTTCAGTGAAAAAGTAAAAAATTTAAGATCTGACATCCTGAACTCCATCTACCATATATTTGGAGACCATAGCAAATGCGCCTCCTATTTTTGTAGTAAAATGTCGTCCGAAAAGTGTTTGATGGACGAAATAAAAAAGACCGAGTTGTATTACAGCTTGATGTCCATTCTCAACTCCATTGCGTATCACTCAAAAAGCCTTATAATAAACGCCACAAATAATATTGCAGAGGAGTTTAACTCTATAATAGCCAAGTTCCTGGGAGGCAAACGAATAAATTATTGCCTCGGTGAATCATACAAGGCTCGATGCAATGCGGCAGCCGTTTCTCACAACACGAGGACACCCCTTTCTCAAGTGTTAGGAGTTGTAAAAAAATCTCACGTGGGAAAGTTTGTTAAAAAATACGAGGGTAGCATATCCCGTATTCGTGCAGCAGCAGCAAAACGACGCAAAAAAAGCATGTCAAGGAAAATACTTTTCCCAAATACTCCCAAGGACTCCAAAAGCTATGGTCCCCAAGCCGAAAAACCTGACATGCCCGAAGAACTATATTCGGAAAAGAAGGAACGATTTTTGACAGCACTGCAAGTAACAGCTGAACGAAGAGATGAGATTGAGAGGGAGACGAGGCTGCAGAGGGATTCCCCGGTTTGGCTTCACGAGCGGAGAAAGCGCCTCACCGCCTCGCATTTCGGTTCCGTGTGCATTCGGCTGGCACACACCAGTTGCAAGAACCTAGTCAAAGCCATTCTATACTCCAATTTCGACAACCGAGCTCTCAGGTATTGTTTAATCTTACTAAGAAATTATAAATTGAAAGTTATAATGTATATCATTTCTGACTTCGAAGATAACAAGTGAAGGTGTCGGCAATAACTTCTCATACACCCTCTTCATTTACTGACTTGTATTTCAGCTAATTTTCAAAAAATAATATACTTTGGTAACAAAAATAAAAATTCCCAATAACAATAAAACAAATATAAGAGAAGAGATATTATAAAAATGGTCAATAAACTAAACAGAAATATTAAAAATAATTCATATAAATTTGCTTTAAAAATATAACACATTATAAATAGTGGTATTACAATATGTATTAATATGCATTTTCTCAACAGGTATGGACGCGAGCATGAAAAGGATGCTATAAGCGAATTGGAAATGAAATTTGACATCAAAGTTTCAGAATGTGGTCTTTTTGTCAGCACCGATTATCCATACTTGGGAGCAACACCCGATGGTTTGGTGGATGACGACGGTCTAGTGGAAGTCAAATGCCCCCAATCATGCGAAAATGTCACTCCTGAAGAGGCGATCACAGCACGCAAATTTACTTTATGGACATTAGACAAAAGGAACAACATTTCCATAAACAAAAGGCACAAGTATTTCTTTCAAGTCCAAGGTCAGTTGCAAATAACTGGCAGACAATACTGTCTCTTTGTACTTTGGACTAGAAAAGGGATAAAAGTAGAAAAGATTTTAAGAGATGATCAATTTTGGGAGACTTGCATGCAGTCAAAGCTTGAGACCTTTTACTATAATTGTCTGCTTCCGGAAATCTTGGATCCCCGATATACTAGGTCGATGGATATTAGAGACCCTCCTTCAATTTTAGACGCTATTAAAAAGAAAATAGAAGCACAAAAAAGAAAAAAATAATGTTTTAAAAATATATATTTAAACTTTATATTTGAGCTTAAATTACTAATTCTAACTGTGAAAAAAAAGAATATTGCTTTGCATTGGAAGAATTTTATACATTTCATTATTTTAGTTATATTAACCACTTTTAAATATTTCAGTTTATATTTTTTATCAGCAGAATATGCGTAAAAGTTTAGTTGATTTGCATTATAGTTTCATTGTATAAAAAACGTTTATTTGTAAAGTAGAAACTAGGAGTGTGTAACACTAGTATGGTTTTTCATCTACTAATCAAACATTCTCCATGCATAAAATTTAACGTTTATTTGATTATTTTTCTAACTATATATGATAAGTTTACTTTTTTTTATTAAACTTTTCGCATTGTTTATTTATTTGATAAAAATATCTGCTAATTGTATTTGTATGCAGATTGTCCCCCCCCCCCCCCCCAAAAAAAAGGCTACCACCAATTTTACGGAGTAACATTCCACCAAATTTCACATTGTCATTTAAATGTTTGTATTTAAAGCGTAGAAGAAACAAATTGAATAAATTAACTTAAATTTGGCAAAAAAAAGACCATCGACGACATCAAGGAGATTAAGTAAAATTCCAAATTTAAAAAAAGAGGAATAGTTTTTTCTGCAATAAGCTATTTATGTATGGAAAAATTAACGGAATTTTCAATGCGCATCATTGTTTTTCGGCTGTGAATTGTATAGATTTTGCAGTGCATTTTATATAAATTTTCATTTGCTGTCATAGTAGTTTTAGATATTTTATTTCGAAGGTGCTATTCACGTCACAGAAATAAAAATGCCTTATATTATATATATTCATTTTAACCTTTCTCTAAATATAAACGGAAATGAAATTGTTTTAGTTTTATATTTTGTTGCGAAGTGTTTGTAAATAAATTCTTTGTTCAGTAAAAATTTATTTTACTTAAATAGAAACTGCCATTTATTATGTATCGGCTGCGAATTGCATAGATGTTGCACCGTCATTGATATAAATTTTTATTTGCTGTCATAGTAGTTTTTCATATTTAGTGAATTTTCAACTTTCATAATTTTTATTTTAACGACATTTTATTTCGAAGGTGCTATTCACGTCACAGAAATAAAAATTCCTTGTATTATATATATATATTCATTTTATTGCATTTTAACTTTTCTCTAAATATAAACGGAAATTAAACTGTTTTAGTTTTATATTTTGTTGCGAAATGTTTGTAAATAAATTCTTTGTTAAGTAAAAATTTATTTTATTTAAATAGAAACTGCCATTTATTATGTATCGGCTGCGAATTGCATAGATGTTGCACCGCCATTGATATAAATTTTTATTTGCTGTAATAGTAGTTTTTCATTTTTAGTGAATATTCAACTTTTATAATTTTTATTTTAAAGATATTTTTTTCGAAGGTGCTATTCAAGTCACAGAAATAAAAAATCCTTACATTATATATATTTATTTTATTTGCATTTTAACTTTTCTTTAAATATAAACTGAAATGAAATTGTTTTAGTTTTGTATTTTGTTGCGAAATGTTTATAAATACTTTGTTCAGTAAAAATTTATTTTGTACATATAAATAACATCTTTAAATAAATTCTGTACCATTTTTAATGTATTTTTACAAATTTTCTTCTATCAGGCATTTGTATGGTTAAAAAGTTCCTAGTAATGTTTGCAGACCCCACAGTATATTGAACTATAAAATCTATAACTGTTTACCCTCCCATTCTGTAGTCAGTGTAGTTTTTCTCTAAAAATGTTATCATTTTAATATTGGGTATTTTAGCCGTGTAATAAACGGCGTTATAGTTCGTTATTTTCTACTGCCTAGTTTTAGATCCAACACAAACATTCAGTATAATTTGATTGAATTTAAAATGCTATAAAAATGGCTGATCGAATTAAAAATGGTTGCAAGTAATTTGTTTCAGGTTATGTAACGCTCTTGTTTTCATTTTACTGCGATTTTATTGGTTGTTTCGGTTATTTCTCTCAAAATGACAGATATAGATGGGAAAGAAAATTAATAATAAAAATTAACCTTTTATCCAACTGGTGGAAAACCCATTTAACAAAAATTGAATTAAGTATACAATTAAATAAATTCTAAAGAAAAAAATGCTATTCATGTACGAAAATAATCAACAAACTTTTCATTTATCATCACAAAAACTGTTTCGTAATCAAAAACCTGTTATTTGTATTAGTTTTTGCATTCTTATATCACTACCTCCAAGCGAAGAGGGCGTAATTTTAACAATTAGCTATATCTAATTTAACAATTAGCTTATTTCCTCATTTGAGGAAATTCAATGAAATTCACTATTCTCAAACCTAAGACGATTCATCACAAAAGAGCAGCTAAATAAAGATCAACAAACACCATAGAATCACATTGACAACAGATAACGCGAAACAAACTGCACCTGCAAAAACTACTTGGGCGACAAAAAAAAAGAAAGAAAAAAACGGAGTCAAGCTGCTTTAGGCAGACCCCTCCCTGACCATTATTGCAAAGGGCAGTATGTACGGAGGGGGGTTCTTCGGGATTCCCCCGGGCTGGTCATTAGCGTCGTCAAGACAGAATAGGATCTCTACTTTCACTTTCGGGGGAACACTACGATCCGACCCACTTGTAGGGAAAGGGGGGGCAAACCCCTCTGTCCAGATAACTGAAAGGATAGGCTAGAGGTCTGACCGTGGCCCCGCCTCCTATATTGCCTCTAAATTCAGGTTTGGTGGGAAGCTAAGAAATTGTGAGGGCAGACGCTAGCCTTAAAAAAATCTAGCAATTTAAAATAAATTGGTTCAAAGAAATCTCTAAGTATCTCAGACTTCAACGAATCGTAATATTTACTAGTTCGCAGCGAAATCGCAGTAGTAGAGACTCGTTATTTTTATAGTTTTAGTTCAAACGGATCTGTTAATCAAACTTCGACGTCTTATAATTTTGTTTAATCTTCGGCAATATCGCAGTAGTGTCTTATTTTTATAGTTCATGGATCAGTGAACCAAACTTCGATGCCTCGTAATTTTTGCTCTTATTTGCTGCAAATTGGCAGTACATCATTCCGTTTAGTTTTATAGTTCAAGACGGGTCGGTCAACCAAACATCGACGCCGCGTTTGATCTTAGCAGCCACAGAACTGTCAATCATTCTGATGCAATGTGACTCATCGGCAGATTTCCTGAAAATTACTTTGCGGCGAAATAAGTAACTCAGAAAGCATTATTGGAGTACATATTTTTGGTTGCGTTAATGATCGTTTTCTAATGGGAGATTGCACTGGACGTACATCGATATTTGAAGACACCTTAATGTAATCTAATCTTAATTCATCTTCAAATTTTAATTAAAAATTTTATCTTTAGTATTAAAATCCATTCTTTAAATAAGATATTTATCAAAATTTAAGCTTAGTTTTCATTAATATGGAGCTTCTTCTAATTTGACATTGCACTGGCTGGCCGAGATTTAAGGACATCTTAGTGTAATCCAATCTTAATTCATCTTCCCAATTTAATAGAAAATTTTATCTTTATTATTAAAATCCATTATTTAAACTAGTTATTTATCAAAATTTAAGTTTAGTTTTCAAACATCGAAAACAGCCGAAAATGCTCAGGTGTGGCATCCCTGTGCAGCAACTTTCCTTTCGCGACTTTGCGTTATTAAACCACTTTTCTCTGAAGAGAACGTGACATAAAAAAGCGGAGCTATGCGCGTTAGTGTAGCGCAGTGGACAAAAAGAAGTTCTTTCATTTTTCGTCAGCGCCCGCAAGGAGCTTTGTTGAAGTTTGGTTTACTTTCGATATCCGCGCCTGACGGGGAAAAAATCAAGTACTTTTCAAGGACTTCGTGCATTTTTCAAGTACTTTCCGGGGCCCCCAGTTGACCAAATTAAATTCAAGTACTTTTCAAGGACCGTGGGAACCCTGTTTTAGGAAGGAAAACAAACAAAGGATGTGATGAGAACCAAGAGCTGCTTTCTTGTCCTGTATATTGGAGGTTTAAATGAACACATTTCCTCTATTGTATTTGCATCTTCTTACTAAGGGTTTGAAGTTACATATATGCGTATTTCAGATAAATAATGTGAAGTTAAAAAGATCCCGTGAAACCATATCATTATTAAAAAAAATAATAAAAGATTCTTGTGCTTATTCAGAATAATATATGAAAGACCAGATCTCATATAAATAACACATTTGTTAATTTGCATTTTGCATCTAACTTACACCTGACAAAATGCTAGTATACAGCTCGTATACGTAGTATATTTATTTAGTTTTTACGATGTACGAATAAGATCTGCCTTGTAATAATTTTACAATCTTTATGTTCACAAACCTATAAGGAAGTGTCAGTGCCGGATTTAAAGACCCAGGGCCCCTAGGCACTTGACATTTGGGGCCCCCAACCACCTCAAAGTTGGAAATCTAGCAAGTTAAATACACTAGTACAGAAAATACAATTTTTAATCTACTTATATAATGAACATCATAATAATACAGTATATTATTACTATAGAAGAGACTGGGATTAGTTTTCTCGGTGTAAGTTTTCCACCAGGCTTTATACAAGAAAAGAGCCTTTTAGGAGGCGTCAAATGGCTGCTTGGTTTATGAAGCGACTCGTTTTATGTCACCCCACAATAATTTTTACTCAGTTAGTGTTGTAAACTTTTCGTTATACTGCTGGTTTTTTTTTTTAAATTTCAACGTTGCGTGAATTTTCATGCTTACTATCAAATCAAAATTAAACGTAATTTTATTAAACTTACAGTTTTATTGTTGCGCATTATAAAGGGTGACCCTTCTCTCTACTTAAACTATACATCCGTTTCCAAAATATTTTAAAATTATACTCGTCAAGGTTTTATTAAAGTCAAATATGACGGCGGGACATGTTTTTCAAAATTTCACAGCAAGTTTTCCTACAATGGCTTTTAGAAAAAAAAAGCTTCAACCTTTGTAAATTAAGCTACATATTCCCAAAACCAAATTATTTTTCATCATATGAACAGGTAATGAAAAAAAAATTGCTCCAGTTTCAAAGTTGTCTGCTTAGTACTGAAAAAGGAAGCTGAATGAACTCGTACTAGAGGACGTTTTATGTAATTTTAAAGAGATGATATTAAATTTAGATGTAATTTTAAAGAGATTCCAGATGATAATGACCTTTAATGAAATTGGTATAGCCAATTATAAGAAACTAGCATCTTTTTTTGTTTAAATAAGTTATTCCGGGTATACTCTTTTGAGCTATTTTAGTCTACAAAAAATCTGCGTAAAAAATTAAAACCATGTTTTTCAAAAGTATTAAATCTTTTTAAAACAATAGTTGAAATATTTACCTTAATCACTTTTTGGCAGTCTGAGAAAATTTACCCCGCATACGGGACGAGTATCAACTAACAGTTTTTTGCATATGGTAGTCCAGGATGTTTTTTAAGGATATTAGCAGACACTTTTTTTTAATTAAAATTATTTTTGATTAAATTACTTTAATTAAAATTAATTTTTAATTTAATTTTCTATTGTAAATGCAGTTTTTTACAAGATTAAGAGAATAGTCTAAAGATAAATTTAAAATGTATTTAATTTATGAAAATTAATTAAATAAGTAAATTTAATTGCACAAAAAACAATTTTTAAGAAATAATGTGTAAATGTTACGACCAAAACCCGAATTCGGCCACTTTGCGAATTGGCTAAGGAAGCTGTAAATTGGATGGTCAATATTCAATTTTTCCTTGATTTCAGAAATAGGCCGGACAGTTCGCGCAGTTTCATGAGAGGATCAGCTAAAGTTGAACGAAAAAATTATTGGCACGTTATATTGGCTCCGCATAGCCGTTAAAAATTACTAGCTGCAATTGGATGCGCGGCCATTTGAGACAAAATAAAATATAACATTTTTTAAATTTTAACTTAAAAAATCTTGTCTATTTTATATTTCTAAAGCATAATATTCACACTTCTAAATTAAAGAAGAAATTAAAAGGGGCAATATTTAGAAAATTAACTTTTAATAAAATAAAACATTCAGACTTTCTTTAAATAAGCAAATTGTATTTTGGCCGACATCGTGGATACTTCGCGAAATTGCTGGAAAGTATAGAATATTCACTGACTATTTCAATTACAAACTAACAATAAAGTTTATAGAACATATTTAAAAGTTTAAGCTGAACAAAAAAAAACAATTAAATTATTTAATATTTCAAACTTAAAAGAAACTAATTCATATGTTTTATTAAACTTTCAAAATCGTACAAGCGAATCTCCAAAGTGAAATATTTAGAAATTGTATGCATTTTATATATAAAAAAAGTATTGGGCGTGTTTGAACACTTTTAATGAAAACGATAAAAACAAATTATCGAAAAAACGAACACATTTTTTGTTGTGTGAAATTTCTAATCTAACAAGGACCGACGACTGAAATTATCAAATCTCTACTTTCGCCTGGCCATGCGTAAAACCTAAAGACTAAAAACAAGTTTTGTTATCTTTCTCCAGTTACTTGAACAAAGGAAAGAGGGGTTGGATGCACCACATGTTATGCCTCCAGCTTTTTCTCGGAATACGGAGGGTTTAAATCTCTGTCCCCTAATGTGTTTGATTGACGCAGTCAATCATGATGTTCAGTTCTGTGGTTGGTTGGATTTGGGTAGTGAGGAGGTCAATAAGCTCCACCTACTGAAAGCTGCTTTTGCGTAGCTTGTGGTGAGATATTAGTTTCGATATCACTAATGACCCCTCTTAAGAACCTCAATGTGCGCTAACCAACCAAGTCCCTGTAGCTTAACGGATAGCGCACTGATCTACGAACGTGAAGGTCCGTGGTTCGATTCCCGATTGAAGCGTCTCCCGGCATTGAAAGCGAAAAAAATTCGTTAAATAAGTCAAACGTTCAGTAGGACATTGTAACATGTAAAACTAGTTCAAAAATAATTTTTAAACAATAAAATAATTTTTAAACCCATTTTAAAAATTCATTAGTGGCGCCACCTATCTTTGCATTTTTCAACTATTTGTTCTAGGTGCATTCTATCACATCCATAAATTCAAAATGTATCCAACATGTCTAGAATTGGTATATTTATTAGATATTGTAGACCTCGTCGAGAAATGTTTTGTTGTTAGGGTTGGTCTAATAGATATCCACAAAGTACATAAGACTGCTCATGGAGTTTGTTGACCTCTAATGGACGTTCAGCATAGCACGAATTTATCCAGAAAGTCTAAAACGCGTCCGTAATGTCTAGAATATCGCTGTCAAATAGCTTCCTAATAGATATCACTCGGCGGAAACTACGGATGTCTATAAGACGTCTATGGATGGTAAACTCAAATTCTAATGGATATCATGGATTTTCCGAATAACGTCTTATAGATGTCTACTGGATAATGAATGGCTATGTGGGGATGAAAGCCCTAGCACGAAGTCATGTCTGGTGGCCTAGAATTGATGAAGACATCGAGAAAGCTGTAAACAGATGTGTTCCCTGCCAGATGTCTCGTCATTCTCGTCCTGCAGCTCCAACTCATCCTTGGGAGGTTCCACACGCTCCATTGTCTAGACTACACCTAGATTTTGCTGGTCCAGTAGGTGGTAATACGTTCCTTATTCTCGTGGGCGCGTATTCGAAGTGGCTAGAGGTAGTGCATATGACTTCTACAACATCCTTAACTCTGATTAAAGTCCTGAGACGAATCTTTGCTACTCATGGAATTCCCGATTCAATTGTGTCTGACAATCAAACGACCTTTACGTCAATGGAGTTTAGAGAGTTTGCAGATAGAAACCAAATCCGTTTGATTCGAGTTGCTCCCTATCATCCTTCCAGCAATGATCAAGCTGAGAGAATGGTCCAGACCATGGAGGAAAGAGTAGTGAGGAGTAGACACTCTCCATTCAACCCTATGGTGGGGAGTGAAGTAACTGTAAAGTATGGCAGGGAAGCGAAATTCAGTGATTCCGCCATCTTGGGAACTGCATCTCGCGAGTTTATCACCAAAGTTGCGGTGCGCGTTTTATTCATGTATTCGCGGAAGATTTTTTTTCCCTATTGAGAATAATTATTAATTAGCTGTTTTTCAATTGCAGGGTTCGTCGATATATATATCAATCCATACGTATCGTAATACATATCATAATATATATCCGATATTTATTTTAAAAATATCGGAATTTTTGATATTTAATTTATTCGAAGTATTCTAAAATAAGAGCATTATACTTCATATTTATTTTATTTAAAAATCAGAACTTTGAATTTTTAATTGTTTTGAAAACTATAATGTAAAATTAGTAAAAATTATTTAATTAGTTAAAATTGTGAAACAGGTTAAAAACCTGCTACAGGCTTTTGAAAATATTTATTTTTTGTAATAAGTTGATAATTTCTAAAAAATATCGGATATATATAAAAATATCCGATATTTTAGATATTTTCGAAAATATTATATCTACGGACCCTTTTCAATTACGTGCATATCAGTTAAAAGATAAGCGAAATTTCAAGTTGAAGGGGTCGAACATAGTTTGCTCTCACTTCAGAAAGTCTAGACTATAAAATCAAAAGGGCTTCTACTTACCTTACCACTTACTTTGGATTAAATATTGTTGAAGAATTTTCATTCATAAAATAATTATCCTTTGTAGTTAACATGGCCAAAACATTGTATTCATTGAAATTGTTAATAAACTGCATCTTGGTTAAGGGAACATAAACACAAAATAGGTATCATACAGTAATTGTTCTAACTTTGAAATTAAGATATTGTAGAATAAAAACTTATTTTCTAATGCAATAAAATACATTTAGTGAAATGTCTTTGGGAATATTTTATTTCAAAATATGACATTTAAATTTTTTTTACAAACTTATGTGGGAAAAAGTATAAGCCCACAGGTAAAAAATGCATTCAACAATTAATAATTAGGGAAGTTGCTCTTATTTTTAATTATCTTGATCAGTCGTGCTGTCAGGGACTCAGAAAGTGTTTGAAGAGTTTGTTTTGGAAGGTTTTCCCATGCATATTGAATCGCAGAGATCAATTCAGATTTGGAGTTGTATATTGTTTGCCATCTCTGTAAATTTCACAACCCAAAATGCCCCACAAATTTTCCATAGTGTTATGTTTAGGGCTTTTGGATGGCCAGTCCAATAACTTTACAAATTTGGTATCAAACCACGATTTTGAAGCACTTGACACATGATTTGTAGCATTGTCTTGTCAATAAAAAGTATCCAGATGTGTGATAAAGGGAGCAACGGGCAGTTAATTTTGCTAACACGTCTTGATAAGCTGACGAATTAACCTCTTAGTCCAAAAACGCAATTGGAGTTGTTCCGCTGGCAGCAAATCCTGCTCATACCATAACTCCCCCTCCTCCAAATTGGTGTCGAATAACCTTTTCCCATGCTAGTCTTTTCTTGACATTCTTTGGAAATCTAAATGAAAAGCGAACTACATTAATATACTACTTTCAACATAAAAACTATAACACAACTTCAAATATAATGTACACAAGGTAGTGACATTATAGCTGCTCGTAGTGATGTAAAATACCCGTGTTTTTATAAATAAGGGTAAGTACCCATATATTGAAACAAATTTAACAATTTTCTCCCCGTCTTAGTTGATCTAAGTAATCTTATCAGTATAATAAGTTGTCCACTGTTCTTTGTTTATAGAGTTATTCTCTTGTCCCTTTAAATAATTAAAAACAAAATATTTAAGAAATATAATTGAAAAAACTACTTTAAAATTTTTTGGATAGTTATGTAATTATATTTATCAACATATTTTTATATGTTGAATACGTTAAGAAAAGTTATGTATCACATAGGCAATTATTGCAATAATGTATAAATTAAGTAGGTGATGTTTTTAGAAGATCAATTTGGCTTGTCACAGGCCTCTGGCTTGGGTATTTATAATTTAAACACATATTTGAAACACTTAGAATAATAATACAATGAATTTCTGCAGCGAATTATGTGTGTAATAATAGTTATAAAAATCTGTTAATGCCCATACTCTTTAAGAGTTTTTTTTAAAAGAAATTTTGAGCCATGATCAAAAACATAACTCTAGTTTCTTCTCGGTACTTAGAGACAGTATCTGTAAATCATAACATAGCATAAATAGTAAGAACTACTACTCATTATTAAGAAAATAAAATACGATAAATAACTGCATAGCTACTTGAGTATAGCTATGAAAAGTACCATGTACAACCATATGCACAACGGGACATTTTGGATTATGAGCTGCTGCATAAATAGAAATGACTTAAGTCACTAATTCCAATTAGTTATGACAACACAAATAAAAACGACACTTGAAAAGTGTTAAAAATAAATTACTATAAACTAATAAATTTAACTAATTTAAAAATTATTACGACTTATTTACTAGGAATTATACATCTTTACAATGTGTATTTTTTATCAATCATACTATAAAAATTCTATAAAAAACCACATCATCAATACACAAGTTGATGGGTGGAATTAAGTTTTATTGATTTTATTTATTTACGACAACAAACAACATCAACGATCCAATTACAGCGTACAGAAAACAAAACAGAACAACAAACAATACAGACATTTTCTTTTACTAGATCATAATTTATTTTAAAAAAAATGAAAAAAAAAAATGAATGAAAGCCATCTCAATTGTACGTTAAACTTTACAACACACTAGTCCTTTACAACTGTGAAGTATAAATTATAATTTACTCTAAAAAGCATAAATTATATACATTTTACAGTGATAAAAATAGAACGATTCAATGGCATGTTACGTTTAAAATAATATATACAGATTACTTACCAAAAAGTATATCCTGCATGAAAACTTCATCCAATCCTACTTTGTGGAAAGCGCTTCTCAATACCTAATTTAAACGAATAATTAACGAATGTATCTTTTAATAAATAGAAGGTCTTATCGCTGAACAACAGCTCGCCGCGCCGGTTTGTTTTGAAGCACCCTTGCAGTTTCCAAGATGGCGCCGCGGTTACAGTTGAGACTTCACCTAAACCTGTTAGTGCCTACTCCTTTCTACTCATTCCTCCATGGTCCAGACAGCAAAAGAAGCATTAAGGGGTCTAAGGAGTCTTAAAAATGTGCAAAGAAGGCACTACAAAACATAGTTTGATCTTTCATGTCATTTTTGAACTACTCAATGTATAAGCTTAATTTTTTTATATGTAATTCTACAAGATTTATTTATTATAAAACAAGTTTTAAAATTTATGAAACTTTAGCAAAAACTAAAATAAATGATATTAAACATGAAGCTATTTGAACACAGTGTGATTAGGCTTGCGCGGCAAATTGTGAGGTCAAAATTGAAAAAGTGACCAAGAAAATGGATTTATATTGTACAAATATGTACAAACAAAGACTTATACCTAAATTCTCAGCTCAATTTTAATTAGAAATTATTTTAAAAATAATTTAAAATCAAAATTTTTAAATTTTTATTAATTTTTTTAGAAAAAAGTTCTCAAAATAAATTCTAATTAAAATTGAGCTAAGAATTTAGGTATAAGTCCTAGTTTGTACATATTTGTACAATATAAAGTCATTTTCTTGGTCATGTGTTCAATTTTGATCTCGCAATTTGCCGCGCAAGCCTAATCACAATGTGTTCAAATAGCTTCATGTTTAATATCATTTATTTTAGGTTTGGCTAAAGTTTCATAAATTTTAAAACTTGTTTTATAATAAATAAATCTTGTAGAATTACATATAAAAAAAATCATACTTATACATTGAGTAGTTAAAAAATGACATGAAAGATCAGACTATGCTTTGTAGTATCTTCTTTGCACATTTTTAAGACTCCTTAGACCCCTTAAAGAAGATGCCTGGTTCTGATCTCAACCAGAAGATCGCAAGTTTTGTGCTACGACAACACATTACTCCGATTACGAGCATTTCTGGAAGTCAGTCTCCAACAGAGATGCTTATGGGAAGAAGGCTGAGAACATGCCTTGATCGACTTCATCCAGATTACTTCGTCACTCGACAGAATGACATCGACAGTAAAACTGAATGCAAGAAACCACGCTCATTTCAACCAGGAGCCGATGTGTTCGTCAAGAGTTTCCAAAGAGATGTGCCATGGTCAACGGGACGAGTGGAATCTGCAACTGGCCCGCTCTCATATAATGTTCGTCTTTCGGGAGGTGGTCTAGTGCGCAGACACGTAGATCAAATGAGAAGTAGTGATGGAATTTCTAGGGAGAATCTGGAGGTTCCGAGTTCCGTTCCAGAGGTTCCAAGTTCTTTTCCAGATGAAGTGGTTCCAGCTCCACCTGAGTCTTCTGAACCACTACCAGAACAGATTATAGAGCCAGCACAGGTTCTAGAGACTCCTGAGCCGAGTCCAGTTCCAGAGCCTTCACCTGTGATGCTTCGAAGATCGACTAGGACTCGTAATAGAGTGGCTCCATGTACAAGTGTATAAGAGTGGCGCCACTGGGGAGTGACTGGCAACCGGCTCTCCACGCTCTTCCCCGGCTCGTGCCAACCTAGAATCGTTATCGCTTTTAACGGCGCCAAAGCTAAACCGAAACTGAAGTTATATTTGCTCGGGGTTCCTGATGGGGGAAATTTGTATCATATTCTTTTGGACAGTATTCGATTTCAACTTAAAGAAAAACCTTAGCGCTTTTTTCTTTTCTTAGAAAATTTTGTTGAGTATAACACTGATTTTTTTTTTATCTTGTTTCTAACAAAACAGTTTGAAAAACTTAAGATTTTTATAACCAATTTGTATTTATACATTTTCTTTTAATTTAAAACTCCACTTTTCATCCAAATACGATTTTTGGAGATATCAGATTTTAACAATATAAAAACGGCAACGTAACAAATTACGATACTTTTAAAGGTTTATTTTTATATATTTAAAAACGGTATTGAGAAGAATAATCGCTATAAAGTAAATAATTCTTTCAATTTTAAAAAGTTTTTGCATGGAATTTATGAAGTAAAAAAATAGGTACTCCAGGCTAAATAATTTATTTTTTTAGGACTTCCTTATATATTTGTGAATTTTATTATGTAGTCAAGTGCACTTTAAATTACTTTTTAGAACAATATACCATATCCAAATTTATGATTTTAGATTTAATAAGGGATATAATTTGTAAAGGCTATGAAGCACGAAATAATGAACTCACCTTTAAAAAAATCGCCTTACATGTTACTTTTTATGTTGTATCTTACAGCGAAAAAAGACACATGGATATAATTATTAATCCCATAATGCATGTTCTTTTTTATCCCGAAAAAATATATTTGTATCTTCAATACTCATAATTATGGGAAAATACAGAAAAATTAACTGCTTTGGAGTTTAAATTTTTTAAATTGTTGCCGTATCGCAACACTATGCATTGAGCACTGAATTGATGCCTAAAGTTTGGGGTATTAATATCTATTTTTTTATACAAATTATTACCTTTTTCAATTAATCTAATGATTCTTTTAATATTGCTAACAAATTATACTTAAAAATAAAGTTAATTGATTATTTTATCATTATGTAATAAGTTGCAGAGGCACAGACACAGTTTTAAGTATAAAAATCTTAAATGAAAACATTTATAACAAAAAGAGTATTAACTTTGATGTATTAATTTTATCCATATGGCAACAGAATGCACTAGAGGATTAAACACTTAAAGTATCTTTAATAATTCAAAAAATTCCTAAGTTACATTATAATAACTATAAAAACACGCCAACATTTGCTATTCATGAACAAATTTATTGAAAATAGCGAAATATTTATTGTAATCAGTTAAGATACTTCTAGAGCCCATATGTTTGATATAAAAAAATATAAAACAATAAAGATTTGACTATCTTCAAAACTATTTCTAGATTAACAGACTGGTAAACAGATTTGACTATCTTCAAAACTAAAACTATTTGTACTATCTTAAAAATTCTTTGAAATCGTTTGAAAAAAAAAAGTTAACATTCAAGTGACTCATACAACACATTTTTTTAAAAAAAAGCTAGAAAGGGCTATAAAAATGAACATCTTTTTAGTGGAGCATATAAGACTAAAATTCAGTGACTTCTATTAGCTGGGTGCACAGAGATTTGGATGGAGATTCTACTGGAAATAAATTATATTCGAAAATAGCTGTATTATTCTTGAAGCATAACGAGGTGAAACTAAATGAATTGGGGTCGAAAGGCACGAACTTAACAAGAGCTGCATGATTTTATAGCACAATCAAGAAGGTCCATCACTACTGCTTGTATTTATTTAAGTAATTAGAATAACAGATAATCCTAATAAATTATGTAATGTAAACACTTAACATGACAAAATAGGTTTTAGGTACAACTTTAACTTTTCCTTGAACCTTTACTTACAATAAAATGCATTAAATAAGTTTTGAAATACAAAAATAGTACATTCCCGAATAACACTCCATACCGAACAGACTTTCATGTGTTTACCTTTTAGAAAAGCGCCAGTATGGTGAAGCCAACTAGCGCCAAAACGTGGCCAAATATCGTCTGCACGCAAATTCCGAAAATTGCCTATATCACTTAAAATAACAACTATTTTTTTGCTTTTAGGAATTTATAATCATTCATTGAATATAATACTATAATAAACTACTTAAAATTACGATTATTAGGATTATTATTAACGAAAACTTGATAAGATAGACATTGCAAGTTGGAACAATTTAAAAAAAACTTAAATGACATACCTTAAAACTTGTTAAATACAAAAAATACTTGGTGCAAAATGTAGCTCGGACTATTCCCTATTCCAATTATGCAATATAAAAGTTAAACATACCTAAAGTTTTGCAGATTATCGTAGAACACTCACAATTCCTATGGACGCGCTATGGAGAAAAAATACAGTGGTCGAAAATTTCGACTCCGGAAGTGGAGTCAGCCAATGAGATTGCAGATGCTTGCCTTCACGTAATCGGCAGGGGAGCAAGGTGTCTCCACTCTTATAGTACTTACTATTTATGGAGCCACTCTAACTCGTAAGAAACCAAATTACTATGGACGATAGCAACAACAGTAGGATTCCTAGTAGGGGAGGAGTGTAGTGTTTGTGCAACGTTATATTTGAACCACTAATATTCTACTGTAAATAATGATTAACCGTAACTACTTGTGTATGCTTATAAAAATCCAATAATAAACTTCTTCGGCCGCTTCTTGCTATGCCGTAGCACTAATATGTTTTGATCTTATTGACACGACTCCACATATACTATAAATATTAAAAATATTAAATATGATTTTCACAAAACAAATTATTTGTATCCAATCTACTCCTTCCGTTCTTTACAATGATACAAAAAATTAGTAACCTTTTATTAAAATTATGGTGGTTGCCATATGTAGCAACCTTTCGCCTCTTGGCGATTTGTGATCTTTAAGACATAACGCTAATTTGCAAGGGTAGCGGTTTTTGAGAAAAAACCGGTGTTCCGGTTTCCGTCGGTTTTTTCCCTAAAAAACTGGTTTCCCGGTTCAGACCGGCCTCATAAAAAAACGTTTTTTTCTCTCAAAACTGGGGCGAAAACACTGGTTTTTCAAAAAACCGGTTTCAGTTTTACATCCCTAAGCTGCTTTACTATTGAAGCGCAGTCCATTCTATTTAATGCCTTTTGGTCTATCAATTCAAATTTATTAGAGCAGGGTTGTCAGGTTTTTCGAGCTACTGCACATAACAAACCGGCACTGAGGTATCCCAAGATGCACCGCTTTAGCAGTTTTTTCAGCTACCGCGCATAACATAGTAGCCGAAACTATGAAAACTGTCACTGAGTATCCCAAGATGCACATCTCTAACCTGCTTCTTTTCTGCGTAACTGCAAACATACATATAGACCGCTCTATTCTCTTTCCTAACTCTATGGTTTTTACGATCCGTGGCCGAAAACTCAAGACCGATGCCAACAGTTGAAAAATAAGCTAGATTCCGTGGGACTGCTCCAGGACATCACGTAGCTCTAGCGCTAAGAAACGATCTGTACCAAAGCCACGGGACGCAACCTGAAGCAGCCCCGGCACAAGACAAACACATAGCCACACATTTTCAGCGTTTCTGACTGGCCGAAGCCCAGGGCCGGATTTCTAAATAGGCTAAGTAGGCTGTAGCCTAGGGCGGCGAATTTTTTGGGGCGGCAAATTTTACGACCAATTAAAACGGCATTCAGCATAAAAAATATTATAAAGATACGAATATTTTTTAAGAAAGAAAACAAATTATTTACATTAATGTGTAAACATTAAAAGTACATATAGTACTAATATTTCGTAGCAAGCATGCTCTCTGCGAGGGGAAGGGCACACCCTCTTAATGGATTTCGAAGTTGAAAGAAAAATAGTAGAACAGTTTTTAAAACAATTCGCCTATTTCGCTTTCGATATATTGTTTAAAGGTACATCAGGGCGTTTAGAGTTGGTCCCTTAAAGTCCCTTTTTTTTTTTTCGGTCCCTTTTAGTCCCTTTTTTTCACATTTGGTACCTTAAGTCCCTTTTTTAAAAAAATATTACCATGTGACTAGCGTGCGCCATTTTTTTCCCGATATTCTTTGTCACTCAGAAATGCTATCATTGTCTCATGGTAGTGCATCTGTTGAAAGAGGCTTCTCTACTTCTGGCAACGTTTTAACATAGGACAAGACTGCAATGACTGTCAGGGGATTAAATGCACGGTTAAATATTATATCTGGATTGAAAAAAATTTGGGGGTAAACCTTTCCTTGTTCCTATAACGAAACAATTGCTTTTGATGGCATCCCTCACCCAATGCTCATCAAAGCTACAGAAACTATTTGGATTCTGAAAAGCAGAATAAGGAATAGGAAAGTTGTTGGACGAAGCCACAAAGAGGTCGGAGAGTGCCATAAAGCTGAAGAATTTTGAAGAGATGACTCTTGCTCAGGGAATGCTGCATGGGGTTAAAAAAATTAAGGTGCACTGTTAAAAAAATAACAGTAAAATTACGGGCTTGGGACGGCAACAAAGTTTCCAACCACGCACCGTTAAAATACACTCATGCCCATAATTTCCTGCAGATCGTAATTTAACGAGCCAAAGTAATACAGTGACAACTGTGAAATTACGGTCCTTAAACGTAACATTACAGTATGCCTAATTACTATTTAAGCGTAATTAGACGACCATGGACCGTAAATTGACAGCCATAATAACGGTATGAAGCGTAAAACTGCAGTCCTTGAATGTAAATATATGGTCTAACTGATTACGGTTTAACCGTAAATTGATAGTGTGTAATTGTATATATCTGACCGTTTTCTGACGGTCTAGGTAAATTAATTAACGATGTGTTCATAGCATAAAAAAATGAAAATACAAAATAGCAATTTCATCAAACATTTAATTTTATTCATTGAAATTACAAGTAGAACAATTTTCAAAAATAGTATATTAACTAAAAAAATAATACATTAGCACACATGAATAATACAGGGGAAAAAACCCTTCATAGAATAGGAATCTGTCTACAACAGGCCTCTTTGGCAGTTTTAGCAAATCATCGCCTAACCTGGTGCAAGGAAATCCGTTTCTTATTTAGTTCTTCTATCCCAGCAACCCCAGTTCACGCAAGACACAAGTGCCACGTTTGTACCAAGAGAGAAACTGATTTCCTATCACCAATGTCTGCAAGCAGACCAAATTATGGGAAGATTCCTAAGCAAATCAAGGTTTTCTTCCCCGCGACTCTTCACATATTAAATTATAAAATAAATTTAACTAAAAAACAAACATCAAAGTATTACACTCGCAAGACGTATAGCATGGAAATAAATTTCTAGAACGAAAAAATCCACACGCATTTATAAAATATTCAATTATTTTAATCAGTTAAATAAATATTTGAATTTTAAATGTAATTAATAAAACATCTGAAGAATTATAAGAACTAAAATTCTTACTTAAGTCCTACACCCTGTAAATTATTTATATTTTAGTAGCATTTACAAAGATATAAACAAGTTATGTTATTTAATTATTCAAATGCTAAAGTATTTTTCTATTATAAACTCATGTGATTTCATCAGATCAGTCCCTGATTTATGGAAATTCTATGCTTTTGTGTAAAACAACACAATGTCAAATGGAATGACAAGAATGAGAATGGAATGAGCATTAAAAATAGTAAATTTATACATAATCTAGATTTGTAAAGTATGTTTGCTGTTTAAAAGTCACACTATTTGTGTAAAAAATATCAAATTCTAAATATGCTTAAATTGTAAAACTTTTTTACAAGTCAATTCTAAAATTTGGATCAAAAAAGGGTAAAACTCAAGCAGTTCCTTATGATGATAAAACTTATTTACAAAATATGTCCAGATGTTTCACGACTAGCTCCACTCCAAAATAAATGTTGATAAAAGATTAGTTCAATGTCACTGCATATCCAGTTTTGAAACTATAATAGAAATATATTTTATTTTTACCAAAGTGCATATCATAGAAGATTATGAAAGCAAGATACTTTAAGGGAGAGTCCATAAATTATTGTTATTTGCTTGCAGTGATTTGCTTTGGGTTCAGCATAATAGTATCAACAAATGTCATGCGAGTGTCAAGCCATGAAAAATAACCAAGAGAAGAGTGATGGGGGGGGGGGGACAAAATCGCCAAAGTTGTCTCGTAAAATATGGACGCCCCTAAGCTATCAAATCCCTTCAAACACACAACCTGCATAAATAGAATTATCTATTTCATTGTGACTCTCCAAGTTTCGTAGCTTAAACAAATATGCGGGTACACGGGAAAAACCGAATGATTTTGTAGATAATTTTTCTTAGCAGGCCACTTAGGCGATGATAGCGAGTGATCGCTTAAACTTGTGTAAGGAAATCAGTTAATACCACAGAGATCATAGTTAAAGTAAAAGAGTGGCAGATCACGTGATCTCCAATGCTAACGACAGACTGGACGCGCAAGGAGCTCCCACAATAGCCCCAATGAATCCAGTGTTGTTGGTCACGTGATCTGTCACTCTAATACTTTAACTACCTTCTCTGTGGTTCCTAGCAACCAAGATTCAGGCGATTGACAATCCCGACGCTTAGACCAAGCGACGAAGAAAGAGAGAAACCAGTTTTCTGCCACCAATGTCCGCCAAGCAGACAATTGTGGGCGCCCGCCTAATAAATCAATCGGTACTTCCCGTGTACTCTTCAAATATGAAAAATTACAGTTTTGACATTTTTAATAAATTTTATATTCAGTCAATTTATTTTTTAAAAAGAATTTTCTGAAATGTTCAGTTACAATTACTTAAAACATCTTTGGAGGACTATTTTAAGTGGTTTCATTTTTTTGGGTCTATGTTTCAAACCTTAACAAAAAAGAACTTGAAACCTAACTTTTATTCCAGACATTAACATTTTGGCCACTCTTTATATCTTGCCAATAGTCATTACCAAATTCAATATTGTTTATAAAAGATACATTATAAAAAAATAAAAATAGAACACCCTACCTTTTGTTTGATTAGCCCAGTAGTTGATGATCGGAACCAGACATCGAAATAACTTCTACAATACCAGTCTTTCGATTTCTACTTCCTGCGAGTGAGACTTCTCTGCTTCACTTGCATTAGCCACTAGGCATTCCAGACAATCTGTAAATCGGATAAAAAAAGCCTTCAGAAAAGTGGTTGATTTAGGGTTATGGTTAACCCTTTCAGTCCCAAAAAATTACTACACTACAGAAACATCTGATATTCACAAAATAAGCTTATTTTATGTCAAATATGCGAATTCCGCAAGAAAAAAAAATTCATTAAAATTTTTTGTATGGTTTTTGAATCAATGCCAAAATTTTTTAATTGTGGAAAACAACAAAATAAAAAAATATATGTTACCTAAAAACACTTCGAGTTATATATTTTAAGGTATCTGACCATATTATTAAAAAAAATTTAGTAATTATTTTAACCGAAATAGTTTAAATTGTGTTTTAAATATGTGGAACTGAAGTGAACTGATCAAAATTCAAGAGAAACGCTTGTTGACTATTTTCAAAATTAAAAAAATAGTAGTTCTGACTTATATTGAGATTAAAGTAAAATATTGTCTGATAGAGCAAAGTGTGAAGAATCGAATGATCTGTGTTTGGATGTCGTAACGGGACATAAAAAAATTAAAAAAAATATTGAAAGTGATGATGCCAAATGGCATCACTGGGACTGAAAGGGTTAATAGTTCATTATGACACACAGCCTACAAGGTTTTCACCCAATTACAAGACTTGAGATAGCACAGTTTACAACCTAGTCTTACTCAGGAATCAAACCTAGACTCCCAGTTCTACAGTCCAGGAGCTATAACCGAGTATGAATATTGGGTATTATTTATCAGACATTTTTGGCTGTTCAGGCTGCTGTATACGTTGGCACTTATTTTGAGGAAGCGTGGACCTGAACCTGATACCTTCTGCATGCAAGGCAAATGTCTTAACTGACAGAGCTCTTAGCTGATTTACGAATGACCTGGTATGATTTTACTGCACTATGTCTTAATTAGAACAGAACCTTTATAGCTGTTTCAAACAACTCTAGGCCAGAAGCACTCTCAGATATTGACTGAGGGTTCCTCAACTGAAGTTAATATCTCCAGTGAAAAATGGTCTATTCATTGTTGTGGTTACTGAAGTTTACCTTCCTATGTAACATGAGCTCAACAACTACTTTTCACAGCGTAGCCATACAACAGTGTTCATAAAAGGTAATCAAGATCATATAAGGAAAAATTTTTTACCCGGAATTAATATCCAATAGGCGATCTGAAAACAATTTCAGGTGACATTTTTAGTTTACCTTCCTTTATATTGAATTTCAAAGAACAATATAATAATAAATTAGGCAAATAATAATGAATATTAATTTGTGAAAGAAATTAGTTAATTTTGGTATTTAAATTACAACTGGAGGCTGTGTTTGGGGATTTTTTCTAAGGTGTAAAAATTTCTAGGTGGCAATTACTGTTGCAAACATATTTGCTTTTCTATAAGAATTTCAGTAAGTATTTAATAGAAAAGCAAGCTATTTTAGTTCTCCTAGAGTTTCTTGTCGCCCCTGGAGTGCTAACTATTTCTCTGGTGAACTCATTTTTACGAGTCCAAGGCATCACCTCAAATCTACGTCAACAACATAATTATTTCATACCTCTTCAACTCCTTGTTAGCACATTCGGCTTGTTGGGGAGATGTCTAAAGAGAAGTTTGCTGTTGGATCCTGACTCCGCAGCATCTGCCAGGTGCAATCAGAGTCTTCCTTTCTTAGGTGTCCTTCAAGTTTTGTGCAATCAATGCACTTACAGATATTAGTACACAGGATCTTGCCCTAAATATAACGAGATAAGTTAAAGGTTAAGTTGAATTATCCTCGCAGTAGCCAGAATTCAAAATTGAAGGTCGCTAGTCGCAAAATGCGAATGAATCCTCCAATAATGCAACAGCAAACTAAATTAAATCTCAGTAAATGTAAAAAGTTTATCAAAATCCTCAATTCAATTTTTTTTATTTCTGGTTATGAAAAATCTCACCATAATTTTTCTTAAAATTGCTTATGTTCACCTATCCTAAATTAGTCCACCGCTGTACTATGACTGCTTTAGTTCACCGGTCTTGTGTCTTAAACTCTCTATGAAAGCAATAAAATTCTGCAGTGCTGAAATTCCATAACTTTGATTACATATATATACAAAATGATTAGAAATTGGAAAACCCTGGCCATCGTGAACTGTCAAACTTGCAATGATCGTAAATTTTAAAATTCAGACAATTAAAAAAATTTAGAAACTTCCACAATCCTAAATAGTAATTCTTTAAAAGGCACTCTGGTAATGCTATTAACACAAAACTCAAAAATATTAAAAATTTTCTGTTAAGCGCTATAGACTTTGGAATTTGTGGATAAATAAACAAAAATATAAATTTATTAAAAATAAAAAAAAAATGCTCTTAGATACTGTGCATTAATGTTTTGTGTGATAGTCATAAATATGTACATTTTGGAATTTTTTTTAGATAATGAATAAGAGAAAAATGCTTTCCACTGTACCTGTTAATGTTCTTCTCACCTTCTTAGCTGCTTGGGCGTCTCATGGAAGCATCCAATTGATGAGCCCGATGATCATACTTTAAATCTTCTGGGTCTCTTGGACCTGCTGTAGGCTTTCATTCACCAGGGAGATGAGAAACAACAATAATTCTAAATATATACATTTGTTTAGAATAATCTAATAATCACTTCTGTTAATAATATAATATTAGGGCGACAATAAATTTTGATGAATATTTACAATTAGCAGTAATTTAAAAAAAATATGTTAAGGAAACCATAAAATCAACTGTGAATTGCATTTACCAAGAATTGTGTTTGTCCGTTGCTGTCAAAAATAATCTTATAAAAGAATAATTTAATTTGTTTGTAAGAGTTTCCAAGCAATAAGGGTCATAAACATGCTTTGCTTTGCGTTAAAAAAAATTCTAGCCGCTATAGGTCTTTTTTTAATTGCTGAAAAAATTATTTTTACAAAATAATTCAAAAGAATAACAAATAATTCAAGTATAAAAATGTACTCAATTATTGAAATCTGATAATTTTGTACTTAAATTTAACTTTTTGTGCTTTACAAACACATTTGCATGAAAAAATTGATTTTGACCTAGAATGTTTACAAAACAATAAATTATATTTAAAAACAACTGTAATAAAATTCATTTAAATCTGAAAAAAACCCACATAAGGCACTCAACAAAAAAAAAAAGAATTTGGAAAATCGAAGATACGTTTCCACTTTTCCCAGAACAGCACATCCTCTTCAGAAAATTTAATTCGTAAAAATAGGGGAAAATTATATTTTCAAAATATATTAAAATATCAAAAGATGTTAGCTATATTGTGAATATCCGTCACATGGGCGAAATATGAAAAAAAAACCCAATCACATTTTAAAATACACTTCATAATGCTAGCTTGAATGATATTTCAACGAGCAAAACTTTCACTCGAGCAAAATATTGCCTTAAGCCTTTTCCAACTTTTAGAATTTACATCGTAATAAGTCAGAAATAATATGGTTACCGATGTTCTAGCATCTGTTGAATTTTAAAACTGATCAAACTATACAAATAAAAATCAGATTAAACTATTAAAAACTTGGAACGATGTTAACATTAAATTGTAATCTGCACAAGCGAATTCCTTTCTACACCAAGACATCAGCTATCTTCAAGGACAGAGACACTTTCTTACTTAATTTATATTTTTAAACTGAATTTTATAATCATTGAAATTTTACGAATATTATAAATATTTAATAGCGATATCTGTTAAAAAGAAAATATTATGCGAAAATCTCAGTAAAACAAGTTGTAACATATTCGAATAAGTAATTGTATTCGTTTTAGAATGATAGTTGCTGTTGGGGAACGTGGTTGACTGCTAAACTTCAGAGATACAAAACAAAAAAGGGGCAATTTTTACAGAATCGTTAATATTTAAAATGATGACACATTCAACGAAAGAAACAACAACATTTTACTTACTTTTAATTAGCATTCTGTTCTTTTTAGAAGAACCATGCAGCATGCAGCTTCGTTTTCCTCAATTGTTTGTTTTGGTTTTAGCGGGATGAAAAACACCACGGTTGCAGTTTACGTGTGACGTCATTCTGAAAATGAAGGGATTTTCCCCTGCCGGATGTAAATTTACGGTGGTGTGCAGTAATTTTGCCAACAGATGGGCTGAAACTGTAAAAATACGGGGGTTGCCCTTATTTTCTAACTGTTTAAGGAAAATGGCCGTTTATTTAGTGGGTCAGACCGTATTCCATCAAATACGGCCAATGCCCGTAAAAATTGAAGGGCAAATGACCGTAAATTTACAGGTTTTTTTTACAGTGTGTTCTGAAGCAGAAACATCTAAACAATCGTCTTCAATTACCAAAAGTATTGAAAAAAATCTTGTGACATCCACTTCTTATTTTAAAAAACAACAAAAAGAATAAATTGATAATTTTTACTTGAAAATACTCGTTATTGTACAATGTACAAGTACTTTTTAGTTATGTGATTATTAGACTTAGAGTTTAATCCTGAAAAAATGTCCGCTTCTAATGACTTGTATTGCAAATTGTTAGATTAGGTAGGAATTATCGTCGAGGGCCATTGGCGACGGGCGTCGTATTTTCGAACCACATTCAAGTTACAAGCCGACACCTGAATAGGCTCCCATCGTAACCGTTAAGGGTGACATCGTACGCAGCGTTGGATGATATTTAACGTGCACTTCCTCTGTACTGGTGTTATTCTTCGGACATTATTTTTCTGCTGCACGGGCCATTTATAGGTCGGCAGTTATTTTGGGGATGCCTGGACCCGAACCTGGGACCTTTCGCATGCTAGGCAAGTGCTTAACTGACTGGGCTCCGCAGATTGATTGCAAATTGTAGAACTGCTTCATCAAAATCTAAGGCAAATTGATGTTTCTTTTCCTAACCTTGTATTCATGCTGAAAAAACTTGTTAGTATACTATCTTATAAGTTGCTCATCTTTATCATGACAAGTTACCATGCAAGTAGAAATAGTTTAATACACTAATACGTAATGTTCTTACATTGTCTTCTGTTTTTCTTGTGTTTCTTTTAGTCTGGTTTAAAAAGAAACTCGGGTTTTTGCCATCGTTAACAATTTTCTTATTTCCAACATGTCTTAAGCACTTGTCGATTTTTTTTTAAGTGGTTCCTTAGGTCCCTTTTTTTTAAACTTTAGGTCCCTAAGTCCCTTTTTTTAGGGGTCCAAGGTGCAAAACACCCTGGTACATAAATGATTATAATATGTGTATCTATTTAAAACATCGCATATCACCATATTTTGCGGCTACCTTTCCCCGAAGCGGGAGAAAATTGTGACTAGGGCGGCGAAAAAAAAAATAGTAGCCTACAGGCAGCAAATCTTTAAATCCGGCCCTGCCGAAGCCGCGTAAGTCACGTTGCTTTCAAGCGTACGACAATTACAATTTTATATTATATGGAGAAACATTAATTTCATTTAAGATCTAACAGATTTGAATATTATTTGAGAAAATTTGGCAATTTTATCAGAATGAAAAGTGTATTTTGGTTAAATTGTATTAAAATCATTTTGTATGTAAATATTAGCTTACAAGAGTTTCCAACTAACGGACCAATCGCGCTTTTCCCTCTGACTGTTTACTCTTTGTTTTTACCCAAGTTACGTTTTCACGGAGTAGGGAAAGATGGGGGAAAATGGTGGTAGGGGGGAAAATGAGGATATGTTAAAAAAATATGAATTTTTCAACTATACATTTAATTTTTTTTTAAACCTTTTCTTTGAAATATTATTTTTAGATGATCTCTAATTACTTTTATTTGGTTTTTAGAATCTGGCAACACCATTAATTCATTGAAAGTCTTGTTCTTAAGCTAATTTTGTTTCAGCTGTTAAAATTCACTCGTAAAAACTTCGTTCTATTTATTTTATAAAATATGCTGTGCTCTTAAGCCTTGTTACATGCAATAGCCACACTTTCGAAGAGTATTTCTGAAAAATTCGAAATTTTTTAATTTTTTTATATTTTTTTTATGTCGTGGGGTAAAGTGGTGGTAGTTAAGCTTAGCTATGCATGCAAGACATAATGGAGTTTTGGGTCGTGGAATGAATTTAAATTGGATTATATTGTAGGATATTTTTAAAAAACCATTTTAGTGTTATTAAAATATACAGCATTATTAAAAAACTTATTTTATGAGATTTGTTCAAATTTTACTTATTATATTAAGTTTACCAATGCATCTTTAAGAATATGCTCAGAAGCAATTAGCAATTATTTACAATTAGTTATTCGCAATTAATTTACTAAATGATACACACTGTAATGTAAAGTACTTAACGAAATCAAAGATGGAAAATAATATAATTTCCAGAAATATACGATGCAGATTATTTTGTTATGTTGGGTGCAATATATAAAGTTTTACAGAGCCTCAATTTAATAGTAGACGACAATACTCTCTTGTTTAAATATTCTATTATTCTACTATTATTATTATCTCTCTTAGTAAGCTTTTCTGAAATAAAAGTGTAGAGGAATATTAGGAATGAGTATGCTTCAATTAGTTCTTTATATTAATGATTTTTGATTTAATCATATCGTTAAATTTGGGCTACCCCCATTTCCCCCCACCCTGGGGGAAAATGAGGGTATAAAACAAAGTTCCCTAAATTGCCAGATATTGAAGCATGTGGTGGAAAAAAATTATATATTCGAAATCTAAACAGTTCAAATGTATGTTATATACAAAAAAAAATCTAGGAAAATTAGTTAAAAAGTAGGTGTTTAATGAGATGATTTTAAAAAAGCTCGATTTTACCCTCATTTTTCCCCATCCCCCCCCCCCTATAGTAGTTACAATTTGTTACGTTTCAAAATTGGTATTTTGTTCACGAAAAGAAAAATCCCAATTTTAATGAATATTTTTTTAAAACGGAGCATTGCAGTTTAAGCATAATTCTATAAAAATTTCTGAAATGTTGGTGAACTAAAATGATTTATTTCAGTTCAAGTATATGATTAGTTTATATTTCAAAAATTAAAGTATGCGGAAAAATAAATTAAAATACTTAATCCCAATTCATCAAAATGCAATCAATATTCAAAATAATATTATAATTCCATTCTTTACGTCATAATAATATAAGTTATAACTGACAATAGCAGTTTTTGTATATTATTGCCTCTAAAGTAAGATAAGTAGCCAGTTTTATTTTTAAAAAAAATCTTTTTACAGATTAAACAATATAGAACCTAACTCATCTTCATCATCTCTTTTTTTCTCTTACCTATACCAAAACCGACCTTAAGTTTGCAGTATACAAATGTTCTACGAGAAAAGGGGTAAATAGTTCTCATTTTTGAGTGCAAGAATCGAATACAAAAAGGTATTTCACATTCAATAAACAAATTGATTTGTTTTTTCAAGACATAAATTTATTATTTTTATTAGTTAAGCTTCAGTTAGAGTGGTATGGTATGGTATGGTATGGTATGATACATATATTCCAGCTTGTGTGCTTGTTCAGAGAACCGCTTATAAGCTTTCGTCAAGTGGGACAGACACAGAAAGAAATTTTACAGTCACAAAGAAATGAATAACACATAGACAAATAACAACATTTATTGACTGTCACAAACATCCATGCCTGACCGGGATTCGAACCCGACCCCAGCAGCTCCAAAGGCTACTACACTAACCATTCAGCCACCGGGGCGGCGTTAGAGTGTTATTTTAATTATTTTTTCCCTTCGATTTTGACATAACAGGGCGCACGAATATCAGGGTCGAAAGGAGCAGCCAACCAGAGTACCCGAAATTGCGGCGCCAGCCGGGTTGTTTACACAGTTTCCTCCGCTCAGTACATTTCTATGCTGCAAACTTAAGCTTTTTCAATTTGATACGATTCGGTTATTTAATTGTATTCTTTGTGACTCTTTCCTTTTAAACTAATAACTTGCGGAAGATTTATTCAAAATAGTTCAGTGACAATAGTTCAGTTAGAACCACAGTCAGGTGACGAGCCAACACCTGAATAGGCACCCAACGCAACCGTTAAGGGCGACATCGTACGCCGCGTTAGGACTTTGAAGGATATTTAACGTGCACTCCCTTATACGGGGTATTATTCGTCGGACATTTTTGGCTGCACGGACCGTTTATAGGTCTGCAGCTATTTTGGCGATGCCCGGACCCGAACCTGGGACCTTCCGCATGCTAAGCGAGTGCTTAACCGACTGGGCTCCCCAGCCCCTAAATAATTAAAGAGTTTAGTAGAAGAACATACAGTGGTGGCCAAAAGTGTGAACACTTTTTGAAAGTTTCATATTTTTCAATTTTGTGTGATTACAGAATATATTAATTGTATATCAAATTAAACAATTTTATATCAAATTAAAAGTAATTTAATCTTGATGAGGACCACTGTGTGCAGATCGCTGAAGCCGTTATGAGACCTTTGGTCCCATCTAATCTATATCCATGGACACAACATCATCATCGTCAAAGTAATTTCATGTAGAATTACAAATGATCTGTCATAGTTTTGGTAGTCATTGAGCCATCAACTTGTATTGTAATTTCAGCATAAGAGAATCCATTGATTGTGCTTGTTTGTTCAACTAAAATGAGCATAACTTTTTTTGCAATACAGATACTTTAATTCTGCTTTTTTAATGAAATTCTATATTAAATTACCTTCAGCTTAATATTTAATTGTATTTAAGCGAAATTTAATCGATGCAAGAGCACAGGTAACAGTTAAAAAACATGAAACTTTCAAAATGTGTCCACACTTTTGGCCACCACTGTACTAGGTGAAATTTTTGAAAAAATTAGAGTTTTGTAACAATCAACGTGTTATTACCTCCTTTAAATATAACAAGATTGCTCTGTTTCAAAAACATTTAAGTTAAGAGGGACTGTCTATCAAATATAACTAATGCTTTAGTTTAGAAATCACAATTTCTGCAAAAGAATTGGGCCATGCTATCCCATTTTTACCAGGTATGGGAATCATCAAAACATCAATTTAAAACAAAATTGAAAAGATAACAACATCCAGTTATTTAATTACTAATTAATAAAGTTTTAAAATAGCCATCTGCTGTATATATTTTTGGCATATTAAAATTTAAAATATATACAATTAAATAACTAGATAACATTTTCGTTTCGAATTTGTTGCATTTCGATGTTATGTTGATTCCCATACTTGGGGAAAAAGGACTAACATGACAAAGCAGCAGTTCTGCGAAAGTTGCGATTCCAAAACTAATGCAATGAGAGCTATGGGACTGACAGTCCCTCTTAAGCATATTGTTTACCTTCAGTAAGTGCTGCGTTTTAACGTATCTAAGTGCAAATGAAAAACTTTAAATTTTGTTTACACTTTTTTGTCACTTAGCACGATTTTCCCCTAAGCTCTTCAACTGTGTAACTCTTATCATGGTATTATCTACAGGGTGTTCCAAAATTGACCGGAATTGTATAGGACGCAATTCCTAAATATTTACCCGGTCCCCGCCAATGAAAAACGGCTAACTAATTGGCCGCCCTTTCGGTCGTGCATGAAATCTTGCACTTGTGCTACACAAGAATGTAGAACTTTTAGTTTGGTTTGGTTGAATTTACATCCGATAAAAATGACAGGCTCAACTAATTTTCAAACTTTTTTTTTTAGGAGGCTGTTCATTTTGATAGGTTGTTGCATTATTGTTAAAAAAAACTTGATGTTGACCATCAGTCTATACATAACAATTATTGTATTTTGCTTATTTATGCTGGGTAGGTATGCACATATACTGGGTGGTTATAAAATAACGCTCGCTATTCGGAGTGGTCTGTAGCTTTAATGAATAATCCAAATGCAGAAGACTTAGAGACACTTACTAATCAAGAAGGGGGGGAAAGAGAATGGAATCATAAAAAAAAACTCGTCTCTTGACCAGGGTTCTAATAGTACGAGGCGTAATTGGATGTGTTGGCCGTAATTTGTCATAATTGGCTACGCCGCGTAATTTAGTACCTTGGTCAAGATACGAGTTTCGTTTTATTGTTCCATTCTTTATCGAAAAAAAGAAACTCGTCTCTTGACCAGGGTTCTAAATTACGAGGCGTAAATAGCTGTGTTGGCCGTAATTGGCCATAATTGACGACGCCTCGCAACTTAGAACCCTGGTCAAGAGACGAGTTTGTTTTTTGTGATTATTCTTTTTTGTGATTATTTTTTAAGATTCTATCTTTTTTATGATTCCATTCTTTTTCCCCCCCTTCTTGATTAGTAAGTGTCTCAAATTTTGAAGCATTTGGACAATTCATTCAAGCAACAGACCTCTCCGAATAGCGAGCGTTATTTTATAACCACCCTGTATATTCCGGTGCGTGTGCATGATCAGAGACCCGCTTATAAGATTTCGTCAAGTAAGACAGCCACAGAAGGATTTTTTACTGACAGAGAAAGGAAGTACACCCAGCGCAAAGGCGGGAATTGAACCCGCACCCATTACAGCGCGCGGACTGCTAGCGTTATGGCCTGCAATCCAAACCACTCGGCCATCGATCCCCACATGACACCCTAAATTGTCACCGTGTTGGTAGATGGTGCGGTTGGTAGGTTCAGTCTCTACCCTACTATAGAACTATTTGGTCCCAACACATGCACATTTCGACAAACTGTACATTTCTATCGCAAAACGTTTAGCTCCTTCCAATTTTCAAACATCCAGCTCGAATTTGAAACACACCAAATTATTTAAATCGAAATCCAAACACAAAAATTCCATTTTCGTAGTTACTAATCATTTTTAGTAGTTTTAGAAACTGTGCTGTAACAGAATCTGCAAATTGTAAAAGTACTAGGCAATATGTCGATTCAACCAAACCAAACTCAAAACAAATGCATCCCTTCGTCAACACATTCTCGTGCTGCCCTAGTTCAAGTATGCAACCACGACCAAAACGCGTGATCAATTGGCTTTTTACTATTTTTCGGAGGGGCCGGCTCAATATTTCGGAATTGCATCAATTCCTATTCCGGTCAATTTTGAAACACCCTGTATCTCGCTTATTAAATTTAATAATTTTCTAATAAAAGACTCCAGGTTTCAAACATAAAAAAATAAGTTAACCTCATGAAATTTTCATATGTAAAACAACACAGCAGATAGTTGAATTTCTATATAAAGTAGGGTAGACAGACCAGTGAATGAACAGACTCCAGTGAATGAACAGTTGGTAAATACATTTAAAAAGTAAGGATTAAAAATCATTCCACTGGATGGATTGGCAATACTGACTTCCTCTCATCTAGTAGGAAGCTATCTGACATCTGATTGGTTGTCCTGGTCCTTAATTAAAATCCAACATATTTGTTGACTGGACATTTTTGTGTTCATTCACTGGTAAAAGTACTGTTCATTCACTTGGCTTTTGTACCACTTTTTATTTGGACCCCCAAAAGACCCAAAGCAATGCAAAATAAAGTCACCTTTTTTTGGTAATATTTACTTATAATGACAGATGTGTTCACATTGTCATAAACCTACAAGCAATATTTTCTTAAAATGTATGAATTTTCTTAAAACAAGTTCTGCTTAAGCGTTCATTCACCAGCCAGTCTACCTTAACAAGAATGATTAAAATATTATTAATTAAATGTTCAAATCTTAATTTTTTTTCAACCAATATAATCTTTGTAGAAACGACCACAAAAGCACAAGAAATAAACTAAAAAAAACACTTTTAAGCAAAATGTGACTTCTTTTATTGCTGAGATTATTGCAATGCATCTTGTAAAAATCACAGAATTGTACTATATGCTGCCATCAAATACAAAATGCAAACAAATCATCAAAAGAAAGAGGCTCCAGTAACATATAAACCAGTTTGTATGTCCGATGAAGGATGGAAAACAAGATCCGGCACTAGTTCAACAAGGTTAAAAAATAAAGTTAACGTTGTTCGCTATTCAGTCGCGTTCAATGAGGCAGTGTTCAAAGAAGCACAATTGTATTGCACTTCCCAGTTAAGGGTTTCGTTCCTAATTCTTGATCACACTAGTCCTTTAGCTATATTATAAATATGGACTCTAGGAACTTCTGGGTTTAGGTCGACTGTTGAATATTCTTCAGGAATCTCTCGCCCCAGAAGGATTCCAGGTCGAATCGTTCAAAGTCTGGAAGAGAAAACAACACTTTATTTAATTAATTAAGCTTAAACGAAAAAACAAGGAGAAAGGTAATGCTCTAGACTGGGAATTTTTAATAGTAGCCAGTGGCTACCAGCGTGAAAAAAAATGGTAGCCACATTTCGATTTTTAATAGCCAGTTTTAAATTTCAGTATATACGACAAAAAGAAAGTGCGATTTTCCACAATAGAAAATTTTAGAAATGACATTTTTGATATGATAAGATTAACAGTAAAAAAAGTATAATACAAAATATGTAGTATTATGTGATTGACCATTATTGTTATTAGAATATTATTTTCTGTACAATCAGTTCAACTACTGTTAGTTTCGGAGAATTCTTGACGTCACCCACGACCCACGATTGTTCATGAAATTTTCTCATATCAAAATTGTTTAAATGAATAGGTGAGATCTTAATCAGATGTAAATCAATCACCTGTAGATTGCCGAAATCGTAAAGCAAAATTTAAAAATAAAATTTGCATTTAAGATTTTCATCACCCAGCTCTATTTACGTCACGCGGAGGAGGATGGAAAATTTCACCGATGAGCAACAACTATCATCAAGTCTTTCCTCCCGACAGAATCGAATCGGAGCGTTTTATTATTTTAGAAATGCAGCTTCAGTATTAATTATTTGTTGAACAAAAAGGAAAAAATATGATCGCCACATTTGGCGACTGGGGTTCGATTTTTAGGTAGCCACTTTCGATGTAATAGTCTCCAGTTGGCGACTGGCGACCGCTAATCTAGAGCTTTAGAGAAAGGCCAAGAGAAAACACTTAATTTAATTAATTCAGCTTACAAAAAAAAGAGAAAGGCCAAGAAAAAACACTGGATTTAATCAGTTTAACCTACTTTTTAATTCAAAAGAATTTAACAAAAATGAAAGAGTAGGTATTGACATGCTGACCATGTCTGCCCGTACCACCCCCTTCCAAAATCAGTTCGATCCGCCAGATCTCAAAAATTATTTTTTATTAGAGGAGTAAGAACCTTAGAGCCAGAACTTTTTGTTTGTCTGTCTGTACATCCAGAGGACATCTGTCTACTGTTTGTTGTGGACTTTTTCATTAAATAACTATTGGAATTTAGTTGGTTTAAAAATTTTTGAATTACGAGATGCTGCATACGGCGATTTTTATCTAATGTGCATAAATATTGCGTAAAAGCGGTCATGGCAACAGTTACTGTTACAAACTGGCTTATCTTTCTATTTGAATATAAGTAAGTATTTAAGTAACAGGAAAGTAGGCTATGTTAGTTCTTTTCAAACTTCTTGTTATATTTTTGATACGGTCTACAGTAGCAAATCAGAAATGGCTAATTTCATTCGTGACAGACATGACATAAGACAACTTTATTGGCTCTTAAAAAGTACTAAATGTTAATTGACTGTTAAAAAATTACCATGGGGTGATGAAAATAAAGGTCATGATTATAAAAAACGCTGAAATTTTCATTCTAGAGAAAATACTTAAAATTAATTGGATTTAAAACATGCCGTGACTGACCTGACAAAACTGAGACAGATTTTGAGTGACCTTATATTATTACCATTTGCTCTAACTGGTATGCATTTCAAGTCTAGAATTTTTTTGGAATCAATATACGATTCTGATGTGCCAACCAGAAAGAAAATATTAAGAAATTTATAAATAGTAAAATATTATAAGTATTTATTAGCGTGACTGACATGACAAATGTGACAGACATGACAAAGTTTTGATGTTCTATATTTAACTCAAATTTAATGTTCGATTTTTTTTACGAACTGTTTATTTTGAGGTATAAAAAGAGAAAATAAAGTGTCAAGATTTTTTGCCAAGCAGATTTTGTTTAAAATAAAAAAGTTGAAATTTAAAAAATGATGCTCATGGCGCATTTTCGTGGAATCAACCAAATATCAATTGCAAAACAACCTTTTTGTTACCAAGAGAGTTGTTGTGGTTGGCTTAGTATGCTTTTTGTTTGGTAGCAGTTGCTCATTAGTTGTTATATTATAAACTAGCAAATTTATACCCGTACTTCGCACGGATTAAAATAAATGTCAAATCGATCCAAGTATGTGTACCATATAACCTGTTATAAGATCATAAACTTAAGTTATTCTTCCCGCTTGTTATCAAGTATGAAATCCCGTTTCATTGCTTTATAATTCCAAAATCAAAAATACGGTGTAAAATGCACTCATAAATGTCATCAAAATTCCCTCATAAACACTTAAAACCTTTGAACTCTTTTGGCATGTTTTGGGAAATAATTTGGCGAGAAAATAGATATAGCTACAAACACACCCATTTCACAGCTCTAACACAATGATCTCAGCATAACCAACCAATTTATAAATTATTTTTTAAAAAACATTTTGCCCATTTGGCGTGTTTTTAAAAAATAATTTGGTGAGATAGGCATCATATTTGGCGAAAAAATAAAAAATAAACCCTGATATGCAGCTGTAGTGCGATGGCCTGAATTAACCATCACAGTTCAGTAATAGATTAACAAACATTTTGCAAACTTGGCGATATTGGCAACGTATTTGGCGAAAAAAAAATAAAGACATTATATCGTTATGTGCAGGTCTAGTGCGATGGCCTTTATTAACCATCATAGTTCAGTAATAGCTTAACAAACATTTTGCCTATTTGGCGAGTTTTAATTAATAATTTGGCGAGATTGGCCACATATTTGGCAAAAAAATAAAGACATATAACCCTTATATGCAGCTCTAATGCGATGGCCTTTGTTAACCATCACATTAACTATACATTTATTGCTTAAATATGCATATTTGCAATCAACAGAACCATCAATGAAGAAATCATCAACCAAAACCACAATAAATCCTGGAATGGAAACTGTATGGAATTACGTCACTTGAAACATGTCAATTATTTTCAAATAATGTATTTAGTTTCTGTGGCAACCAGAATATAATAAACATTTTCAATTTTATTTATTTTCTTCGGAAGTTTTATTTAATTTTTTTCAGCAGATGGCATCATTAAAGAAAAATATTATCGGATTTGAGCCAAAGTGGTGTAGTTTTTTTAGGAAATTCGAATTTTCTCTAAAAATAGAACATTTTGAGCTCTGAAAGTTCCCTATTCGTAACTTAAGTATAAAATACGCATTTGTGCCAAGTTACGAGTCAAACAAATGTCTAGTTTTTGAATCTATAAGGCACACACACATATATATACATACATACATACATACATACATACATACATACATACATACAAAACTTCATTTTTATTATTATAGATACTGGTAGAGCTAGTGCGGATTCAGGTCCAAAAGACAACAAAACTTTTACTTAGAACTTAGATATTATGTTGTGTTTAATTGTATAAATGACTGATGCTATTCATGTAACTGATCCTTTCCTTTAAACTTTTTTAATAATATGATTTTATGTGTCTTGATATATTTTAAATTGTATCTTTTAACTAAATAAAATGATTACAATTTATGAATAAAACCTGCAATTAATTTTCGTGTTTTTATTAAGTGAAATCGACCACACACAAACAATTTTCACTTTTCCTTATAGTTAACGTAACTCTTGGATGAAGCAGCCAGGTTTTTTTAGATAAAATATTAAAAAGATCTCTAGTATACTACTAAAAGAAAACCCAGGGAAGCTAGCATGGACTGTACTAGAAATCATAACATTGAGGGAGTATTCTTGAAAGGGTTAGAGCAGGTAGGATTTGTTGAGAACTACAATTATAATTGTGCAATGAAATTAAAAATAAATACAATCGTTTGCAATGAGAAGCCTACTTCCCCCTACTATTCAAAAACAGAAAAAATTACTTTAAATGTTTGAAACTTGTTTAGTTATGAAAAAAAAATCCCTCCTCCCATACTGGCTTTAATCATCTTCTTACCAGTGATGGGAAAAAAAAATATTTAAAAAACAAGTCCTTTTGCTTTTATCACAGTATGGACAACTAAAAGAAACAATTTATCTAAAATATGAAAAACAAAAGAACCTAGTTTAAAAATTTCATAGTTTTTTTTAAGGTGGAGGGATGGGGAAGAGGGGGAGGTTCTAAAAATTTATTCATATGTTGGACAATCAACACATTATTAAATAGAAATACAACACATATACATGGAGAAAAATCATTAACAGATCTTTTCATACATATTCAATGCAAAATACCCTTTTTTATAGTATTTACTGCTGAAAAAAGTGTAGTAGCAAAAAATCACACTTGAACCAAGTGCTATGTTATTATTTATTACAATAATACCTGTCAGCTCAGCTGCTTCAGTTTTGGTGTTATTAAAAAGCTTGCACATTCTTATTTTTTAAAATAGAAATAGTATTTTGTTATAGAAAAAAAATTAAATAAAGTAACTTCAATAAAAAAAATACCCATATCATAATCTCTGAAATAAGGGTGTTGAAGCATATATTAAAGGTATCTAACAAAATATTTCATATTCACATACAATTGTGGTTCTTTGTTTTAATGAGCTTAATAGAATTGATGCCCGGGGCAAACTACACTGCTCAAAACAATTAGGGGAATGCATGGTTTAAACCATTTCGCCCCCAATGATTCCATTTGGAATCATCAGCGTCCGATTTTTTTCCAAGTAAGTTGAACTCGTACTTATTTATTATTAGATGAAAGAATCATGTCTTTTGAAGAATTAAATAATGTTTGTTTTAATTGAATGAAAATATGAAAAACATGGTAAAATAAAATTCATTCCCAAAAACTTCTATGAAATAAATTGACCCAAAATTCTTCACGCTTGCATTCTTAGAAGTCTAAAATTTGATTTTACCTTTTTTTTACAATTAAAATTTTGAAAAAATTATGGTTATAATTTATTCAAAAGATATGATTCCAATTTTTTGCCCCTTAAATTTTAGTTAAAAAATAAAGATTTGTTTCCCTGTTTTTTACCATTTCAATATGGATGCATAAGGAATCTATTTCACAAATTTTAGATATTTATAATAAATAATAAGACGTTAGAACTGGACGGGTAAGCAAAAGTACGCAAAGTACTCCCCTAACGGTCGTATCCACCAGCCACGGGATCAACCTGGGACAGCCTAATCTAGTTTTATTCCTCGAAATGCTTGATCGTGTTTTAAATCGGTGTCCCTATCCACCAGCACAGGATTAGGTGTTCGGCAGACTACCTTCCGGAAGTTTTCTCTGATTGGCCAACTGCAATGTTAGTCTTTATTTGATTGGTTGGTTGGTATGATATAGGTGCATGTTTTTTTCCGGGTTGCTTTATTTGATAAACTTTGAATAGGAGTTGTAAAAAACAAAGTGAAATAAATATGTTCATTTTTTTTTCACTTTGAAGAATTTTTTTCGTGGTTGCACCTCTCTGCTGGTTGCGTTTCAATTTGAAAATAGATTTTTTAGTTGCTTCGCGTGAAGGGGGTGTGCTTTTCTTTCTAATAGCCAATGAATAATATTTTGCAACACTTTTTTAAAATATGTTTGGCTCAAAAAAAATTAGTCAATTTTATTAAGGGGGTGATAGGAGTCTTAAAAATGTGCAAAGAAGGTACTACAAAGCAAAGTTTGATCTTTCATGTAATTTTTTAGCTACTCAATATATAAGTATAATTTTTTATATGTAATTCTAAGAGATTTATTTAATGTTAAACAAAATTTTAAATTTTATAAATGATATTAAACATAAAGCAATTTGAACACATTGGGGATTAGGCTTGCGCGGTAAATTTTGAGGTCAAAATTGAAAAAATGACAACGAAAATGACTTTATATTGTACAAATAAGTACAAACAAGGACTTATACCTAAATTCTCAACTCAATTTGAATTAGAAATTATTTTAAGAACTTTTTTCTAAAAAAAATTAATAAAAATTTTGAAATTTGGATTTAAAGTTTTTAAAAAATAATTTCTAATTAAAATTGAGCAGAGAATTTAGGTATAAGTCTTTGCTTGTACATATTTGCACAATATAAAGTCATTTTCTTGGTCTTTTTTTGAATTTTGACCTCAAAATTTACCGCGCAAGCCTAATCCCAATGTGTTAAAATAGCTTTATGTTTAATATAATTTATTTTAGTTTTGGCTAAAGCTTCATAAATTTTAAAATTTGTTTTATGTTAAATAAATCTTGTAGAATTACATAAAAAAAATTATACTTATATATTGAGTAGTTAAGAAATTACATGAAAGATCAAACTTTGCTTTGTATTACCATCTTTGCTCATTTTTAAGACTCCTATGACCCCTTAATAAAAACGATCCAATACCACTGTTAAAATAAATTTTAAAAGGATTTGTACGAAAAGAAAATAAGTACGCAAAAAATCCTAAAGATGGGCTAGTTAGGTCTGGGGTAGGCTAGTGCATGTGAAAATCTTAATTTTCAACGTTTTGATGCATCGTAATTTATTGTTTGCAAAATTTATACTATAAAAAAAAAAAAAAACATTTTGGTAAGCTTAAATATTTATGTTGTTTTCACCTCAATTATATTTCGCCTTCCAATGTGTTCTAAATTTTCTATATCGTTTAACGGTTTAAATCTTCCTTATCATAAGACTCGTAGCAATCGGCCATCTTTTCTGTTCGCAAAACTGCTCGAACGCTATTGGTAGATGGAATGTAGTACCAGGTATAAACCACCTCGAGAGGTGGTTTATTCTCGAGCGCCTAGTCTAGGATTAGTCACGCGCTTACGAGCTGGTGGATACCGTTTTGCGGCTAGTCCCGCACTAGAACCGGTTGAGAGAATAAACCGCGCCTAATCATGGTTGGTGGATACGACCGTAATCAGTGCCGGATTTCGGCCTAGACCTGAGCCTAGGGGCCCAGTGTGGAAGGGGGCCCTTAAAAAGTTAGAATCGCCATAAAAAAAATTAAAAGTCGCCCAACTCCGAAAACTCAGTAACTTTGATCATTATTATGAGTTGAAAGCCAGGCGCGCAACCACGGGGGGGGGGGGGGATTAGGGTCAGAAACCCCCCCCCCCCAGAATAAAGCATACCCGTATTATAGTAATAAATTTATTACATTAAGGATAAAAAAAAGTCCTAAGTGAAAAAAAAATCCATAAGGAATGATCATTTTTTAAATCTGCATAAAACAAAAACGAAACCCTTTAAATCTTCGTAGTGGAATTTAAAAAAAAGCGTGCCAAATCTGATGATATGATGTCTGGAGCCGAATTTTTTCTTTTTATGTTCAACGTTTTTTTTTTTTTTTTGTCTGGGGGGGGGGGGGTTAGTTCGCAAAATCTGCAAAAGGTTATTGTATTTCGTGGCAAATGTTTTAAAAAAGATTAAGAAAATCAAAAAAACCTAGTCAATAAAAAAATTACCGCGCAATAAGATCTCTTCTCGGAAATGATTTTTTTTTTTATTAGTTATTATTTGTTGGGAAGGTAGCATTGTTGGAGGTGCCGCTTTATATTCCCACCACGTGCTAATCCTAAATAATTATCTAATAATAAGGAATGTTCTTCTGTAAAACGGTTTATTTTTAATGGTTTTTAGTTATCTTTTAACTGTCCAAGTAAAAAATAAAGTGTACTTAAAACTTAAGGGAGGATATTTCGAGCCTTTCATTAAGAGAATGATTGAGGATCTTAAGAGTAAATTATTCACCTTTATATAGTGAATTGATAAGATACAGGTTATTCATTTAAAAAAAATTTTTCTTGCAATTATCCTTGGCTGGGGAGCCCTAATCGGTTTAGGGCCGTTTCACCTAGATATGCGAAAGGTCCCTTTCGGTTCGGGGGTTCGCGGGCAACGCCCAAAAATAACCTGCCCGACATATAAAGGGCCCGTGCAAAACAAAAATG
>JAJQQY010000099.1:0-145818 GCA_023701765.1 Hylyphantes graminicola
CCCTTACCTCGAAAACCGGCCAGGACGGCTCTACCAGCAAAACATCGGGAAGGGCCGGTTTCGGCTACCGTTTCGTTTCCAAATAGGGGTGTTGGGTATGTTAAAAATTGAGCGTGCTGTGGAAAATAAAAGTATCCGTAGTGATCATTTCTGTCGTTAAGTCATCTATACAATTGGACCTTGTGGAACTTTGTATAAAATAACATTGTGAGTAAATTGCATGGACACAAAAATTTGCAATAATGGGCCGGTCTTCATATTAATAATGTTACTAACTTTAAAATTTCAATTAGCACACCCCTTTTTGAGTCATATTTCAAATCTATGACCATGTTAATACGAAATGCAAATTTTGTTTAGTTTTTAAGCATTATTAGGGAGATAGAGACGTGCAAAGTTTAGTTCCCATAAGGTTAAATGAGTTGCCACATAAAAAAACTACCCATCTATAAATAATTAAGATAATGAACGATATTTTTTATGAAATGAAATTATAACAACCCAAACAAAATGCATTCAATATTGGGGTATTTAAAACCAATTTTTATATTTTTAAAATAATTATTATTTTAATTTTTAAAAAAATTATGAATAGAAAACCCTTAATATTTTTAATGAAATATATTTAAGAGGGAAGTTTAATTGAAATCCCAATTTTTAATTTCTTTTATCATAATTTTGACTGAGTATATCACAAAATACTTTGTAATTGGCGCTTCAGGGGACTGTGATAAGATTATATATGAACTTGATAAACAAATACGGCTTTTGGAAGGAAGATAAACATCATTAAACCAACTAACCTTGAGATGGTCCCTATAGGACATCAAGTGATTCGATGGAATAACTCGTTAAATATTCATCCAAAGTAAACAAAAAAACTAAGATTTAGGGATTTTCGAGGATGCTTAACATTTCTTAAATAATCAAATATGGGTGTTACTTTTGGAAATTTTCAAAGGTTGTTAACATTTTTAATATGGAGACCTCCTTATGAAAATTCGTTTTCATGCAATTAACTTAGAATGTTATTTATTCACAAAGTCAAAAAAGGTCCGATTCATTGGATGCTAACGGCCGAATAATCATGGGGTATTTTTTTTGATACAGGACGATTCCATTCTCGCTTTTTTCCTGCCTAGAAATTTGTATTTCGGGGATGAGAAATTCTCATACCTTGTGAGGTTAAAGGGTTTAAAAGAACATTCAATAATAAAATCATACCTTAAAACCCCCAAATAAAAAAATGGAATGGAGGCTGACTCGGAAATAGCATTGAACTTGTCATTTACTTTTCAAATAATGAATATAGTTTCTGATTGTTAATGGCAACGGAAGGAATGTACCTTAATTTGAATTTTTTCGTAAAAGTTTTTGCAGTTGAACCTCTGTTACATGAACTCGAATTGTAGCAGCGTAACATTTCGTATTAACTGAATTTCATGCTAATACGTCAAGCTTTTTTTTTTTACATTGAATAAGCAGTAAATAGTTTAAAAAAATTAACATAAAAATTATTGTATTTTATAATTTAATACACTAATAATATAAGCATACATAGAAATTCAGTTTAGAAATCCAAAGTATAAATAAAAAAATTTATCTTAAACTTTTCAACCTGAATAGAAGATCTAAAAAAAATAACCTTAAAGAAAGTTTTTTTTTTTCATTTAAAGAAAAATGAAATGCCTTCATATGGGACTATACAGCTACCTTATAAGGAGCCAATATTAGAGGGGACTCAATGTTTTCGAAAAAAATTGCTGGTTTGCCTCTTTTATTTTTAAAATGATTGTTATTATAAACTTTTGTACTTGTAATGCACAGTGACTTAAACATAGGTGACTGGCTGTTCATAGTAAAGCAGCTTAGGGATGGAAAACAAACGTTTTCAAAAAACCGGAGGATTCCGGTTTTGACTGTATACCGGGGGGGGGTTTTTTGTACTGAGGCCGTCTGAACGAAAACGGATTTTTAGGCAAAAAATCGGATGGAAAATGGAAAAACCGATTTTTCTAAAAAAACCGACATCCCTTTGAAGATTTAGCGTATGTCCTTAACATCACAAATTGCCAAGAGGGAAAAGTTTGCTACATATGGCAAATTAACGCTACGTTTCGTTACGAAAATATTTCAAATTGTCGGCACAGACCTGAATACCAGTGGCCAAGCAGCCCGGACTGGCCCATCGGCCCTCGGGGCCGGTGCGCCTTTCTCAAAAAAAAAAAAAAAGTAAATGATTGGTCCTACGCGTTCCGTTTTGAGATGTATGGATGGAAACGGAACCTCCCAAGGTTGCCGCCATGGCTTGAATCCTTTACCTTAAACCACCCCCGACAGAATCAATTTAAAATTGACATTTTGTCAAAAAACTATCAAAAAACGGATCGAAATAGGGTGCCTTCCTTTTTAATAAAAAGCGCCATATGCTTCTTGACACCAGAAAATAAATAATAATTGCAAACAACCAAGTCCATACAGCGCCTATGTGATGTCACAGGCGCTTCAATGAACATACCTGTTCGCAATCATCTTATAATTTGTATTCCGTTTCGCATACCGGGTTGGTCAAAATATGAGTTTAGGTGTTTCAGTCCAGTTGGTTTTAAATGAGTGATCTAAAAATAATTGCATCAAGGAGTATATGGAGTATTGAAATGCTTTTAATAATCACATACCGCTTTTAGCGTGCATGCATTTCTCAATTTTTGGAGTAAAATAGCTCTCTTTATATAAGAACGGTGCACGCAAAAATGTCGTGATCTACAGTGTAGGGTGCTAGGTTAGTGTGTGGCCCCATCACTTGACGCGTTTCTAAAAAATACGAGATAAATCGCCTAGTGCTACATTAGTTAACAAAAACACAAGTATTAGAAAAAAGCGCATTTTTTAACACCTTTTAAATATGGGTTTGTTGTTATTAACTCGAAAACTGGAGGCAAATCATATTTGAACTGTTTTCATTGGAGCGCCATATTACACAAAAGACGCTCTGAGTTTTCTTGTTTAACAATTTCAATACCTGGTGCCAAATCTATATTTCACTTCGTTCGTTGGAGCGCCTACAATTTAATAAGGCGCTCTTGTAGTTTCATTGTTGAGCCTACAATATAATTTTAGGTTTTGGTCCAGGAATCCCTCCCCACCACCCACCCTGTTCAAATTTTATTTTTGTTAAATCAATAAAAAAATTCCAAAGTGAAAAAAAAAATCCTGATGGACAACAAAACTATTTCACATTACTAAACTTTAAGCTACAAGTTTACCTTCATTATGTTATGTAAAATATAACGATTTTTTTCTCCACAAAATTGTATTATATAATTATTTCAAATTATTTCGGTGTTGTTATAGTTTGAATTATCATTGCACTAGAGTGCTCGGAGGGCTATTGGCGACAGGCGTCGAACTTGAGGAGAACACAGTCAAATGACGAGCAGACACCTGAGTAGGCACCCAGCAGCCGTTAAAGGGGGACTCGTAAGCATGCGTGGACTTTGAAGGATATTTAACGTGCACTCTCGCCACAACGGGAGTTATTTTCATCTGACCATTTTTGGCTGCCACGGCGTCGTTTATAGGTCGCAGTTATTTGTCGTGCCGGGACCCAAACCTGGGACCTTCCGCATTTGCTTGGCGATATATGCCCAACCCCAACTAGGCTCCCAGCCCGATTTCACGTGTAAAATCAATATTATATTGAATATCAAGAATGACAATATGGTTTATAGTAATGTTGTAAGAAAAAAATAAATTATGATTTATGAATAAGTTATATTTATTACTTTCAATGACCTAATATGAAAAGATAAGGTACTGTGTGAACTAAAAAAGTACCCACTTGAGGTTATGTCCTCCCGTTATTCATCCTAAAAGGAACTCGGACCTTTTTGACATTTGGTGAACCAATTAATTCTGAGTTAATTGCATGACACAAAATTTGCATAAGGGACCGTTCTTCATATTAAAAAGTTACTAACTTTAAAATTGTCCAATAGCAACACCCCTTTTTGAATCCTATTTCTAATACTACTGACTATGTTAATACGAAATGCAAAATTTTGTTGTTTTTAAGCATTTTTAGAGGAGTATGGAGTCGTGCAAAGTTTATATGTCCCATAATGTTAAATGAGTTGCCTCATAAAAACTATCCAATTATAATTTATTAAGATAAGAAACAAAATTTTTTTTCTGAAAAGATATTATAATAAACCCAACAAAAATGATTTCAATATTGGGGTATTTAAAAACAGTTTTTATTATTTTCAATAATGTATTATATTAATTTTTTTAAAAAAATATGATAGAAACCTAAAATATTTTTACAGAAATAAATTTAAGACCAGGGTAGAGTTAAGCGAAATCCAATTTTTATAAAATGTTTATTCATAATTTGCTGAGTAAATCACAATAAACTTTTTAATTGCCCTTTAGGGACTGTGTAAATGATTACGTTGTGTAATTGATATATAAGGACGGTTTGCATGCATGCTTGCTTGTCATTTAGAGATGGTTCCCCAAAAAGTCCACAAGTGATTCGATTGAATAACTCGTCACATATCATCCAAATGTACAAAAACTTGATTTAGGGTTTTCAAGGTGCTTAACATTTCTAAGTTATTAAAATTGGGTGTTACTATTGGAATTTCAAAGTTCGTAATACTTTTATATGAAGACGGCCCCTTATGCATATTTTGTATCGTGCAATTAAACTCAGAATGTTAATTGATCACAATCTCAAAAAGGTTCCGATTCAAAAGGCTGACTAAACGGATGAAATAACCTCAAGTGGGTACTATTTTATTTCCACGCAAATTGGAAGTATTGCGATGGGGTTCGAAAATCCGAAATGGAGATTTTGGTTTTTTCTATTGTTTTGGAGGGTACTGATTCCAATGAGAGATTTTTGGAATTGAGAACGTCTCTTTGATATCACCTACAGCTTGCTGAAATAAAATAACTATGTACATTCATATTTGATACACACTATCTTAACACTTTTTCGAACGTCATATAAGTTTTTTGGGTGAAAATTATTGCACAATGCGCAATTTGTAGTTGCAATAGAACTTTGTTGGTTTTAAAAAGTATTACAAAAAAAAGTTGCATGCGTCAAATCAAATAATAATTCAATATCTGAGAAATTCACACTTTCTTTTTTCGTGTTGCTTTGTATGGTAATAACTTTTACAAATAATAAAAAATTTCTTAAATTTTTTTTAAAAAAAAATTTCACAATTTTCTGATTAAAATAAATGGAATTTTTCTTTGTCATATATTTATTTTTATTGAAATGAACCAACGAATATTGTAACATAGAGTAAAAAAACAAAAAAAATTAAAACCGAAACTAAGGGATGGTGTTTTAAAGGAGTAAATAAAAATAACCTAAGGGGGGTGGGGGGGGTATATACTTTCCGGTAATAATGATCCGTGAATATTTTGATACAGGCTTTTTTTCTACAGTTTGTAAGAAATATTATTTTGTTTTTTTGAGAAGTTTGTATTAATGTTTCCTAAATATATGAGAAAATTTGGTTTTAAAATTCATTCATAATGTACCAGATTCAAATACTTTTATTGTTAAAAAGTTTAATATTGATTAAAGTTTTGTAACAAGGGCTTTTATGTTTGTCTTCGGACTCCTCTAGGAACATAGGGCAAATTGGGAAACGGGGATACAAAAAAGGGCCTTTTTATCTTTGTTTTCTTTCCCGCTCGTATTCAATAACGATCAGCGCCGGTCGTTTTATTGCGTCTAGTCTCAATGGTCACAAATCTATCATGTCGCGATATTGCGCTATTTTACAGGGAAATGCATAATTTTTCTTTGGGAATAAAGTGTGGTGGGGTGGCGCTGATGAGATCACTGAAGCCACTGACACCTGCTATCAAGGATGAATATTGTTTTCATCTTTTTTTGTTATGGCTTTTATAGTTTTATTTTGCTTATTATGGCAGTTAGATGAGTGTGCGCATGAGTTTCGCGCCTTTTTCTCTCGATATTTCATGAGCAAGTAGGATGTCATATGTGGCTTTATGTGAAAAGATAGGTTTCTATGAGAGAAGATATTCAAAAGAAATATATTGGTTTCTACATTTAATCAATAAGTAAGTTCTAAATTAAAAAAATTTCTGACACCTTAATAATAGTAAAATGTATAATATACTTTAAAATTTTGTGAAATTGTTGAACTTAGAATATTTGTAAAGGTGGCACTTTAACGACTAGCACGGGGTGAATAAATTAAAATATTGAAAGAGATGTGTGAGATAGATTTATATATGAGAAAGAACATTGATCCAGCCTCCGTGCGAAAGGCGTCACTTCGGTTGATGAGATTAGAACTTTATTGATTATTTAATTATGAAATATTTTAACTACACTTGTTTCAAATGTTATTGTTTTCACCAATTTCTTAAAAATTTGTTTTTTCATGCAAATATTTTTGTAGTTCGAATATTTTTTATTAAATTTTTACAAATTAAATGAATGTTAAAATGTATCTTAACACCATATATTTTTTAATTAAATTTAATATTTGAACTTGTCAATCAGGATTTCGAATCAGGATATTTGAATTATTCAAATGCAGATAAATTTTTTTTTAAAAAAATCTACAAATAAGTTATTTCTTACTATGGAATATTTCTTATGATGTCTCACTCTCCATGCTGCGATTTCATTGGTTATTTTGGTTTCTTTGACAAAGTGTTGAAACAAGCCCATTACATTTATTTTTAATTTTAAAAAATGAACCATTAAATATCTATCAATACAATAGTTAGTTATGTAAAATTAAAACTAATTATTGTTCATTAATTATAAATTAAAACACTGCATTTATCATGAAATTATAAATAATTTCAATGGGAATGTTTCTCATGATGTTACGCTCTCCATACTGCGATTCATCGGTTGTTTTGTTTTCTTTCCCTACTAGTGAAACATGTCCATTGATTACTTACGACGTCACGCTCTTGGCTCTCCGTACTGCGATTTTATTGGTTGTTTTGTTTTCCTTCCGTACTACGTGAAACAAGCCCATTAAAATTTTAATACAAAAAATTCAATTAAAAAATATATAATTAAAAATAATTTTAATTGGAAAAATAAATTGAAAAATGGTTAAAATTATTACACATCAGCGATTCACGCCTGTACGAGGTCGTAAAATTAATTTAAAATAAATAAAATTTAATTTTTGTGCAATTAGTTTTGCATTTAGTATATTTTTGTAATTTGAATTTTAACAAATTAAATAAAAGTAAAGCAGGGGGGGGGGGGAGGTTGCGCCCCTTGGAGTCGGAGGGCCCGGTAAAACTGCGCCTTTGTCAGGGAGCCAGTCCGGCCCTGTTGGCAAGCCAGAAGTGGGACTTGCATCTATTCTAAAGTCACGTGGGTTTTTACCAATCACAGCCGCTTGGTGTTTTTTAATGTTTTTGCAGACAATTTTTTTAAGCATTGTTGGTATTTTGCTCTTTTGGCTTTTATAATAAATATTTAATTACATTCTTTTAATCTCTGAGCATATTAACAATCGTGAATATGTTACTCTTAATTCAGTAACGTTTTGTGCAAGATGCCAAATGCTTAAGTGCAATTCCTAATTGTAAAGAGGGGTATAAAAAAGGATTTGTCATACTTCACCCGGTAAAATTCATTTAGTTCTGCATATTTTTAGTAATTATGTGTTCTTCATAAACTATAATTTCTATCGAGGGAATTTATTCTAAAAGCTCTTTAAAGCTGAAGAATCATATTCATGATTAAATCAACGTTGTTAGAACTCTAATTAATAAATATTTTGGGCCAAGTCAATTAAATTAATGGTCTGAATATTGACAGTTTAGAAGTCGAATATTTTTTGTACAATTTGGTCAAAAAGAAAAATGTTTTTGTAATCGTAGTTTTTGAGTTGTTTATATTTAAGAAGTAGAACATTTGTTGAATTTGGAATATATTGATGTGTTTTAGAAAGTTGATTTATTCCAGGTGAAATAAAGGAAGAAGCAATATTTCAAAAAAAAAATTGATTTTTTTTTAAATCGGATCGTTAGGACGAAAGTTATAGAGACGGCTGAAAATATTCACCATGTCAAAATAACCAACTTATATACAGCAACACTCTACAAAAACCTACTAATGTTCTTTTAAATTAATTTTTATAAAGAGTCCACGTAATTCAATTGTCAACATCTTAAATAGACGCACAAAATCAAATTAATAATCTCATATCTATTAAGAAGATCTTTAAAAACTAAACTAGTGATTCATCCATGCTCCTTTCCAAGCTCCTTTATCATAATTTTAGATTGTCGGCCGTCGGTCTCAGTGTTCAGGTCGTTGTGGAAAAACTCGCCAAATGGTAAACTCGCCATATATGAATATGCTAGCCAAACGCGACACAGTCATGTGACTGTGTAAGTTTAGATGATTAGGACACTTTAGGTTTGCCAATGCGCAGTGCCACTCTATCAGGCGCGCACCCACATGGGGGGGGGGGGGGGGGGGGGCTAAAGGGCTATAGCCCCCCCCCCCCCCCCCCCCTCAAGAAAAATAACCCAATTTTTTTAAATCGGCCAATCATAAGTTCGAACAAAACAAGCAACAACATCTTCTTGTAGTTAGTCAGTGGGTTTGAACAAAAAGTCTCCTTCAAATCTGACGTCATAATTGTTCAAAACGCTAAACCCACTATTCCGGCAGCCAAATAAATTTCTAAACGATTACAATGGAAGAACACTGATTAGGTGTTCTCAGTTCTTTTTGTATGATCTTTGATGCATTTTCGTCGTGCGATAGCCAGGGTCGTAAGTTATAGGTGGGAGGGGGAGGGGGAGAGCCCCCCCCCCCCAATAATTAGGTGAGGGAGGGTTGGGGCTCCCCCCCCCCCTCCCCTATAAAGCCCATTTCCATTTATTATCATACAGGCGCCCTTTTTAACTTTTTTAACAATCCATTTTTTTTACAGTTATTTGGCAATAATATTTAATTCTATCTTTATTTTAATTTCTTATTTCACCTTAATATTTTTTAAAACCACTATTTGCGTTGCGCCTTCACTAATAATATAATAAACAACCGATGTTTAAACTGGTATGAAGAGCATACTGTTTTCTAAGGGGGCTATATCAAGGCCGTACCCACCAATTATCAGTGTCTTTATCTTTTTCCCCCGAAATGCAACTGGACCAGCTGGACTAGGACACAAAAGACCGTCTCTGACAACAGGGATTTTTTTTCTGTGCGGGGAAAATCCGTTATCTCGAAGACTGAAGTGATTTTCAAGGAAAGCCGGTGTCCTTGGCAAAGCAATAAAATTTGGTGGGGGATCACAAGATTGACTCTGGGGACAAAAGGGGGCTTGGAAATTGGGGGGCTTGGCTTCTAGTTGTACAACTGTCTGCTGTTGTTCCATCTTTCAGTAGCAAGAGACCATCTACGGAGGGGAGGTCTGTTCCTGGTCGCGTGATTTGAAGTAAATCCTTTCTATTTATTTGCGAGTGGTTTTTTTTAACGAGTATGCGCGTTGTTCAAAAATGAAAGCTAATTTTTATCACTTTTTTCCTTGCTTTTCTTATGCTCATAATTTTCGAAACCTTCTAAACTTCTTAATTATATCTTTTAAAATAAGTTTCATTTTTAGTCAAAAATAAGGTAAGAAATTACTATTTATTTTTTATTATCGTTATATAATTACTTATTAAATGAATAATTTTGGAGTGTTAAATTGCATATTTTTTCAAATATGTACTTGTACTTAAAATATTCTAAATCAACAAAAGAAACTAAAATCTTTGTTATTATAAATATAAATAATAAATGTAAATTTTACAATTAAATTGCGTGTCGAAGCTACTTTTCGATAATTTCATGAAGCAATAAAGTTTTTTGCACGGTTGTATAGATATTCGCATTGTTATTTTAGAAAAATGTATAAAAGATCAATTAATTTGGAATCATACTATTTTCCTCTCTACTCTCTATTAATACATTCCGAGGTAAAATAAACAACAAAAAAAACTTCGGCAGAGAAAATGTTGCAGGCATGTTAGGCCAAAAATTCAACTTTTTACAAGGTACTATTATAAAGCCAATAATTTTTATTGTGGTAGTTGGGTTTTTGCTTTGCTTGAGTGGAATATCTTTCGTTTATTTCCTATTATATTTATTTTATTATTATTTTAACATTATTTTAAATTACTATTATTTTTTTGTATTATTGCGTTTTTGTACGTATTTTCATAACTTCTTTTCCAAAGTATTTTATTTCTTTTATTTCTTACCAGTAATTTTTTTAATCTAATAAAAATTTGAAATAGTTTTGTCATAAATTATTCTTACATTTTTACTTTATTAAGTAATAAAACTTGTTAAAGAACTGTTGTTTTTAAAACAACTCTAGTAGGGGAGCAATTGTTTAAAAAGAACATAAATAAAACATCTCTAATTCTAAGGAGTATTTGAAAAGTTTTTTTTTTTTTTTTGGCCCAAGTCCCCGGTCAGCCCCCCCTATAAATATTTTCTGAGTGCGCCACTGCACTCTATGTTATGTCTCTGGTAATGCACGGGTGAAATTAAAGAATCGAAATTTTGATACTCAAAAAAATATTTTACATAGCTTTTATCTATGTAAATATGAAAAGTATTTCGACACTTAAGTTCCCACATGTGCTTTCTCATTGTTGTGCAAGGATCAGACTTACTGTACGGTAACCCTTGGTGCGGAATTTTCGGATTTCGAGATAAAAAAAATTTTGTGGCAACTGTCTGACTTCGACTGATGATTCGAATTTTTTGACTTCGCAACAAGATCGTTTTCCGGCAATCCTATCTGACCTTTATTTGCTCATTTCGGTTGGGTTTTTCGTCGACTTTTCGCGCGGTTTTGGAAAGTTTGCCAAGAGTTACCGTTCAGTTAATTTCTACCATTGTGCGAAGTGAGATAATAGCACATATGGTAAACTTAAGTGAGGATTTACTGACTCACCCGGTCACTTATTTCTTCCAATGCATAAATGAAACTGTAATCGCCAAGTTCCTTTACAAATGCGTTGCCTCTCCAATATGAGATTAGAGAAAAATCGTTTGAAAGGTAGCATCACACACACACATTATCTCCTTGATGATTACAATGTATTTCTTTTCCAGTTTGCGAAATCCTGATATAAGATAACCCCGATATCAGATGTAGGATAAAATTGTAATCGTATTCCAATTTCTTATCATTATCTCCATTCTGACGTATTCTTCTATTGATTTTTGATTTAAATATTGCACACAAAACTATACTTGTCTTAGTAAGGAGAGTTATAATTAATTGCTGTATATGAAAATCCCATTGTTTTCCATGACGTAAAATCATTTATGTTTTGATTGCTGGATTTCATTGGTGTTTTCGGGGATTGGTTTATCTTTAGATTCCACCTAAGGATACCTTGTATATACAGGGTGGTTAGCCCCCTCGGTGGCTGAATGGTTAGTGTACTGGCCTTTGGAGCGGCTGAGGTCGGGTTCGAATCCCCGGTCAGGCATGGATATTTGTACTTGTCAATAAATGTTGTTATTTGTGTTTGTGTGGTCCTTTTCTTTGTGTGTCTCTTGTGACTGTCCCTTCTGGCGAGCGGGGTAACGGGCTACATAGCCTACGCCCTTCCCTTCTAGAGGGCGCATTTGCATTCCATTCTATACAGGGTGGTTATAAAATAACGCTGGCTATTCGGAATGGTCTGTAGCTTGAATGAATAATCTAAATGCAATAGTTATTTATACAACAAGTGTGAAAAGTAACACTTTTTAAAACTAGTGGATTTTATTTCACGAACGAGGATACGAGCTAGTGAAATAATTACACGTGTTTTAAAAAGTTTACTTTTCGCACGTGTTGCATACACTATTTTTTATAATTGGGTGAAAAAAAATATCATTGGTCCAAAAATATTCCACGCGCATTTATATCTTTAAATAAAAAGTAGATCTATACAAATCTGGATTTTATTAATATTATGAAATAGAAATTTTAACTCGAAATGTTGGCATCTTATGAAAAGAGTGAAAAAAAGTTTTTTTTCACTGCTTTTGGGGGAAAAAAGTACTTTTTTTCACTGTTTCAAAAGTTGGAATTTATGCACGCTTCTGATATTGAAATTATAATGTAAAAGTCGGATTTTTTTTTCACGCAATTATAAGAAAAACTTTGAGACAATTACTATTTAAGAAAGGAGTGAAAGAATGGAGTCATAAAAAACAAACTCATCACTTGACCAGGTTTCTAATTTAAGGAACGCAATTGGATGTGTTGGTCGTAATTAGCCATAATTGGCTATGCCTCGTAATTTAGAACCTTGGTCAAGAGACGAGTTTCTTTTTTATGATTCCATTCTTTTTGAAAAAAAAACCTCGTCTCTTGACCATTGTTATAAATTACGAGGCGTTTTTTGCTGTGTTTGCCGCAATTGGCCATAATTGACTAAGTCTCGTAATTTAGAACCCCGGTCAAGAGACGAGTTTGTTTTTCATGATTATTCTTTTTTTATGATTATTTTTTAGCATTCTATCTTTTTTATGGTTGCATTCTTTTTCCCCTCTTCTTGATTAGTATTTGTCTCAATTTTTGATGCATTTGGATTATTCATTCAAGCTAGAGACCACTCCGAATAGCGAGCATTATTTTATAACCACCCTGAATTTTATACGTATGTCTATGTATAAGTATTTTAATTTCTATATTTATTGTTTTTAGTATAGGTAATATTCCTAATTTGAATTTATTGGTCTAGTGATATCTGCCAAAAAAGAGTAACGGTTTGCGACGAGCGGTTGCACTTAAAAAACTTATTATATTTAAGGTTTTAATTAAAGCATTCGGTACTATTCGTAGCAATAAAGACGCCAAAAATGTACCACCACCCCGTCTAAAAACTAAATATTTTCAATTCACCTTAAACTGTATATGCTGTGTAGTCGCTAGATAAAATAATATTTTGTTAAAATTATATTTTTTGGGATATTGAACTGGTTTTAGAATTTATAATGCAGTTTAATCAAATTAGTTTATGCACTATTGTTTGTAATTTTGAAATAAGCAATCAACATTGGTATACCAAAATGGAAAAAAAAACATTTATTCCAAATCAATACAAACTAAGGATTACAATGCTACACAACACTTCTCGGTCATGTTATTTTTATAATTTGGGTAAATCATGGTTTTAAACCATTGTCACAAAACCAACTGGATCGGCAAGGTAGGTTTTGTGCTTCTCACAGGTTCTGTGTGGAATATGTTTAGTCTTCTTACATTCAAAAGTTCATGGAGCACCATTTCTGCCGATCTTTTTCTTCTCAAGTCGTCTCCTTGTCAATTAACACGTTGGATGCCACTGACTCATTAAGGAGTCGCGTGGTTCCGATTCACCGATAACAGCACATTCTGATGAAATTCATAGTACCATTTCGCAAACCGTTCTTATGAGTTCAAGTTCGTTTGTAACTTTTGCAACCGATCCTTCTGTGCTTGGAATAACACTTGGTGATTTGAAAGAGGGCATTCTATTAAAAATTACGAGGAAATTAAATCCTTCGTCTCAAGTGTAGGGCGACCAGACACATGGCATATATACCCCATTTCGTAAAGGGATTCAGTTTGTTATTCAACAATCTAGCTATAAAAAATGCAAATAGTCTGTGTTTTTTTTTTGCTTTTTTTCAAAGAAAAACTACCCAAAAATAAATATTAAGAAAATTTAATGATTATTTCTTAGTCGAAAAGTTAATCACTGAAGCAAATCTAGTAATTGACTTTCAATTCAATTATTAGTGCCACAGATGATGAGTTATTCGGTTGGAAAAGGCCAGGAACATTTCCTTCTATTTTTACGACTATGTAGCTATCGTGTAGCTTTAGTTAGTGACGTTAATTCAACCTAACCTTGCTATTTTATGATCTCGCACTAAGATTTGTACTTGTTCAAAAATGAACAGTTAGTTTATTTCCATTGTAACGAACAGGTTTAAAAAAACAGGATGTTTTTTCTACTTCATCAACCTCTATCGATGAAGACTCTATCGATGATTCAGTGGCAGCGAATGTGTTAATGTCCAGAAGATTACTATATGCTTGGTAAAAGAAAAAAGAGATGATGATTTAGATTCTATATTTTTGATCGGTAGATAGAATTTTTTTTAATATCTTACTTTAGAGGCATAGATATTCGATAACTGTTATTGTCTGTTATAACTTATATTATTATGACGTAAAAAATATAATTGTTATATTATTTTGAATACTGATTGCATTTTGATGAATTGGGATTCAGTTTTTTAATTTATTTACCCTTACACTTTAATGTTTGAAATATAAACTAATCATATACTTGAACTGAAATAAATCATTTTAGTTCACCAACACTTCATAAATTATTAAAGAGTTATGCTTATTTTGTCAATTATCTGTTTAAAACAATATTCATTAAAATTGGGCTTTTTCTTTTCGTGAACATAATACCAATTTTGAAACGTAACAAATTGTAACTACTAATCAATTTAGATACAATAATTTTTTTAAAAAATTATAATTAATTTAAAACAACCTCACACTAAGACAAACAAAAACTAGGTAGCTATGCTTGAATAATGGTCGCACTATACAGCTACACGAGGACTATTGGCGACGGCGTCGTAATTTAGAACCACAGGCAAGTGACGAGCTGACACCTGAATTGGCACCCAACGCAACCGTTAAGGGTGACATCGTACGCAGCGTTAGGACTTTGTAGGCTATTTATCGTGCACTCCCTTACACGGGGTAAATAGTTGTCGGACAATTTTGGTCGCACGGGCCGTTCACAGGCCGGCAGTTATTTTGGCGATGACCGAACCCGAACCCGATACCTTTCGCATGCTAGGCGAGTGCCTAACCATCCCCTGCCCCCCGCGGGAGAAGAACCGAGAAAGAAACCAGTTTCCTGTCGCGAATATCCGCCTATCAGACCAGGAATGGGAAGATTCCTGATCAATCAAGGGGAATTTCCCCTGGACGTCCAAAAAAGATTTTGAGTTCAATTTTATTAGAAAATTTGGCTAATTAAAAAATATATATGCCAGCAACGTATAAAGAAAAATTAATTTACACAGATGCACACCAAATTATTCTTTAGAAAATAATCTTACACATATTAAGGACAAAAATATTTATTAATAAATTGATACATAATTTAATATTCTTGTTTCACATACTTATTTAAAGTTACTATCTAAGTAGATAAAAGCACATAGGTTGGCAGTGACATAAAGTTAGTGTCCTTGCAAATATAAAAATTACTATACGTTATTTTGGTGTACAAGCACTTTTTATTAAATGCACAACTTCAAACTGTATGATTCAATACTACTTAGAATACTAATTAGAATGTACATTAAAAAAACACGAAAAAAAACTACGTTCCATACTCTACATGAGATTTTTATGTTCTTAATTATTATTACAAAAACAATTTAATAAAATAATATATGTAGCGAAAAGAAATATTAAGGTTGTTAATATGGAACAATAATAATAAAAATATATGTAACGGGGATTAAAGAAATGCGGGATCTTTAAATAGCGGAAACTAATTAATAGGACTTCTAAGTATTGGGAATGGAATTTCGTCTCATATAAATTATAAGTGATTGAAAAAAATTACGATTTCTAGACTGATATATGGGCTTGACTCTGCAAAAGGTTAAAGAAAATCCAAAAATATTCTTAATTTAGTAAAACAATCAAAATTTTGTGTTTCCAGTTTTAAATATATTTGTAAGAGCAAATAAAGTAGTTTAATCATTAAACTCAAATATCTTATCTGCGATCAAACATCCCCCCCCCCTTCAACAAATTATTTCACACATACAGGATGTTTATTTTACTCTGAAAGGGGCTGTTTTTACTGCAAGCAAACTACATGCATAAAGAAACTGGTTTTACAGAATTATATTGGGAAACTTGGGGTATTATGTAGAGAAAAATGAAGCTTTACTTATATATAAATAATGGATAGTTAGAGTTGATTTTTTTCAGGAGCCTCACTTATTGCTAGAATTAATTAGTATACATTCTTTAATTAATTAATTGTCTTAAACGTGATTTTGGAGGGTTGCAAAAACTTGGGACACCATAGTGTATATTTTCTATAGTTAATACAAAAAATTGTTACAACCTTTTAAAGAATTACTGTGATAACATGATTTTATTCAATAATTTTCGGATATTATAATTTTAAATGGTTAAAAATGTTTTTTCAACCATAAACTTAAAATACTGTATTATAGTCCAGTAACTTTATCGCCTGAAAGTATGGGGTAGTATGCGTGAAATCCGGTAGTTCTGATTTTTTTTTCACACTTAGCTTTCCTGTAGCTTACACATTAAGATAATGCTCTAGACTGGTAATTTTTAATAGTAGCCAGTGGCTACCAGAGTGAAAAAAATGGTAGCCACATTTGGATTTTTAGTAGCCAGTTTTAAACTTAAGAATATATGACAAAAGGAAAGTGCTATTTTGCACAAAACAAAAGTTTTTTTATATGCAAAGATTGGCAGTAAAAAAAGGATCATACCAAATATGTAAGTATTATGCGATTGGCCATAATTTAAAAGAAAAAAAATATTTTATGTACCTACAGTTCAACTACGGGTGCGTTTCAAAAGTTCATTGTAAAAATTAGTATTTCTTCCCGACAGAAACGAATTGGAACGTTTTATTATTATTATTTTAGAAGTGCAGCTTCAGTATTAATTATTTGTTGAACAAAAAGGAAAAATTATGATCGCCAATTTTGGCGACTGGGGTTTGATTTTTAGGTAGTCCCTTTCGACGCAATAGTCGTCAGTTGGCGACTGGCGACCGCTAATCTAGAGCTTTACATTAAGACGAAACAATTTTTTATTATTTATTCTTTGAGAAGCAAGTAAATTTTGTAAGCTACAAATTAAATTGAATTTGTGAAAAAAATTCATAAAAAAAAAGTTTTTTTTGGAGTTTAAAACGGAACTAAATGCTGTTCAATTTTCTGTGCTTTAATAGGCATGTCTCACATTTTGAGTGCCAACAGTTTCACATAAATGAACTAGGAGCCAACCCTCGCGAGAATTGCTACGCAATTCCTATTTGTTTGCTCCACAAACAAACATGCAAGACTAAGATATTTTAGTTAAAAGGTCTCGACCAACGGGGAGAGTGCGCAAGACGAAAAGGGAAGATATAATTGGATTCGTCTGTATTTAAGATGCGTGGCCGGAAACTCAAGACCGATGCCAACAGTTGAAAATAATCTAGTTTCCATGAGACTGCCCCAGTGCATCACGTAGCTCTAGCGCTAAGCAACGATCTCCACCAAAGCCATATGGGACGCAACCTTAAGCAGCCCCGGCACAAAATAAGCACACCGCCACACTTCCTTTCTGATTGGCTGAAGCTGCGTAAGTCACGTGGCTTTAAGGGGGTTCAGTCTGTTGTATATCGGTAATGCTAAATTGGCCAATTTCAAAGTACCTTTTCTCAATAACTACTGATCAGATCATCTTAAAACTTTCTGTGCGACCAACCTTATATATCAATCTGAGGTTAAAAGTTTTTTTTAAAAGTTAAAGTTTTTTAGTTTTATTAAAATTTATAACCTCAGATTGATCTATATTATGTGTTACATCATATAAAAAAGTTTACGGGAAAACATAGCATAGGTTTTGAGAAAAGGTACATCGAAGTTCAAAAAATCAAGTTCTGAGAAAAACGCGTTTGAAGTTTTTATAGTTAAGCCATTTCCTTACGAAGCTATGACATTAAAGTGGCTTTTAATGTCAAAAATATTTTTCCAGTCGTCTTGATACTTTGTGACATTATTAATAAAGGTTTTAATAGCATTTTAAGCCAATAATTTTTGTTTTGATTTTTTCACCGATTTTGGGGTACTGAAACTGAACCCCCTTAAGGCGTCCGACTATTACAATTCTATATTATATAGAGAAATAAGGTCTCGATTGGTTAAGGGGTCACAGGAGTCTTAAAAATTTAAGAAGTTACTACATAGCATAGTATGATCTCTCTTTTAATTTTTTAACTACTCAATAAATGAGTATAATTTTTTTATATGTAATTCTACAAGATTTATTTATTATAAAACAAGTTTTAAAATTTATGAAACTTTAGCCAAAACTAAAATAAATGATATTAAACATGAAGGTACTTGAACACACTGTGATTAGGCTTGCGCGGCAAATTGTGAGGTCAAAATTGAAAAAATGACCAAGAAAATGACTTTATATCGTACAAATATGTACAAACAAAGACTTATACCTAAATTCACAGCTCAATTTTAATTAGAAATGATTTTTTTAAAAATTTAGAATAAAAATTTTCAAATTTTTATTAATTTTTTTAGAAAAAAAGTTCTAAAAATAATTTCTAATTAAAATTGAGCTGAGAATTTAGGTATAAGTCCTTGTTTGTACATATTTGCACAAGATAAAGTCATTTTCTTGGTCATATTTTCAATTTTGACCTCACAATTTGCCGCGCAAGCCTAATCACAGTGTGTTCAAGTACCTTCATGTTTAATATCATTTATTTTAGTTTTGGCTATAGTTTCATAAATTTTAAAACTTGTTTTATAATAAATAAATCTTGTAGAATTACATATAAAAAAATTATACTCATTTATTGAGTAGTTAAAAAATTAAAAGAGAGATCATTTTCAGTCACCAATCCTCGAAAGAGCCAACAAAACCAGTACGGTGCTACGTCTCTTGAAACGTGCAGATTCGAAGCATCATTCACTAGGTTTGTAGTTCATGTTGTGAAAGAGTTGGCAATAAATGGATAGTCATATTGAAGAATTAATACTTTTTACGAGGGCTGTAAGGAGCCTAGTGGTCCGGACCCCGGGTTTGCAATCGGAAGGTTGAGAGTTCGGGCCCCGGTGCCACTGAAGACTTACCGAGTATACGCGGAGTACGTGCTCGTAAAATCTGTTGGGTCCGGAAGTCCTGTGGTCGGCCATTGCGCAGTTCACCATGGGTACAGGTTCCTGGAGAAAATTTCCCTCCCCTTCAGGGACATGTCTAAATTGTGGAGGTGGCGACAGATGGCAACATCTGTCATATGTGTTTGTGTGTGTCTTGTGTTGTCCTACTTGACGATGGTTTATAAGCGGGTCCTTGCGACCAAGCACACAAGCCTGAAAATATATGTCAAACCAACCAACCACTTTTTACGAGCGAAATTTTTCGTCTGAATTATCATTGCACTAGAGCTACACGAATGCTATTGACAGCGGGCGTCGTATTTTAGTACCAAATTCAAGTGGCGAGCCGACACCTAAGTATAAGGCACCCAACGCTGCCGTTAAGAGCCATCTTTACGACTTTTAAATAAATACGGGTTAAAAATCCTTCAAAGTTTCTCGCATTTGCTATTTACGTTACTAAACCTGTATTTTGATAAATATCTATTAAAAAGTATTTTCCAAAAATACCGTTGTATTTTAGGAGAATAAAATATATGCTACTAAAGTATCTGTAAAACAATTTTTCAATCAAAAATACGTTATTTTTAAATGTTATTCGGCGTATTAAATAGGAAGACATTAAGATTCTTACATTTAGAAGTTTTGCACTATTTTTAGCCTACTTTTCTTTTTTTTAATTCGAAGAATTAAAAAAAATGAAAAAGTAGGTATTGACATGCGGTCGATGTCCGTCCGTCCGTCCGTCTGTCTGTCCGTCCGTCTGTCTGTCCGTAACCCCCTTCCAAAATCAGTTCTAGCAATCCGATCTTAAAAATTCTTTTTTTATTAGAAATGTATAACCTCAGACACCCAACTTTCATACTTTTTGTCCGTCTGTCTGTACGATAGGACGGACATAAATCTACTATTTGTCGACGAATTTCCCATTGAATTAGCATTGAAATTCAATTTCGAGTCATTTAAATCGCTGAATTTAACTACAAATGCTACGGACAAGTGATATACGTCAAAAAATTCAGCGTATTCAAATGAGAATATATTGAAAATTTCAGAAAAGAATTCGAATTCTAAGTACTTCAATTATTTAAAAAAAACTTCAACATTTTATGCTCATTTAAAAAGCATAGGAAGCCATTTTATTAGAAATAAATTACCATTGCCATGGCAACAATCGCTTGAGAAACTTTAATTCTTTTAGACAATGAATTAAAATAAATTTATTTTTGCGACATCGATCAGTTTGAAATGACGTCAAATATATATTTCACTTCGAGATTCCGTATGTTGGTACGAAATGTTTTCATTCTATTTAGAAGCGAGAACTATTACATATTTATTCTTTGAAATATAAATTTTTGCAAACGATTTAAGTAATAATTATTTAATTCTCGAAGTAAAATAAATGAAACTAGCTGAATTTAGCTGGTAATTGTTTAATATAGAATTAATGCTGTGTTTGGCGCCTTTTTACCTGTTAAACACAACTGTTGTATGGAAGCAGGTAAAGTGACAGATTCTGTTACAAACCTACTTGTTTATTTACATTTATTATTTTAAGTGCATTTTGGAATAATTTTATGGGGTTTTTTTTCTACGAAAAATTAAATATTTATTTATAACTGCAAATAAATCATGAGGACGATAAGTAATATTTATTTTATTGGCGATAGAAAATAAATGAAAATAATGGCTTTACGAAGATGAAGTTATAGCTGGATGGTTAGTGAAATTTATTATTTTGTATATAAATTTAATGTAGAAACGGTTGTTGATGTCACTTACTGTAAAGCTCCCAGTTTTTTCAAGATAAGAATTTTAGTAAGTATTTAAGTAACAGGAAAGTGGGCTATTTTAGTTCCTTTAGAACTTCTTGTTTCTAATGACCCGCGAATCCGACGCTCGAGCCGCGTAACAATAATGGAATTTTAAAGTAGTTTCCTCTCTCCAGTTTAGGCGATCGTCTTCAAGCAGACCTGATGCAGACAGAATCCTAGACAATGAAGCAGTTCTCTTACCTAGACTCTTACCAGGTTAGGTTAGAATTGTCGTTGCACTAGAGCTACACGAGGGCTGTTGTCGATGGGCCGTCGTTATAATATATACCAATCATATACCATTGCCTAACCGACTGAACTCCCCAGCCCCTTATCCACCAAGACCCTCCAACTTGGAACCACAATCGAGTGACGACACTGACAATTGGATACGCACTGAAAGTAGCCTTAAATAATTTCTAAATAAACACTCAAGAAAAATGTAATTTTTTATAAGCTTTTTAAGAAAACTTCACATGCATCCTCATCAAAACAACGAATGCATTATAAATGCAATTATTTGTCGCGTTCGTTTCTAGTATTTTATAGGACAATACTAGAAACACTAAAGAATGATTTTACTTACCAATGATAGTCTGGGCATATGTGGAAGAGGAAGAACTCATACTACCTGAAAAGTATAAAATTTTAAGCAATATTTCAAACCTTCCAAAGACACCATTGAAAAAACCAAAAATGAGTTTTTAAAGACTTTGACCTACTCTGTATGTACATTGTATATATGCTCAAAATATTCACCATTACAAGACTGAAATATGAACAATTAAAAAATTTCACACATTTGCTATTTGTAGTCATGGGCCTTAAAATGCACATCCATGCTTAAAAAAGTAAACTATTTTAATAGTTTATCTAATCTCATCTTAAGATTATTTCTCTGGCTTGTTTTCTTACAATGTTCCGATGATGACAAATACCTACCTGTAATACCATAACGACCATAATACCTGTCCTTGTAAATTTAAAAATAACCATTTCTGCAAACAGTATAGAAAAGGGCTATAGAAAGACCCACACATAATATAAGAAATATGCCTTGACACATCACCAATAATCGTAAGAGCTTTAATATCAGTATTATACCTATGATATTTTGTATAATTAAGCTTATTCTTAAAACTAACAAGTTCAATGACATGCATAATGATACCAGCACTCACAAGTATTAAATTATGTACCCAAATGTGGAGAATAATACCATTATTTACAATAATATTTCTTTCTAGATGTTAATATTTCTTTAATACTTTGCAGCAGTATGGAACTATTCAATAAATTCATATTTTCATGAAACCTATAATGTTCGACAGTATGATATGGAAACTTTTTGAAAGAGCATTAGTGTAACTCGCAAAAATCTTAAATGAATAAAACGTGTTTCTCTAAATGTATTTTTGAAAAATTTTTCATTTATAAAAACATTTGTGATGATTTTTTTAATGTATATGTATTTTTCTGGTTTAAAGAAAATGTATGCATCATATGAAATAGTATAACACTCAGACTTAATGCAATAAAAAATACAGCTTTTATGTAGGTTAAAGTTTTTTTATTGTTGTTTATAATCCTACTTCTAAAAAAATTAATATTGTAATAAAATTCGAATAATACTTCGACTCAAAGCTGATCAAAAATATAATTTCTATTCATTATATTTTCTTTATAATATAAAATACTAATAAAATTTTTATGTGAAGAAAACAAAATTTATTCAATAATTTTCCCACGTCAATGTGATTGCAGGACTTTTCTTAATTACATGTTTTTTCATTGGTGTCACGACGTTATTCGTAGAATTCTTTTCAATTAGTTGTTTATTAGTTATCCATGATTTTGGGATATTCAAATCATTTATAGCTTTATTATAAATATTTTTATCGGATACAGCTGTTCTTGAATTAAAGACATATTTAATCAAGTCGGTAATATTAGAGTTTTGAATGTGTTCTCCATGTAAGGAGATTTCACCACGATTATTGTAAAAGAGCACATTAGGTTTCTTCTTAATAGTTGTAAGAATATTTTCGGCAGTACCTCGACTAGACTTGGGTATAGCAGCTAGAATGGTACCATCGTAGTCATTATCTGTTTTTTCCACTTTCATTTCTTGAACATCTTTCTTTTCGCTGCAGGGAACTTGTTTAGGAACGTGTTGTTTAAGTCCCTTTTTTTTTAATTTCGAGTATAGGTTTATTATACTCCTCCAGATTTAAGCTTGCTTGGAGTATATCTTGATAACGAACCAGTTTCTCATGATTCGGTAAGTTACTATTTAATATTTCCATCATTAATTTATCCAGTTCACTTAACCTTTTGTTTGAAACAGCATTCTTTTTTAAAAATTTATTTTTCTCACCCATAGATGGTAGCACTAACTTAGAATATATTATATTTTTCGCGATACTCTCACATCAAAATCATTACTTTTCTCACCGACAGATGGCAGCACGACTTGACATAGAACCATGACGTCATATAAACCTATCAGCACTCAAGCAACTCAACAATCAGCATCCAAACAACTCAACTCCACTTACGTCATAGGCATTTCCAGAGGGGTGGGAAGGGGGATCGGATCCCTGATCCTCCTGCGGGGGCTGAGCCCCCATATATGTTCAACTTACAGGGTGGCATAAATTGCAGTTTTCATTGCTTGCGCGTTACCCTTGTTTTTCAAAATGGCACCTTGGTAATAACCTGTGAGCTTCTTTATTGTTTTGTCTTGCAAACTGCCATGCCACCCCCCCTCCCCAAAGTCACACCACGAGCCTTCCAGTCTTGAACTGCTTTTCGTAATCCAGAGTCCAGCCAAGTCTTTTACTTACATGATTTGTACATTTTTTTTCAGAATTGTTTTCCTTCCATCTTCCATGCACTTGCAAATTTGAATGGTGATAAAAAGTTTTACTCTATCACCATCAGACAACATGTATACCGGAAACCCAAAGACTGAGCGTTTCCATAACATTTCATCTGCAGATCAGACGGAACGGTCGTTCCGCCCCGCCAATCTCAAAATGACGCCAAGGGCTAAACGGCAGTTATGTATATACAGGGTGTTCCAAAATTGACCGGAATTGTATAGGACGCAATTCCTAAATATTTACCCGGCCCCCGCCAATGAAAAACGGCTAACTAATTGGCCGCCCTTTCGGTCGTGCATGAAATCTTGCACTTGTGCTACACAAGAATGTAGAACTTTTAGTTTGGTTTGGTTGAATTTACATCTGATAAAAATGACAGGTTCAACTAGTTTTCAAAAAAAAAAATAATAAATTAGGAGGCTGTTCATTTTGATAGGTTGTTGCATTATTGTTAAAAAAAAAACTTGATGTTGACCATCAGTCTATGCATAACAATTATTGTATTTTATGCTGGGTAGGTATGCACATATACAGGGTGGTTATAAAATAACGCTCGCTATTCGGAGTGGTCTGTAGCTTTAATGAATATTCCAAATGCAGAAGACTTTGAGACACTTACTTATCAAGAAGGGGGAAAGAATGGAATCATAAAAAACAAACTCGTCTCTTGACCAGGGTTCTAAATTACGAGGCGTAATAAGCTGTGTTGGCCGTAATTGGCCATAATTGACGACGCCTCGTAACTTAGAACCCTGGTCAAGAGACGAGTTTGTTTTTTATGATTATTCTTTTTTGTGATTATTTTTTAAGATTCTATCTTTTTTTATGATTCCATTCTTTTTCCCCCTTCTTGATTAGTAAGTGTCTCAAATTTTGAAGCATTTGGACTATTCATTCAAGCTGCAGACCACTCCGAATAGCGAGCGTTATTTTATAACCACCCTGTATATTCCGGTGTGTGTGCATGATCAGAGACCCGCTTATAAGATTTCGTCAAGTAAGACAGCCACAGAAGGATTTTTTACTGACAGAGAAAGGAAGTACACCCAGGGCAAAGGCGGGAATTGAACCCGCATACATTACAGCGCGCGCACTGCTAGCGTTATGGCCTGCGATCCAAACCACTCGGCCATCGATCCCCACATGACACCCTAAATTGTCTCCGTGTTGGTAGATGGTGCAGGTTGGTAGGTTTAGCCTCTACCCTACCATAGAGCTATTTGGTCCTAACACATGCACATTTCGACAAACTGTACATTTTTATCGCTAAAACGTTTAGCTCCTTCCAATTTTCAAACATCCAGCTCGAATTTGAAACACACCAAATTATTTAAATCGAAATCCAAACACAAAAATTCCATTTTCGTAGTTACTAATCATTTTTAGTAGTTTTAGAAACTGTGATGTAACAGAATTTGCAAATTGTAAAATTACTAGGCAATATGTCGATTCAACCAAACCAAAATCAAAACAAATGCATCCCTTCGTCAACACATTATCGTGCTGCCTTAGTTCAAGAATGCAACCACGACCAAAACGCGTGATCAATTGGCTTTTTACTATTTTTCGGAGGGGCCGGCTCAATATTTCGGAATTGCATCAATTCCTATTCCGGTCAATTTTGAAAAACACCCTGTATACAGAAAACATTTCGCTATGTTAACAGCAAAATTGATTTTATTTTCTACCAGACAAACTAAACATCGTGGAACAATAAAAAAAATACAGTAGAGAGGTTTTGTAGATTACATTAAATAAAAACAAAATTGGATATTCTAGAACAAAAAGCAGCGGAGAAAAAAATTATGGAAATTTTCAAAAATGAAATCTTTCGATCAGTTCTAGTCAAATTTTGACCTAATTTTTGCCCAGACCTACAGCCATTACTAGACCATGAATATCGAACCTGCTTTTACTAAACGATTAAGAATGCCGCAATTCAACCCCTTTCATAAGTTTGAAGTTTCAAAAATATCTCTTTCTATTTTTAATTAATTAAAATCTATATTACTATTGGCGGTATGAATGCGCGATAAACAAGCCGTCCTAGCGGCCAAGTACCTCCAAAAACGCGGCCAAACGAGGTTTGCTATATTTTCATCAAAGAGCGTCAGAGTTCAAAAACACAACGAACAAGTCGCCATTACAGCTTTTAAATATATGATTAATCAAATATCTGAATCAACAGATTAAAAAAAAATCTTTAGAATTGTAATTAATAAACGGAATGCGCCATTTAATTTTTTTTGCGTTTTAATTTAAAGAAAATATATCAACAACGATAATGGAATAAATGTAAACATTCACATTTGGATGCCAGATTCAGTTCATATTAACATTCAAACTTTAAAAACACTTCGCTTTTTCTATGAAGAGTAAGAAATAATAGTTTTTTGGTTCTCGGAAATTATATAACTCTCGATAAACATTGAAATCTTGTCGTCAATTTTGTTGTCATATAGTGTCTGTATATTTTATTATTTTTTTAAAAAAAAAAACTACTGATATCCCCCCAAAAAACTTCGTAAAAGTAAACAAACGCCAACCTAAAAAAAAACAAACATTAATTTTATAACAAAAAAAAAGTCATTATGAAAGTTGTAGCTAAAAAAGCCGTGATATAAAATGAATGCCAATCTCTTATTTAAAACTTCCTAGTCATAATTAATAGTACAATTCAAGTTTCGCTGCCATAAAAAAAACTGTTTGAGGTTGGTGCCCATCTTAATCCCCCTAAGAAACTAAATCACGCAAATGAACTTGAATTACTAAATCAAAATAACGAAGGATACTGTTAAATATTTTTAACAAATATATGATCTCAATACAAATAGAGGGTATCAAAAGTAAAGAGGGTGGTTAGGATGGGCACCAACCTCAAACAGTTTTTTTTATGGCAGCGAAACTTGAATTATACTATTAATTATGACCAGGAAGTTTTAAATAAGAGATTGGCATTCATTTTATATCACGGCTTTTTTAGCTACAACTTTCATAATGACTTTTTTTTGTTATAAAATTAATGTTTTTTTTTTTTTTTTTTGAGGTTGGCGTTTGTTTACTTTTACGAAGTTTTTTGGGGGGATACTTCCATTACAGAGAAGGTTAGGTTAGGTTTGAATTATCGTCGCGCTAGAGCTATCGGTGACGAGCGTCTTACTTTAGAACCACAGTCCAGTGACGACCCGACACCTAAATAGGCACCCATGCAACCGTTAAGGGCGACATTGTACGCTGTGTTAGGACGGATATTTAGATGAAGGATATTTATAACGTGTACTCCCTTACACGGAGTATCATTCGTCGGACATTTTTGGCAGGCCGTTTATAAGTCTGCAGTTATTTTGGCGATGCCAAGACCCGAACCAGGGACCTTTCGCATGCTAGGCGAGTGCCTAACCGACTGGGCTCCCCAGCCCCCTCCTTTGCAGAGGAAGAGCCAGTGCAAAAAATGGCTTTTAATTTAAAAAAAAAAATATTTCCAACAGTCTTGACACTTTGTGACATTATTAATAAAGGTTGTAATAGTATTACAAGCCAATAACATATTTTTGTTGATTTTTTTCGCCGATTTTGGGGCACCGAGTCCCCTTAACAAAATAAAATTAGACTTTAAAACGGTTTCTTGAAGGTGGGAGGAGGGGCAGAGCTTTAAGTGGAGGGGACTGAAAATAAAACTTTTGGTCCATGATGGAGCATATAATCGAATCATACTCGCCAACATTCTATTAGTAGTAAGACAACCCCAAATCCTTATCAGCGAAGGGGATCTCTTTACGCCAAGCTTGGCAAAGTTGGCGGGTGCGATCCGGTGCCCGGCGATCAGTTGAACCCCAATGCGATGGACTGCGTCCATTCAAGCTAATTGACCCCCCACTACAGCTCTTCCCTGAAGAGGGTATAAGGGGGAGAGAAGTCGCCGAAGGGGTTTCTGCCTGGAGCGTTTCGGGTCAGGCCTAAGGAGGAGGTTTCCGTTTGGTATATATGAAGTCCCCCCGCCCCCTTTAAAAGAATTTGGCGCGAGGCACTGTCACGAAACAAGATTCCCCAAATAATACCAACCACGACTCATTTTATTCATTGTTGAAATTCAGAAAACTAGGCCTTCAAGATCCCGGCCACCAAAATCTAATGTTCACACTATCATTCTCTCTCTCAAGTACCATCGCTAAATTACAACATACAGAGAAACAGGGTCATTAGAGTCGCAGGGTTGCTGTGAATGCATTGTCGCTTCTGTGTAACTTTTCATTGAATTTTTTAAAAAAAAATATAAGATTTTACATTAAAATTTTTATAGCAGTTTAAATCGATGTGGAAAAGTCTATACTATTTACAAGTTTTAGAATTTCTGTTCTATCTTTATTCATTGGAGAGTTGTGTTACGCTAAAGTTAGAACTTAACGTGTATTCCATTTTTCACAAACTTCAAAAAATTATTAAAAAAATACTAAACATGTGATTTTCACAAAAACAAATTTTATAAAATCTACTCCTTTTGTTCGTTACAATGATACAAAAAACTAATAATCTGTTATAAAAAATTGTGGTGGAAATAGTCTTGCGAGTATTCTCTATTGGAATAACAATATTTCTCAGCAATAAATGTTTTTGTGTGGATTACTGGTAATTTTTTTTTTTTGTCTAAAGTCTAATTCTCACGAATTAGAGGTTAGAAATAAGCTGGTAGTAGCTGCTTCAAATACTATGTTTGGGCTTACTATACCAGAACATGTTCAGTATTCCATAATTTTTTTTTAAACTATTAATTTATTAGGACTGTTTTCTGTACAAAGTGTTCATAGTGTATAAAAAAACACGAATCTAAACCAATTGTGAACATTTATATTGATCATATTTGAAATTAACGCATGATGTACAGTGGTGGACATAATTATAAGACACCTAGCTAATTTGACAATACACTGAAATAAAAGATTTAAATCATTAAATTCTTCGTCAAATATGATAAAAAATTAAAATTTATTCTGTTTCTGAAATTTGGAGATTAAATGGAATTGGTGCTTCAATAAATAATATTTCAAAAGTTGTTAAGCACTCTAGATGTGCAGTTAAACATCTTTCGAAAAGAGGATTTAATTAATCGGTGATTAAAAGATCTGGACGTACTCCTTGCTTGTCCCCGAGAGACAGACTCCATATGCTTTCGCTCACAACACAGAATCAGATGACCTCTATAGCCATTAAAAATGCTTTGAAACTGAATTGATTAAGACAGGCATCAGCAAGCCAATCATTCGCAGAATGTTGTATAATGCTTCCTATGCGTAATTTTAAAAATGGGGGTAAAAACACCTCTTCTGAGGCAGCACAAAATGGACCTTCTAAACTTCGCGAAACAAACCATGGCCTGGACTGCCAAATGGTACTCTTTGCTATTTTTTGGATGAAAAAAAGTTCATCTTTGATAGCACTGACAGATTTCACTATTATTGGCATGATTTATGGAAGTCTTATGTACTAATGAGCTACCAAATGGGTGGAGACTCAGTAATGACTCGGACTGTTTTTTCGACTCAAGGGAAAGCAGATATTGTTTTTGTCCGCAAGAATGAATTATGAAGCGTATAAGAATCTTTTTAAAGATTAACTAGAAATATGATTTGAACTTCTTTGCAGAGAAAACTACACTTTCCAGCACAATAACACGTAATTTATGCATCAAAGGAAACAAAGAAGTGGCTTTCAGAGCAAAGCATCAATGTTCATTTTGGCCTTCTCCCTTCCCTAGTCTGAAATCTCATCGAAAACTTGAAAGAGATCTTGGCTCTTGCAGTTTATCGAAATTTGTTGGAAGTTTGCATGCGTTGAAGACTTAAAAAATGTACATGGGAAGAACAGTCTTGGCGGTATTTTGTTAGAATCAATATATTCGATACTAAATCGCATATTTCATGTTATAAAAATCAATGGAGACTCCACCAAATATCGAATAACCTTGTTAGATTATTTTCTTTTAAAACATTAGTGTCGGCAAACTATGTTTACATTTGTATTTGGAAAAAAAATCGAGTGTCTTACAATTTTGTTCATTATGTTTTTAAGTTTTTTCATTAAATTGTAAGAAAATATTGCTATTATACATTAATTATACATGATAACTGAAAAAATTTATGTTTTTGACGGTATTTGATAAGACATTTTTAAAGTCTGAATCTTTTTGTTCATTATTTGTCAAATTTGATAGGCGTCTTATAATTATGCCCTACACTGTATTATTAATGTTAACCTTAATATTGCGTATTTTCGAAGCAAATGTTTTCATTCAGTTTCGTATAACAGTGGTACAATAAAAATGCTACTATTTTTGTATTATTACTCTATTGTTTAAACAGATTGGGAATTTAAGTTCTCATCAAAAAGTATGCCACTGTGATACATTACCAAAACACCCTCTCAAAAGTTAAAACAAACAAGTTTTAACAAGAACTCATTAAGGTGATCGACATATTAAATATTTTCTACCATTTTTAAAAAAATATGCAATCTGAAGAACAAAAATGAAAAAACATCAAAATAAACATTTTATTTGACAAACCATATTTGTACAGAAGGTATATAAAAAAATGAGCACCTCTTAAGCCTTCTCTTTCACACTTAGCTCATGTAGGTCCTAACCTTACCAGTGATTTCTTTCCTGCACATTGGACAATTAAAGATTAACTCGGCACATATTGGACAAGAGACCAGATGTCCGCATGGCAAGAAGACGACCCCTACTTTTTCGTCCATGCAAATTGTACACGGTGGGCGGCAAACTGTTTCTGTATCTTCAACTTTATTGTCCACTTTGGTTTTTTTACCTTTTTGGTATTCTTTTTGATCTTTTGGTCTTTTTGTTCTTCTCACTTCTACTTCAGTTTCTTGGGCATTTGTTGCACCATCTACAAAGAAAAATAGGCATGTTTTTAAGAAAAACATATGAATATAGGTGTCTTTTAAGCGCAATTGCTAAAGGGTAACTTTTGGCACTGTTGCAATGCAAGAAACATATTTTAATGCTTGTAACAATACAAAATAACCATGAAACATGTCGCTAATTTGGCATTAAGATTTCTTTGGAACACCAGCTTAAAAGGTGGGAAGATTAGGTAAGGTTAGATTTTGACTATCGTCACACTAGCGCTATTGCCAATTGGCATGGTTCATACACTTGTTAGGGAAAAAATTCAAGGACTTTTCCAGAAGAATTCAAGGACTGAATGTTGGTGCCAGATTTGAACAATAATTTTTGTATGGTTAAAAATGAAAAAAAAAAACAATTTAGGCTTCAGGTAATTAATATCATCTAGACAACTCTAATGCTTTCAGTCAGTTTAAAAAATAGTCATGGAAATTGTATTAAATTTTTTACAGGATTTAAAACACAAGCGATTAAATCATACTAATACTCTGTAAATTCTTAAGGGGGTATAGGACACAAAATCTTCAAAAAAATCAAAAAAATTATTATTATCATAAAAAATAACACAAATATTTTAGAATAATTTAAAACAAAAATTTTATTTATATCTGCAGTAGAACGTGAGATGTGTAGTTTTTTGTGTCATGACATCTGTGTTGGCCAACCAAGTTTATAATCTTAGCTTCCTCGTAATAATAGATAGGGATAACGTTATCGAATCCTTAGTTGTTCGGTCGATTTGGAGCGCTTCTAAAAGGAAAGTGATAAACTTCAAAGCTGTTTTTCTCCCTGATCGTGTTTTCGATGATTTTTTGACTTTAAATTGATATAACTCAAAATCTACTGCCCATAGAGTGTCAAAATTTTGTACTCATATTTTTCAAACATATATCTTTATTTTGTCTTTGGGGATTAGTTGTAAATAGTTTATTTTTTTATTTATTAATTTTTATAAAAAAGTGAACCTGTGAAATTATTAAAAAAAACTTCAGTAATTTTTTTAAAACAAACTATGGCAAATATGAAAAATCGGTAAAGACAGTTTGTTAAATACATTTTTCTGTTTATAAAAATGCTAAATATTTGCTTGTCAATAAATAAGTTTTTGACTTATAACAAAAATAAGAGACATCACTTTTTGTCACATTTTATTTTTTTAAAAAATAAATAATGATAATTTGAAACCTTTGACTATCTAAAAGTGTAAGTATATTTAGTATACATTTATGGAAAAAAAATTATATTGATGTCTGCAATATTAAAGAAAAAAGTTGAAAGTGTCCCATACCCCCTTAAACAGAAAGTCTATGAAAGTGGGTGAAAGACGGACTGAACAATTATAATACCTTCCACTTTTTACTTTATAAACGTAGTGTGTAAGAAACAAGTAGGAGAGTATGTCACACAATAAAGTTTCCTTGTGCAATTGCTAGGCACTGGTGATTTAATTTGAATAAAAAGGGATTCTTATACTTTTAAAATAAGCATTGAATTATGCAAGTTCATAAAAAAAAATTGGAGCACATACTTTGAATTTTAATTTTTAGTTGCGATTTTCAACGTCTTCCAACTTTAATGCACTTAATTTTTTTATGCATCACGGATATCAATAACATTTGTAATTTGGGCTATGATAGTGGATGACAGACGTAGCCATTGTTTGTAAAAGCTTTTAATTTTTTTTCGTTGTAAACATAATATGGAAACTAAAAAAGGAAAGTGTACTAAATATATATAACTAAAAACCACTTACAAGGTGTAACAGATTCTGGGACAGATGCAATGGCAAGACCGTTATGAGGGATGTGAGGTTCCGATTGGAGCTGCGAAATTCTAGGAATAACAGAAGTCGAAGGTGCAGCAGCCTATTTTTGAAAATACATAACAGAACAAAATTGAATACCCAGAGATTAGAAAGCTACTTTTATAAAGTAACTCTGGTAAAATTACTCAATTAAAAAAGTAACTATGTTACACTTTCTTACAAATAAAGTAAAATCTGATTTTTATTTTGATATATTTTTTATTTTGAAATGTACGAAAACTTCATTTTTCTCTAAAAAGTATGTGCACTAAAAATTTTTCTACAAGATACTCTAACTTCAAACGACCTTTCCCAAATACAAGACATTTATACGCAAAACTTAACATTTTGCTATTTACACCAGTTCTTCGGTAAATAAAAAAAAACCCTTTTGAATAACTAAGATTTTTTTTAAAAAAATATGCCTCGTAATTTCCATTTTGCATGTCACCTCGCTTAATATTAGATACTTCAAATCCAAGTTAACATTATTGAAATTAGTTAAATCTAGGTTTTATGTTTGATTGAAGAACATATACCATACGCACGTGGGAAAGAATAGGATGTGGTGGTCATGTGAACTTGATGGAAAAAGCGCCTATTTTTTAGCGTACAACGATCCACGAACATACAGCAGTACTGTAAAAACCATTATTTGATTCGTATTATCCATTCATTAAACCAGAACAGGAACAAGGCACAACTGTTCTAAGCAGGAAAAATGTTAAAAGATCCACTACCGAGTTGGTACTTTAAAAAAAAAAAGATTTATGGTAGGAACATGAAAACCGATTAAAAAGCGTTCCCTTGAAATACAACACCAATTAAAAATTATAACGTTTCAGACCAGCCAAGATTCCAAATTGGAACTGAGGATAGAAACAATAGCAAACATTATTTTTAAAAAATTTAGTACAGTTTATGCAATAGTCTATACTCTATATCGACGAAAATTCATGAATATTTTTGGTTATTGAAAATCACACCCATTGCTCTTCCTTTTTAAAAAAGTTTGCTAAAAATATTTCCCTAGGTATGGTATCGATGGAAATTTTTAATTTAAAAACAAAGAAATACTTTGTTCTATTTCATTTATGCAATAACAGCCTAAGAGGAACAATGTTATTTGTCCTAACATCTTGGATTGCCTTAGGAAAAGGGGGTGGTGCTTTTAGGGGCCTATGAGTGAGAATACTTAAGGGATTAATCCCTCCCCTTTTGGTCAAAACTTTGGGGGTCGTCTATTTTATTTTAGTTCAAGGTTCCTATGATCCTGATCATGTATATTTTTTAGTGTGTTTATTTTTGCCCATAGAAGATTTCTACAACCTTGTAAGTTCTTCTTTGCATACATCATTATTTGACACTTATTTTATTTTAACATTTCGATAGCCAATTTAACTACCTACGCTCTTAATCCTGCAAATTAATGTTTTGGTATGAATTTTGGCCAAACACGATCACTCTTTTGCTAAAATTAAATAATGAAAATGATTTCTAACTTTAAACCAACATGCTGATAAGTGTTACATGTTATATAAGTGTATTTATATTGTGGTCAATTGTTACTTTTTGTTTGAATCGTAAAACTATTTTAATCAATCAATTATAATCGAAAAATTAAAAAAGTATATGCACACAAAACTAAACTAGCAATGCAAAAACTGTCTACAGTATCTAAAAAAACTGTCTTTGTAAAAAACAACAACAATGGAATAAAATAAGAATTAAAAATTTATCTCATGTTATGGGTGGCCGAATTAAGCTTCTTTTTTTAACTCTTAGTTGTCTAAGAAGCGCGTTATTTTGAAGGTCCATTACCATTTTTAATTTATCTAGTCAATGGTTAGGATTTTAAACTCTGGTGTTAATGAGATGGATCGTACCTGCTAACAATGAATAAAATATGATCAAAACCTCATAACGGAAGACTTGAATTACGCTACCGCGTTATAATACAGTTTTAGTTCAGGACATCACTCAACCATACTTCAACAATCAACACCTCGTAATATTTTTCAGTCGCGGCGAAAATCGCAATATAAACTTATCGTTATATTTATAATTTTAGTCCACGACGAATCTGCCAACCAAACTACAATACCAATTATTTTTTAGTAGAGTTAAATCAATCAATCCTTTCCTTGACACCTCGTAATTTTTACTTATTATCGATGATATCACGGGTGCACGTTATATTTAAGACCAATCCGATAACTAAACCTCAACGTTTTGTATTATAGTTAGCGGCACATAATAAATTATGTTGTGTTTTTTGTTTGATGTTTTTGCATGAGGGAATGGAATTTTGAATTTGAGTTTTTTCTTTGAGTCTCTTATGTAACTCTATGGTCCCTTCTTTTACTTTCCATCGGCAGCGAAAAAAAATAATCGGCCCATCGGCCTAAAAGCTCAACAAAATACCTTTTCCACTAGGCTTTTAGAATTGGCAAGTGCTCTGATGATGATTCAATATTATTATATTAGAAACTTAACTTTTAATTTGAAGCATGGTATTTTCTAAAACATTATTAAAAAGAATTTAAAAGGGTAATATAACAATTATTTGATAATATTTATACATTTTTCTACAAAAAACCTTTTAATGCTTATAAAATTTTATCACTGGTGTTTTAAAACTCCTAATTTTTTTAAAATTATGCTGGATATTTGTTTAATATGCATATTTCTTTGGTTTTTTCTTTTGCCACAGATTACAACTACTTTGGGATATAGTACTTTATTTTATATAAAACAGTTGCTCTTGAAGAAATCGAAATTATTTTTTTTGCCTGTTGTCAAGATAGATTTTGTAAAATTTATGTTACAAATTGTTTACAAATTTACTTATATGCTTATGCACATGCAAAATTAGTCTTAGATAGTTGGGCAGATTCAAATTTCATCTGATTTAATTAAGTGCAATTGTATCATATAGGTTTTAGGGAATGAAGGCTGCATATTACCAATTATATTTCAATCTCTTTGCCTTATTTTTCTTAAAATGTATTAAAAACTAAACATGATAACTTGCTTTTCCTAATTTAAGAATAATAATTTTTTTAATCTTCAATAATTGTTCAAATCGTTTTATTTGATGTGCTTATGCATTTTTCATTTTGGGCAATACATTAATACATTTCTTCCCACTTACAAGCCCACATCTAAGTGTTTCACAAAAATATACTCGCATCACTAACTTTACAAAATGAAGAAGGTAGTGTGTTTATGAATTTTTCTATCGGGAAAAAGAACTTTATCCCTACACAATATAATGAACTTATGCACCTTGGAGCATTAGGGGAACACTGAGAAAAAAATTCTGTAAACATACAGAAATTTTTTTAGTAATGTTACAGAAATAACCAATTTTACAAAAAAAGTTTTTGTAATTCTGAACAGAAATCTTCATTTCTGCAGTTACAAAAAATTTCTAGTATTTGCAATTTTTCCCAACCAATCAAGTTCTTCTACATGAAGTGTCGTGCGCATCGCCACTAAAGTTTGGCCTCGATCGTGATTCAAGACCAATCGCCATTTTAAATTTATAACTTAGTTGATTGTTTCAAATGAATTTCACTTCTCATTTCCTGACTATTTGTGTGCCCAACTAGTACAGCTGGTAGAGAGTTAGATGAACATCTAAAGGTTCCTGGTTCGATCCCACGTTTTGGTAGTAGTCTGCTATTCTTTGGTAGTGTAGTGGTTAGTATCCCCGTCTGTCACGCCGAAGACCGGGGCTTGATTTCACGCCGGGAAAGCAGACATTTTGTTTTTCTTTCAGGGTGGTTACAAAATCGTAGAAAAAAAGTTCCCTGATATTTCCATGATTTCCCTGATACTTTCACAAAAAATTCCCTGATTTTACAATTACCTAGAAAAAATGCAATACACACAATTCAATGCAGTACAGAAAAATTAATCCGGACATCACGGGAATTAAGACTATCGATTATGGGTTAGAATATCTAACTTTTCTACATTTCCGAAAATCTGAATAGGTTTAGGGTAATCATGTAATCAGAGAATCATGTTATAACATAACTTGTGAGAGAGATTGATCCTTTCCCCAAGATTAGTCCTTCAGGCAAATCGGATCAACCAGATAATTATTTTTTTTCCCTTTGATTAAGTGTCCGTTAGTAGTGATCACAAGAACCTAAACCTGTTGTTTAATTAATCCCAAATGGAAAAATTCCCTGATATTTTGCAAAATTTGAAAAGTTCCATGAGAATTCCCTGATATTTCCAGGTTATGTTACCACCCTGTTTTGCAATTGCATAGAAAATGTGGTATCCATAAAATTTTCTAGTATAGTTACAGAAACATTACTTGTGCGAGTTACATAAAATATGTGTTTTTACAGCACTATTTTTAGTAATTATTTACTAGAAATTTTCTAGGAAAGCTTTTTACAATTTTTTTCTTTTTGTAATGGTTACAGATTTTTTTCACAGTGAACACAATACGTTTGCAGCCTATTTTTGCCCTTTTACGGTAGGGTGCCCCTTTTTTTTTGGTTAAAAGTTGCCCTTTTATAATTTGACAGCACCCTGCCCTTTTTTCATTTCTAGGATGATATCTGCTTAAGCTACAACTGAAACCAGCATTCTGGTGATAAATCAGTAATACTAGCAATCAGTAATCAGTGATAGCTGCGTAGTAATTCTGTTTAAGAAAATCTTGTTACTAATTACCATGCTAACAAAAATGGTGAGCGGTTGCAATTTAAGATTCTTTCCTACAATAATGAATTTGGCCAAGCAAAAAAAAAGACTTTATCAAAGTAAAAGAGGGGGGGGGGGGGAACAATTACTAACTTCATTAACGATACACACACATAAGTTTCCCCCTTTTTTTATAAACTAAGTTTGGTATATTTTTAAGGTTAGTAAGTAAAACTTTAATCCTTTTCTCGTTTTCACCTTTTTTTGTCACTTAGCATGATCTAATACTAAGATCTGCAATCGGCCTGATGCCAAAATTTTGATTTAAAAAAAAAAGAACTGAATAAAAGTTGTTTACTTTTACAAAAATGAAATATTAGAAAGAGATGTAAAATATGTTTTTGAAGAAAATATTTTTTTAGGGGGGGGGGGGGGGTTGAAGCACCGGTGAACCTTTAAAATCATGGTGGAAACGTCCACTACAAATTCATCATTTTTTAAAAACTCCAATTGCAATTTGTTTCTTTTATTAAAAATATTCTGATCAAGTATGTTTCTTGATTTGTCACTTTGTCAAGTTTGATTCAACAGAGTCCTCTAACTTCGCTCTACGGCGCACTCACCCGTTCAATGTTCTCTCCCAGCGAGGACCCCAGTGGGCTCGTACCAGCAACAACTAGTGGTGGTAGGTTGTTCCTTGAGGCGAAATCTCTCTTGAGGTCCGTTTGTATGCGCTCAAACTCCCCCCGGTTCTGCTGGAGGAGTTGCAGGACCCGGGGGTTTTCTTGATCCCTCTGGCGGATCACTGCGCGTATCAGATCGGACTTCCGCTGGATATGCTGGAACTCGGGCTGGGCGCGGAGGATGGCGAGGAAATGCTCGGCTGGAAAAGGTGTTGGTTTTGAACGTGTGTGATAATGCTTAGAATTATCACCCCTTAGCAAACAAATCTACACTGCACAAAACAATTAAGAGAGCACTTTGCGAACTTTTGTTTACCCGTTCAGTTCCAACTTCTTATTTTATTTTTTATTATAAAAATTTAAAATTTATTAAATAGATTCCTTATACATCCAGATTGAAATGGTAAAATACAGGAAAGCAAATCTTAATTTTTTTTCAGTTAAAATTTAAGGGGCAAAAAATTGGAATTGTAACTTTTGAATAAATTATAACAATAATTTTTCAAAATTTTTATTCTAAAAAAAGATAAAATCAAATTTTAGACTTTGTTGCTTACGTTATTCAAATTTAAAAAAACCAGAGACGCGGCGCAATCAAAAACTGGCCGAGTCACTTTAGGAACGTCGTGACGTAGAAAGGTCTTCTCGTTCCTCCTCCCTACAGAACCACTTGAGAACCACGCAGCGAAATTGCACGTGCGTTGAATTATGTATTATTTTGAGTTTTTAAAATATTTTTCTCCAATGGCTGTTGAAACAGGGTTTTACCAAAGCACAAAGAGATATTTTGCCAAACATTTCCGAATATATGATAATCAATTTTTTCAAAGAAAATGTGGATTTTTTGTCAACAGAAATGAAAGGTATCACAGCTGAAAAGTAAGATGTTTCCAAGATATTTAGTTAATTTATTGTTTTATAGGAAATTAAAAAAAAATATTACATATAGCAATAGCATAAATATGTTTTATCACTATATATTTTAAGAATAAAGTTTATGTGATATTTATGATATAGTAAAAGTCTGATTAAAAGAAATACTAATTTTTAAAATCAAAACTTGGTATTCCTGCTAGTAGATAATGGGGAACTTGCATGCATTTTTTTTATTCTTTAAAAACATTCTCCATGCGATTCTAAGAACATCGACATAAATTATACCTCAATCCGACCATTAGTTTATTTTAAATTAATTTTCAAAGTTTGCGTTTAGCCCCGCCCCTTGAAAACGCTGCCTCAGGCCTTCCCTCCCCGCGTGACGACACACGACCCAACTGGGAAAGCCAGAGATAAGCGGCCGCTATGTTTTACGAATGTCAATCCTCGTAATGTTTTTTTTAATCGCGTAGAACCCATTAAAGTGACTTAAATTCTGTGAAATATTAGTGAATACGAATGCTGCATAGTACCTTTTTATAATAGTACCACTTAAAACCCGTTAGAAAAGCTGTTTTTTAATGATCCATGAGCTGTAAAAAATGTGTGTATTGATACATAGTTAGATTCAAGAAAGTTTGAATTTGAAGCAAATAGGCTATTCTTATTAGTAACAGGCTTATGTTATAAAATAAATGTCTATACAATAATATTATGTAACTATGTATTTTTACTTATATATTAAGTTATGTAATTTAAATGTAGATTAAAATTAAATGTAATTGATTGAAATATCAGTATTGAAGATCGGGAAATATTATTCAGTATTACAGGGATTCGACAAAATAATGTACACACATTGCAATTTTTAAACTAAAAAACATATTTCATAAGTAACTAAGATGTAAGTAAAATGCTTTTAACAACTTGTAACCGTGTTACAACAAACATGTTCGAGAAAATATATAGTATCTTATGTAATTATGTGGTACGCAGTGTATTATATTCCTGTAACAAGTTCATACAATGCCTGTAACTATAAAAAATATTTCTTATTCTTAAATGCAGTTATTTCCATCAATTAAATGCAGTTTTAATTTGTATTTGAATTTAATTGAAGCATTTTAGTTTATAACATAAGAATGTTACAATTAAGAACAAAAATATCTGCTCCCTTTTCGAACGTTGTTGAACCAAACTATCAACACATATTTTTTTACATCTCTAGGAAAATTACAACTGGTTTGTAACAGTAACTATCACCTGACACCGCCTTCACACACGAGCTATAATTGTTTTAGCAAATTTAATCGAATTAAAAATGGCCAGATAATTTATCCAACTCCCACTGTCTTTAAAACTTTTTTTAATACAGAATACATAATAATTTCTAGCCTCCGTGGACCTTTAACAGTGCCAGTTAACCTGGAATTATCTCTTTTTTTTTAAATGTGCATTTTTTTTTTTTTTTTTTTTGGTTTTGCAAATTTTAAATATACAATTTTAACTCGAATTTTTTTAATGATATTTGGTTTAATTTCATTATTGATTTAATTCATTTAGTTTCTGAAAAACAAATTTAAGTTATTTAAATTATCTAATGAGTTAAATGTTCAATAAAAACATTTGTAATTGATTTTTCCCTATTTATTGCACTTAATTTTTATTTTAAAAATAAAACATTAATTGTCCATTAAATTAAGCAAAAATTAGTAATGTAAAAGAAAAAGAAAAAAAATAATTATTGTTCATAATTAGTAATAATAAATTAGCAGCAGAAAACTATTTACATTTAAAGTTATATAATTTTTTTTAAATTAAAAACGATTTTAATTCAAAATGATTTTAGTTAAAATAATATTAATTAAAAATATATGAATATAATTTACGACAACAGCTTTTGTTTAGTTGTGCCCCAGGTGACGGTAGGACATATAGCATTTTTAAAAGCTTCCACTTTTAACGTTATTAACATACTGTGAGAGCTGAAATAATTTTTTTGGTGTAATTTTTTCATGGTACTATTAAAACAAGTATGCAACATTCGTATGCACTAATATGTTCCAGAATTTACATAACTTTAATGTGTTCGGCGCGATAAAAAAAACATTATGAAGAGTGACATTCGCAAAACACCAGCGGCCGCCTATCTCTGGCTTTCTCAGTTGCGTCGTGTGTCGTCACGCGGGGAGGGAAGGCCAGAGGCAGCGTTTTCGAGGGGCGGGGTTTAGCGCAAACTTTGAAAATTAATTAAAAATAAACTAATGGTCGGATTGAGGTAAAATTTACGTCGATGTTCTTAGAATCGCATGGAGTTTCATTCACAAATGGAATTTAGCTGTTTCCCGACCCATGCAAGTTCCCCATTCTTTTTCTCTATAGTTAGCTACATGCTTAACTATTTAAAAATATATTTAAAGGGGCTATTTAGTTAAAATAGAAGTTATTGTCTTATTAAAAATAAACGTTTAAACGTAAATTTTTGTTACCTTACCAGATAACTTGAATATTATACTTGAGTACTCTACTAATATAATACTTCTATTTTAATGTTCTGTACAATATAAGGCTACATTAGAATGTAAAATTATATAGAAGTGATTGTTCTATTAAAGATGAATATTATTAGTTTAAATTAAAAACCTTTATTTGTTTTTAGAACCTCACCAAAACTAAATAGTACTTCAATACTAATCACCAACTTTGATATTTCTGTTTCAATATTGCATTCCAAAGGAACGAGGCCAAAGGAAGGTTCTTTTTGGGAAAACTTTTCATAGCTCTGCACCATCCATCTCAGTATATCTTTTTTATTCCTCGGTACATTTAGAAATAGTTTGTCAGGAGTATAATATGGGAAGTATTTCCGCACATCGGCACAATACAGTACTTTTTAGAAGCCGTAATATTATAAAAATAAGCTTTGAAGAAAGGATATAAAAGAAGCAAAAAATCGAATACAGCAAAAGCTGTGTTCGCTTCTTCTCGGTGGGAGAAGACCTTACTACGTCATATCACGTGACTCTCTGTATCGAATGAAAACCGAAACTGCCCTTTTATACATTTAAATTAAAAGTAAAATACGAATCTGTAAGAAGAATGAATACATTTTTTATGGGTTTTAAGTCATTTAGAATCATTTAGAAACAAGAAAAAAATGGGATAATTATCCATTTATTTCATAAAAGTTTTTGGGAGTGAATTTTATTTTACCATGTTTTTCATATTTTCATTTAATTAAAACAAACATTATTCGTTTTTTCAAAAGACATGATTCTTCCATCTAACGATAAATAAGTAAGAGTTCAACTTGGTGAGAAAAAAATTGGAAGCTGATGATACCAAATGGAATCATTGGCGGTGAAATGATTTACACCACGCATTCCCCTAATTGTTTTGAGCAGTGTATTTAATACAGAGTGACACAAATAAAAGCGGAACTTTTTAGAAGTAGGGATAATACAGGAAATGCTGCCAATACCAATAAAAAAGGCTTCCCCAAGTGATGCCATTGACTGATTCAATAGTAAGCCCAAATAGTCAGTTGTCGAATTATTTGTAGGTAACTATACGCGTGCGGCAGTGTTCGTACTCCATCTATGATGGTGAAATCCAGGAGTTTCTAAGCGAGTTTTTCAGGAGTGCAGAGCCATGTAAATTCAGGAGGTGTTGTGAAATAAATTTGAATATGTGTGTTTATTATTCTTTTGGTATAGTGACTTGGACCGAAAATAAAGGAAAAAATAGAGTTGAAAATGTTGCGGAAAGTTTGAGGCTTCCGGTGTAAAAGCAAACCCCCTCTTTTGGGGGGCAAAATCGCCCATTTTGGCATTTTTTTTTAAATGTTACCTTAGCTTTAATTTTGTGGACTTTTTCGATCGTTAGACATCGTTAGACATTAATTTAACTTTATTTGGATTGCTACCGATGTCGCTGTGCCAGCTCTGAAGTCGGTATTAACATTCGGTCACAATTACAAATAACAAGGAGCAGAGTCGAAAATGCTCATTTAGCTTTAGTGAGACGTAAATTCATTAAGAATTCTACCGGAATTTAAATTTTAATTCTATTTCTATGTTCTATGGTTTAAGGCATCATGCCACGATGAATGTGCCGTAGGTTCTATCCTCATCTTAGTTGACTCATACACTTGTTAGGGGGAAAAATTCAAGCACTTTTCAAGGACTTTTCCAGAAAAATTCAAAGACAAGATGGTTGGTTGCAGATTTTAACAAGAATTTTTATATGGTTAAAAAATGTTGAAAACCAATTAACTGTTTCAGGTAAGCAATATCACCATCTAGACAACTTCACTGCTTTCTGTAAGTAAAATTTGCAACCAGTCATGATAATCGGGATTTTTCAACCAAAGATCGTTGAAAAAAAAATTCCACTCATTTTGTGAAGTATTCAGTCAAGACAATCACCATAATACTTAAAAAAGTTTCAAAACGGAATTGATAAAATGCGGCTTCGCTAGGCACGCACATGATGAAAATGCTTTTTTCACGTTTCAATCTCTACTACAGATACTTTAGTAAGCAAAATATTTTATTCACATTCCAGAAATTATTTATGCTAATTTGCGGCAAAAAGAACAATGCTCAAACACAGTCAAAAACTTATGAGCTAGAAACATGGTTACAGTTATTGAAAGATACTGGTCGCTTGCTAACTTTAAAGATTTTAGTGACGTCATAGCAGCAAGGTAATCGGGTGAGAGTGTTTCAGCCATCACATGCTTCGGCAATCTCAAAGAGAAAATTCCTGATATCCGATTTTGCAATAAATAGTACGGATTTTTTTTCAAGCACTCTAGATTCATTTTTAAGCACTTTTAAGGACTTGAAAATGAACTTTTTTTTATTCAAGCAGTTTTCAAGGAGTGTACGAACCATGGCATCGTGCTCGACAAAAAAGTAATAAAGCAATAAATAATGCCGCGCGTGTATGCGACTGGTGCATGTTAAATTTGACGTTGTCACTGTACATTTTGCTGGATGCCAGACCACATTTTCGGCCTCAACCACGCTTTAAAATTATGTAACCATTCGGCAAATCCCTCCTGTAGCTCTAGGCATAGGCGCCGACTCCATAGGGCCTGAGGGGGCCCGAGCGCATATTTCTATTCCTTACATTCAAGCGACACCATGTCAGTGACGTCTGGTTGCTGGGCGGGAACGAAGTAAATGTAACCAATCATTGTCCGTCTTGGTGCAATGAACTTTGCGCAGGAATTATTGTCGTGTATTACCATTATTTCGGGATTTTAATTATTCATACCAAAAATACAAAAATTAACTGAAAAAATAGTGAACGGTGTTTATCTGTAAAAATTGAAGTGATGATTATTATAGTTAGATAATTTTAGATGTTCTGAGGTAATGACAGATTTTGAATTTTAGGGCTCGTGCTGCTACCTACATTCAAGTATAGCAACTAAATGCTACATAATTTAGTAATCATTAAAAAAAAACATTCTTGAATTTTACTAAAATAGCTTTAAAAAAATATTCCTTTTTCCGAATACGCCGGAATTAAATAAGAACTCCCCTCCTATTTTAATAAATGTTTTTATCTAATTTTTGAATGTAAATGTGCAATTAATATACATATTGTAAGGCCTCGGCCTAATATCATTTACCTAAAAATAGTTAAGCTTCATTTTTTCCCTGCTCTTCATTTTTACCCTACTAGAACAATAACATGCTCACAAATAATTCACCGGATTCGAAATCTATAACTATATTCGAAATCTTTTCCTATATATTTCAAAAGCCAGTGATAATGTAATTACATTTCCTTAACTGGGGAATCAATAAATATTTTTTTAAATAGAAATTATTTTGTGTGCAACATATTATTGATATTAATAATAAAAAAAAATTTGTTTCTGATTCCCCTATTTAATGATTTAAAAATTACTGAATACATGTTTCATTGAATTAGCTATACGTGTCTATGAGATATAATAACTCTGTTCTATTGAATGAATAGTTAATAGTAGTCATGTTGTTAAAAAAAATCAATACGAACCCTTACGAATTTTTTAGTCTTTTTTGTGTTGACAATCTCTAATTTAACCTTTATGTAAATTTTCGCAGTGCAATCACAATTTTTTGATTGCCCGTTATTCTCTTCGGGAGACACTTTCATTAAGACTTTTCATTTCCCCGCCCAGTAGCCTGACGTCACTGACATGGTGTCGCTTGAATGTAAGGAATAGAAATATGCGGCCCGAGCCCCCTCAAAAATTCGCTTAGGGGGGGCGGAGCCCCCCCCCCCCAATAATTTAAGAAAATCATTAGTTATATTATGCCTTGTAAAATCACAAAATTACAAGTTTGTGTAATTTTTATTTCCATTGTTTGAAGATAATTACTGTGATATTATTAATAGTGTCAGTCAGACGGTCGACATTAGCATCTTTTATTAGACACTCTCTCCCTAATAATGGTATTTAGAGCCTAAAGCAATATTAAAAAAATTTATTTAATAGAGAACATACAAAATGTTGAATTTTCAGTTTCGAAATATTAGTACTAGTTTTGTACTGTGGTACTATATTACTGTATTGGTTGTTTTCAAATAATTAATTATTTTTAATTAGTAAGACTCAATTAAAACACCTCTATTTACATGCATTTTGACTGAAAGTATTAGGCACTCTGTATTAACTACCTTAGCATTAACTTTGATATATTGTTTTTATTTAATGAACCCTAAACCTTATTCAAAGTAATTAACTATTTCATTTATTAACCCTGTGTCTATTGCCATATAGCAATAACAAAACATAATCCACTTTATGTGTTCAAAAATATCGACACCAAGTCAGCTGACTTGTACCCTTCATTATATGTATAAAAATGACTTTTTAAGGAGTTGCTGGCATTGTGCTGTTTAACTCATTTTTTTCGATAAAACTCCAAATTTTATCTCATAATTTCAAATCAGTGCCATCTCACCACCGGTCTAAAGGTTAATACTTATAAAATACAGTAAAACCCCGGAAACTCGGGACTTGAAGGGTGTCGAGTTTACAGGAGTGATGGGTTGTACATACAGTAATAGTCTAAAAGCATAATTAGTATTGTAAATTAATATAGCTTTTTACGAAAATACCGTGCACGTTTATGTTTTATTTCGTTTTTCAATGCCAAACAAATGAGTCTTGCTTGTCGAGTTTCGCGGATTGTCGAGATTTCGGAGTTCTAATGAATGTTCAGCATATGACTCTCAAATGCTTAAAAATACTTTACAAATAACTATTTTTCATCTAAAATTTGGAAAATTTTCTGGGCCAAGACCGCCGGTATGGGCCCCCCCAATATTTTTGATAAGTCGGCGCCTCTGGCTCTAGGGCAATGTAATTTTATCCAACATACAATAAACCCCTCGGGTCAAAATAGTTGCCGCGAATCACATAGTCGACAATATCTTTTCAACAGAAAAAATTCTAAGGTCGAATTGCTAGGCTTGAATCAGAACTACAAAAACGATTACGTGGCTGATTACACAGGTCAATTATGGCATTAAGTTCCACCTTTGTAAAAATTACCTAGAATACTATCAGCATTTCAATCACATTTTATAAGAAAAGACATTCGGACAAAACCGAAGTTGATCCGAAACTACATTACGGATAACTGCAAATTACGGATAACTGCGAAAATACATTACGGATAACTTTCGCTCTAGAACAGCATGAGGGTTATTGGCACCGGGCCTAGTCATTTGGAATAGTGGTCAAGTGATGAGGCAGACATATATGAGCTGGCACCCAGAACAACACGGTAGCAGGTCCGGATAAAGATAAATTAAATTCCGGATAAAACTATACGAATACGTTTAACGGAAGTGATTTCACCGACAATACAAAATCTTTGTTTATTCAGAAAAAAAGTAGAATTTAGTTTCGGATAGAATCCCTGAAAAGCTAGTAACGAAAATATTTTAAAGGTTTAAACTTATTTTGCTTATCCGGAATCAAAACTTATTAGGGAAAGTTGAGATGACACAAATAATTAAACATTAATTGGCCTAGTTTCTCAAATTTGTTAGGATCCAAACATCAATGACAAGTCGTCGAATCGCCTGATCGCGATTCCAAATTAGAAATCGATATTTACACAAATCGAATCAATGCTTAAAAACTAACAAAAGATATAAACCTTAATTAGTTAGAACCTTTAAACTGCATGTGTTACTATATCGGATAATCCGTTTCTTCTTAAAGAATATTTAATGCCCCCTTCCCTCTTGTGCTGTGTAATTAGATTGGAATCTTTATAGCTAAAATACATCGTACTTTATACAGAAATTAAAAGTTACTGAGCACTGATAGCTTGGGAAAAATGCAAACCCAAAATAGTGCCAATTCAATGTTCGTTTCAAGGATGTTTTTCAGCGGTTCTCAGCCGAAGGTAATGAATGTTATCAGACAGAAGAAGGGGGAATTAGAGATCAGCGCGGCGTCGACAAATGGTCCCCTAATATTTCGGAGAATCCCATAACAGTAGAAAAAAATTCTGTAGTATTTAAGCTTTGAACAACTACCTTTTACTTTTTCCTACTAAGATACTTTGATTTTTTTTTTGCCGTTCTCGCATGGTTCCATGAAATTATAATCCCTTCCAATGGAAGTGATTGCGCCAAGCTTGACCACTGCTAAATTAACAAACCTGATGTTCGATGGTCAGTTTCGGCTTGTAGCGTCGCTCATTAAAGATTAAAATAATGACTGATGCCTTAACTAATTAACTTTAACAAGATTTAAATATATAGAAATAATAATTCTCTGATTTGACCCACAGAACGTTTTTCAAACTTTACAATATTTTTTAATTTTCAAGAAATAGTAAACAACCCTAATCCAAAGTAAGTTATTTTTATAATTTAATTCAGTAATTATTCCATGTATTTTTGTTTGCATTTTAAAATATCCTACTAGTTTTAAACCATGGGTTAGGCGATTTATGTGTTTCGATTTTTAGCGCTTGAAAGTGAAGATCAATATTTTTCTTTATAAATATTAATATTTTTAATACAAAATATCGTAAAGTAACTATTATATATTTTTATAAATGCAACATTGCCTATTTGCATAATATAAGATGCAGTCATTATCTTGTATTTTCCGGAAAAAATCAGCATTTTTTGGTAACCTTATTTGGCGACTTCCGATTAACCGGAAAATGCGATTGTCCGGAAGAGTCAATTTCCCGAGCATTCCGGATAAACGGGAGTTTACTGAACTTTGAATTTGAATTCTTTTCTGAAATTTTCAATGTATTCTAATTTCGATGTGATGAAATTTTTGATTATCAAACTTGTCTGTAGCATTTGTAGTTTGGGCTGAAGGTGGTTGACAGACAGACGGACTGAACGATTATAATGCCTTCACCTTTTTACATTATAAACGTAGTGTGGAATCAAACAAGTAGGTTTGTAACAGAATATGTCACGCAATTCCTGCAATGTAAGTAACCTTGTGCAATTGTTTTGCACTGGTGATTTAATTTTAATGAAAATGGATTCTTATTCTTTTTTAAATAAGCATTGAATTATGCAAGTTTTTTTTTTTTGCAAATAGAAGTACTTTGAATTTAAATTTTTTTTTAAGATTTTCAACATCTTCCAACTTTAATTAGCTGATTTTTTTGACGCATCACAGACATATATATACATATATATACATATATATATATATATACATATATATATATATATATATATATATATATATATATATATATATATATATATATATTTATATATATATATATATAGCATTTGTAGTTTCTATGAAAGTGGGTGACAGACATTGATTATCAAAGCTTCCAATTTTTTCTTTAAACATAATATGGGAACTATAAAAAGAAAACGTACTAAAAAAAATAACCACTTACTAGGTTCAGCAGATTCTGGCACAGATGCAATGGCAAGACCGTTACGAGGGATGCGAGATTCCGATTGGGGCTGCGAAATTCCAGGAGTAACAGAAGTAGAAGGTGCCTATTTTTGAAAATACACAACAAAACAAAATTGAATATTAGGGATGCACCAAATACCAAATTTGACCCAATACCGAACAATGAATATTCAGCCTACTAAAGTCAATTTTTATTTTTTGTTAGATCTAAGTTGTGTTTATTATTCATCAATTTCAATTCAACACAAACCTATAAGTACACAATCACACAAAATCAGAGCCCGAAAACATAAAAACAAAAATAGAATCAGGTAGATCCGATGTAGAATGAAAATGAGAAAAATATAATAAAACTGTGACTTACAATACTACACAATTACAATATGAATATTTTTTTAATATGTTAGTGAAAAAATTACATCTGTGATATAAATAGTAATTATTGTTTTTTTAAAGCCAACTCACTATAACTGTTATTTTAGAGATACACGTTTGTTTAATACAATTTGAGAAAAGCGTGATTTAACATTTTAAATAACAAAAATTTAAGAACTTGTAAACAAGTCCGGTTTGGGAATTTTTCGACGTTTTAAAAGATGATAACATGAAAAAATTTTATAATTATTGATTGCATGAATTTTTTTGTTTAGATCAGTGTTTATGATATTGAAATAGTTAAGAGGTATTCAAAAAATTTTATAGAATAAAAATTTGTTTTTCTGCATTTTAATGACCTACAACACATGAGCGTGCAGAATGCGTTGCGACTTTTGGCCGAAAATGCTCGGCCAATGATTATTTGCTGCTTGGGAAGTCGCTGCGATGGTTAAATCGATCGATAACCGACTATTTGGGGTCGCAAAAAGGGTGATAACTAGTCGCCGGCAATTGGCGAAAGGTCGTGCTTTGTACATCGGCCCCATGTGCTGCAGATTGTCATTTCCGATCTTTTGCCGACTACCAAAATGTGTTGGAAGTGGTCGCACCTGATTGGCAAATGGTTGCTTGCCAAAGACAAAACGCAGCCGCTGCGAAGAACATTGGCAATCAATTTCTGACGCGTCGGCTCGATGTCGCAGTATTTTTTTTGCGATGTTTGGCCGATGCTCGCCCAACTGATCATTTGCTGCTTGGGACAGAGTTCTCTAACTTCGCTCTGCTGACGCTTTTTTTTGTCAGGATGTGTCTTAGTTCAGATTTAAATTTTTAATATATTTATTCCTTATTTTATAAGCTATTATTTTTGGTTTACAAGCCCTCTGGTGAAATTTTATCTTAAAGGGCAACCTTTATGGGAATTGAGAGATGTAAGTAGTGGATCAGAAAATTAAAATTAAAAAGACAGCAGAAGCAAACCAGGCAGAAAACCTAGAAACTTGCCGATATCGTTATAGGGTTCGCCTTCACTGGCTCTTAGTATCCACATGGTTATTTCTTAAAAAAGTGGGAATTAAGGAGTTAATTCTTATGAACTTAAAATGTATAAATTCATTTAGGAGCAAAAGTCAATATGATAGAGTGGTCTCAAACAAGCATTCCATACAAATGTAGGGAAAACGGCCCTGTTTTGCCCTGCTCCAGTTTTCCTTCTAGCTCAATGAGGACTATAGAGTTGTCTAACTTCGCTCTGGGGCACACTCACCTGTTCAAAGTCCCCTCCCAGTGGGCTCGTGTCAGCAATGACAAGAGGTGGTAGGTGGTCCACTCTATAAAGGTCCAGTGCAATGCTCTCAAACTCTTTCCAGTTCTGGCGGAGGAGCAGTGCGACCCGGGGGTTTTTCTGCTTCGCCTGGTCCATCACTGCAAGCAGCAACTCAGTTTTCTGCCGGTAATGCTGGAACTCTGGCTGGGTGCGGAGGATGGCAAGGAGATGTTCGGCTGGAAAAGGTGTTGGTTTTGAACGTGTGCACTTATGGTTAGAATTATCAGTTAGCAAACAAATCTAATTAATACAAAGTGACAAAAATAAACGCAGCCCCTTTTAGAAGTTGGGATAATGCAGGAAATGCTGCCAATGCAAAAAAAGGTTTCCCCAAGTGATGTCATTGACTAATTCAATAGTAAGCCCAAACAGTTGATTGTCGAATTATTTGCCAGGTAACTCTTCACTGATCCGATCAACGTACCCTTAAGCAGGGGTGCAGAAAATGTTTTAACTCCAAACATTTCCCCCAATCCGTTTGAAAATTTCCCCCAAAATTTTACTATATATTATAAACTTGCATAAATTCTGTATTACCTTAGGTATAGAAAATTTTACGATATACAGGGATGTTGGTGCTTGTTGAACAAAAAAAAAATCCAAACCAATTGCTTGCTTTGAAAAGCCAAAAAAGCTGAACTAGGTGAATTTTAACAATTATCTCAACAAGACAGGTTTTAATAGCTATATAATACTATAACAGATACTACTTAATGTTATGTACTTTTAATATCTTTATATACACTTTAAGTAAATTTTCTTTTATCAGTATGTTAGTGCTTGTTGAACAGAAAAGCTGAACTTTAAACCAAATGCTTGGTTTGGAGAACCAAAAAAGCTGAACTAAGCGTGACCGATAAAATTTATATTTTAACAATTTTCATGACACAACAATTGTTAATATAATAATTATATAATACTATGCTACTGAATGTATTTTTAATTTCTTTATAAACACTTTAAAATCAAATAAATTTACTTTCATTTATGTTAGTTTTGGGGAAGGGTCATCATCAGTTTTGTCTGTTGTGAGTGTGAACGTTTTTACTCTTCATTTGGTGTATTACTATTAAGTTTTGGTAGTTTAGAATTTCCATAAGGCTGAAAATTTAGGCACCGGACCAGGTTTTGCAAAAAAAATATTGACTGCCTCTTTGGGATTGAAATCCCCATCATAGTCTTTCAATGCATATTCTTAACAACATATGATTCATGCATTTGTTAAGAAAACAAAATTCAAGCATTTTTCCAGAAAAATTCAAGGACTAAAAATTTATTAGCAACATAAAATCTAAATATATAAAACGTGCATAAGCCCGACACTCCATTTTTTTTAAAAAAAAAACTAAAACTTGTCTACAATCAGAAACCTCAGTATATGCCGAAATAGAAAAAAAAAAGGTTCAAACGTAAAAAAAAAAGAATTTTGACTTTCAAGCTGTTCTTGTTGTTTGCGACTCACGGACACTTGATCAGAAAAAATAATGTGGTTGTCCTACTGGCCTGAACCGGAGCTACAAAAGATACTCTTCCGATCACGCAGAGCCACAGAACTGTCAATCGTTCTGATGCAATGAGACGTCATCTGCAGATTTCGTGAAAATTACCAGGCTGCATACTAAGTAAATCAGGAAACTTTATTGGACTAAATTTTTTGTCACGACTAAATGATCGTCTTCTAATGGGGGATTGCATTGGCCGTTGATCGATATTTGAAGACATCTTATTGTATTCTAATTTTAATTTATCCTCAAATTTGAATTAAAATTTGTTTTCTTCATTATTAAAATCTATTATTTAAACTAGCTATTTATCAAAATTTAGGCTTATTTTTCATCAATATAGAGCTTCTTCTAATCGGAGATTACACTGACTGGCCGAGATTTGAAGATATCTTAGTGTTATCTAATCTTAATTCATCTTCACATTTTGATTGAAATTTTTTTTCTTCATTATTAATATCTGTTATTTTAACCTGTAGTTTATTGAAATTTAAGTTTAGTTTCACCTAATTCCGGGCACCGTAAAAATTGCGATCAACCGCGATGATATCCTGAATTCAGGATACAAACGCGATACGATATTTTGGTTTGTTAGAACAAAATTAAATAGTAAATTTATGGTAAGTTTTAAAACAAAACAAATGGCTGGTCAGGGAATTTTGTAATACATTGTTAAAATCGAAAATAATTGAATATTTTTCACAAAATTTCCCCAGAAGGCTAAAATTTCTCCCGATCTAGGATCGCCGGATCGGACATATTCTGCACCCCTGCCCTTAAGTATCCCAGCACCCACTAAGATCCGATCATTGTCCATGTACAGCTTTTTTTTTCAGCAGCCATGTACACCCAACGCCATAAAAATTTTCCCAAATGAAGCCATTAAACGCTGAAATAATTAATAAATTCCACTTGGAGGCTCTCAGGCGGCTTCAATAGTTATTTGCCCCATCAAACATTTCCCTGCACATGTAGCTCAATGCCAGAGCCACTTTTATTTGTGCCACCTTGTACATACATTGTAATGTGATAATTGTTTGATTCTTCTTAAAATTAACTTTGAAATTGAATGGTGTCAGGGATTTTAGCACCAGCCTTATTTGTAACTTGCTAAAATATATATAAATGACAGTAAATACATACAAATTTAGAAGTTTTCTTAAATTTCCTTTCTTAAATATAAGGTTAAAAGTTATAAAGTACATAATAAAATAATAACAAATTAAATATTTTTAAAATTTATCACCTATTTCAGCATTAGTTGTTATTAATCTATTTGTTTTAATAATTTGGGATAATGTTTGGTTAGCTTTTTATTTCAGTGTTTGGGTTTCCTTTACGGCCTCGAGGGGGTACCCGCTTTCTTTTAAAGAATATCACGGCTGGAGTAGCCATAATCGACGCCCGGAGGATTGCTGAGTTGAGTACCCATAATCGGCCTAGAGAGTATGATGAGAAGAAAGTATGATGAGTCGACACAATCGACGGACCGGAGAGGATGCCAGTGTGTTTTTTTTTTAAAGGATATCACAGTCCGAGTTTCCATAATGGACGGGTACCAGCTTTTTATAAAAGACAGGGGCTTCGTCCCATGGCTTGCAAGCTAGCACTCTTGTATGGCTGCTCAATCCCAGAAGACTCGCTGCGCTCGTAAAATTATTAAATCTCAGCAAATGACACACTTTAAAAAAAGCTGATACTTTCCCGGGCAGTCGATTGTGGCCACTCAAGCCGTGATATCCTAAAAAAAACACTGGTACCCCCTCCAGGCCATCGATTGTGGCGACTCGGAAATTCTCTGGGTCATTGATTACGGCTACTTCGGCCGTAATATCCTTTAAAAAAAACAGTGGCCTCAAGGCCGTCGATTGTGGCTACTCGGTAATCCTGCCGTCGATTATGGCAACTCGAGCAGTGATATCCTAATTAATGCTGAAAAGTTGTCGAATGGCGCCGGACCACAAAGTTGGATTTTACCAGAAATTCTATTAATTATCAAGAATTTTTCTTAAGAAAAAAAGTTAGTAAAAGGAAAATTTGTTTTAGTTAAAACCTACTACTTTGTGGTCCGGTGCTTGGAAATAATTATTCGAATCACTCATTGAAAAGTGGCAAGTTCGGAGAATCCCATCACAGTAGAAAAAAGGCTGTAGTATTGAAGCTTTGAACAACTACCTTTTACTTTTTACTACTAAGATACTTTGAATTTTTTTGCTGTTCCCACATGGTTACCTTCTATGGTTCCCACATGGTCCCTTCTAATGGAAGTGATTGCGCCAAGCTTGATCCCTGCTAAATTAACAAACAATCGATGTTTGATGGTCAGTTTCGGCTTGTAGCGTCGCGTCGCTCATTTAAGATTAAAACAATGGCTGATGCCTTAACTGTTACTCGAATCAACGCACTCGTGAAGTGGATGTTTGTTTACGTTTACTATCAATTTTTCATAAAATAGTTTTCACATCCAAGGTTTAATTAAACTGAAGTGAGGAGGAGATTAGAATGTTCTAGACGTAGGAAGTAGTTTATATAAACAGATTATTTTCCTTCCACGCTAGCTCTCTCTCCACTTCTGAATAGTGTTGTGTTTCTAGAATCTGTGTAGTTCTCGCCCAGATGTGAATATTTGTTAGTAGCGCTCGCTGAGCGAGCAATCACTTTTAAGAATGTTAAGTTAAGTATTATTTTCATTGTATTAGAAATGTTTTCATAATGAATGAATTAATTATTGGCTAGTCAGTATAATCGCAATACAGTATTATGTGATATTTTCTTATTTGCTTAGTTTACTTTATTTGTTTACTTTTCTGGAATTGTTTTATGAATGATTGAATAAACTTTATTTGATAATTTTGTGTCCTGTGTACCTTTGACCACTGCCCACTCTGCGTCGATACCCTTCGGGGTTATCAAGGGTTATGGGCTCTTTGCCCGGTCATTGGTACACAGTGAAATATTAGACACAGTTTAAAAAGATTAATTATTTTTGTATAATTAACTTTTAAAAGTTTAAATTTATAATGTGTTGATTAATTTGAGATCTTTAGCAATTTTGAGACTGGACAATACTTCTTTCATTAGTGTACATATTTGTGTATATTTATTAGTGTACATTTGTGCATAAACTGTTGTTTGATTTGGGGAATAATTTTTTTAAAAATTTAAGAATTTTTGTTAGCTGGACAGCTCTGGGATAGTTCCTTGCCTCTTAAGTATTTTTGTATTATGATATTACAGAGTTAAATTTTTTTTAAGAGTGTCTTTTGTCAGAGGGGTTCTCTTGACGGAGGGGCTGTCCCTGTATATTTAACCATGGCTCTTTTAAACCCTGGTATTTCGAAACTAAACGGTAAAAACTATTCGTCATGGGCGGTGGACATGAAATTTCTTTTGATTGAAAGGGGTCTCTGGCGACTTGTGAATGAGCAAGAAGTGATCCCTGATAAGAAGGAAGAATTTAATGACAGGTGTGATAGGGCTCTCTCCACTATCTACCTTAATATTAATGAAGAATATAAACGTCTAATAAAGACGGAAACATGTCCCGTTAATGCTTGGAAGAAACTTAAAACCTACTTTGAGCCCGATGACCGAGTCAGACACCAATTAATTTTCCATGAATTTTTGGAATGTAAACCAATTAAATCGGAAGGTTATGCAATGTTTTTTTCGAAAATTAAAGATTTGGTAGACCAATTAGAAGAAATAAAGCACCCCTTAAATTCAGATAGAGTTATTTTCCATGCTTTAAGGTGGTTACCCGATTCTTTTTCTTCTTTAGTACAAAATATTATGGCTTGGCCTACGGCCGATTTTAATTTAAGCAAAGTTGAAGCAGCAGTACTTGCAGAAGATGCCCGTCAAAATTTTAAGCAACAAGACAGACGGGGTGTTTCTGTTGCGTACCATGCTGAATCTAACAGGCAATCTCGCATTGACAGTCGCGAGGTGACCTGTTTTAAATGTGGGAATAAAGGCCATTATGCAAATAAGTGCCGGTTTAAAAAGGCAAACCAGGTTTCAAAAACTCCTCCGAAATTTAAAGTTTTCAGAAATGGGGGCGTTTCTCCTGGAAGGAGACAATCTCGAGAAAGAACGTCTCGTAATCGATCACCTTCACCCCGAAATTTTTCTCGGTATGGGGACAGACCATCCGTCGACAGGACTGACCCTCATTTATTGTATATAGAAGCATGTCTTGCTTCGAACGAAATTGATTCTAACGCTTTTGTCTTTGATACGGCAGCGTCCCACCACTTCTGTAAAGACAGAGCGTCTTTTTCGTATTTTGAACCGATCACCGACGAAAGGGTCTCGGTTGCCTTTACTGATTCTACCTTCGCTGTAGAAGGGAAAGGACAAGTAAAATTAAAATTTGGTGATACAAATGTAATCTTAAACAATGTACTTTATTCTCCTCAGTTGCGTCGCAACCTCATTGCTGGTAACCTTATTGACAAAGCTGGTTATAGTTTTGGTGGCCGTAATGGGGAAATTAGAGTTAGAAACTCATGTGAAACTATTTTCACTGCCAAACTTAAAAATGGCATTTATTTTACGTACCCAAAGGTAATGATCAGCCCTAGCTCAGATTCATCCCATCAAAAGGCCCAACCAAACCAGCCAACTCAAAGGCATGTAACTTTTGAGGCTGCGATCACTGAGGGAGAAAACCAGGAATTGTGGCACAAACGTTTCGCACACATAAGTTCCGGTATTTTACGTAAAACTAGCATTAATAACTCTGTAAGGGGTCTCCCAGAGTTGCCCAGTGGAAATATTGAGTGTGAACCCTGCAGGTTGGCGAAGACTAAACGTAAAACCTTTAAGCCAATCGGCGAGATAAGATCCCAAAAGCCTTTAGAGCTGCTTTATATGGATCTTTGTGGACCTATCGACCCTGAAGGTCGAGACGGTCATAGGTATTTTCTTTCAATTGTTGATGATTTTTCCCGTAAAGTTTCAGTGTTCCCTATTTGTAATAAAACTGAAGTTTTTGATGTATTTAAAAGGTTCCAAATACGGGCCGAGCGTTACCTCAACTCTAAAGTTATAGCCGTTCGAACCGACAACGGTGGTGAGTTCTGTAACCGAGAGTTCGATGAGTATTTCAATGAACTTGGTATTAAGTTCGAAAGAACGAACACGTATTCACCAGAACAAAATGGAGTTGTTGAACGCCTGAATTATACGATCATGGACGGCGTAAAGGCTATGATGGAAGACTCGGGTATGAGTAGAACCTTTTGGCCAGAAATGGCTTTGTGTTTCGCCTATGTATGGAACAGAACTTGCCATACTAAACAAAGCAAAACTCCGATAGAACTTTTCGGTAACCACAAACCTTCAGTCTGACATTTAAAACCCTTTGGAATTGTAGCTTATGTTGGGATTCCCAAACAAAGGCGAATCAAATTAGATAACAGAGCTAAACGGGGGGTAATGGTCGGATATGCCTTTAGCACTCGTGGCTATAGAATTTGGTTGCCAGAGGAAAATAAAATCATCGAAACCATAAACGTTAGTTTTAATGAAAAATTGTTTTATGGAGATTTATTTAATCAAAACCTAAATGAAAGAGTAAATGGGTCGGAAAATTTAGAAAGCAGCAGTGGAGCTGTGATGGGCCCAAATACTATTTGTCTTTCAGATGAAAATCCAGATGATCAGACTGTAAACGCAGAGTCGGGTCCTCCTACAGCTGAAACTGTACCCAAAACTACTTGGCGCAGAGATCCAGTCACCTCTCGTTTGGTCCGGTCTGGTGATGCGGGATCGGTCAGTTTTACAGACTGTCCTCTCTGACTAGAGGAAGTTTCTATCCCAAACACATACAAACAGGCTATGGCCTCTCCGCAATCTGCTGATTGGGAAAAAGCAATGCAGGAGGAGCTTGACATAATGAAAGAACGTTCTGTCTGGGAACTCGTAAGAAAACCCAAAGATGCAAAAGTTTTAGGATGCAGATGGGTTTATACTGTTAAAAGTGACGAGTTTGGTAAAATAGTTCGTTTTAAAGCTAGATTGGTAGCCCAGGGTTACAAACAAATTAAAGGGGAATCATATGATGAAACCTACAGCCCTGTTGTAAATTTTAGTGTGATTCGATTTTTCTTTTCACTACTTGTGTGTTATTTGGGGTGGTCGCACAGACAATTTGATGTAAAATGTGCCTACCTTTATGCCCCTTTAGATGAATATATTTTAATGCATCAACCACAAGGTTTTTCTGATAATTTAAGTTTAGTTTGTAGACTTAAAAAGGCAATTTACGGTCTTCACCAATCTGGCAGAGTTTGGTTCTATGAAATTGATAGAGTATTATCAAAAATCGGTTTTATAAAGTTCAGCCATTGCAATTGTGTATATATTTATCAAAATTCAGTTGTTTTACTATTGTATGTGGATGATTTTGTTTTATTCTGTAAAGATGTGATGGGAATTAAACATGTGGTTAGCCTATTAAATAAGCATTTTGATTTAAAGGCCTTAGGAAAAACTCGTAAATTATTAGGCGTCGAGTTTGAAGAGGAAGAAAGAACTCTTTTATTACATCAATCGTCATATATTAATGAAGTTTATAAAAGGTTTAATAATTTTAATATCCCCATCAGATCTTTGCCTATTACTAAAAATAGTATCTATTCAAAAAGTCAATCCCCACAAACCACGACAGAGATTAATGAGATGAGGTCGATCCCGTACAGAAATTTGTTAGGCTGTATATCTTTTCTAGCCAGCCGAACAAGACCTGATATCTGTTATGCTGTGAACATTCTCAGTCAGTTCCAGAGTGAACGCGGCTTGGTTCATTGGCATGGTCTTTTAAATCTTTTGGGATATGTGTGGCACACTAAAAACGAAAAGTTAATGTTAAATTGCCATTCACCACAGATTATTTCTTTTTCGGACGCTGATTTTGCCGCTAATCGGGACGACCGAATCTCTGTCGGAGGTCAATTAGTTTGTTTGGGTGAATCCCCAATTTCATGGAAGACATTTAAGGAAAAATGTATTTGTCTATCCACAATGGAATCAGAATTTGTTGCAATGACTGAAGTGTCTAAGGAATTAGTCTGGTTTGATAATATTTTGCAGGAGTGTGTTTCTAAAAATATACTGAATTATCCTGTATCAAAACCAATTTTGTATGTAGACAACCAGGCTGCAATTAATTTTGTAAAATCCCCAATAGAAAATTCTAGATCTAAACATATTGATATTAAGTTATTATTTATTAGAGAACTTGTATTTAAAGATGTTTTTCAAGTTTTGTACGTTAGAAGTAAGGAAAATTTGGCTGATGTGTTTACGAAGCCAATGACCAAATTAGACCTTGACTCATTTAAAGATAAGTTATTTAATTTGCAAGAAATTTAAAGTGGAGAGAGTGGTTCAATTAAGTGTATTTTGTCAATTTTTTCTTAGTGTTTCAAAGCGTTTCAAATTTTATGTATATTGAGATAAGGCATTTACTGCACTTATTTTCAGGAAATCTTGTGTGACAAGAATGAAGGTTAACTGTTTCGGACAATCAACCGCTTTGAACAATCAACTGATCCGATGTGACCAGGACTTTTTCGATGATCGACCGGCCGGCGATGCATGGAACAAGGATCAACGCATGGTGACGAATAAGAATGGAGCCCAACTACAAGACTTTTTCCGGAATATGACTTCTTCATGAACAAGTAAACTGTTTGTTTCTTTTGTTCAACTTTTAGGTGGACATCCTTGGAATAAGACTTTTGTGATTAGAAATTGTGATTATGTCGACTGGTGCATCAGAAGATATATCCAAATTTATTTTAACTTGTATGTTGCAATTTGTAAATAGTATGTGAGGTAAGCAATTGGAAAGTATGAAAGTTGATGATGGATAAGTGTGAATATTGGATTAAACTGTATGTATCTTTTGGTTGTGGGAAAATTAGGTTTATGTAATTTTAAGCCTGCCAATTTCTCAATCACAAAGCTAGTTGACTTATTATATTTTCGTGAATTTCAGATGTTAGTTGTAGTCCGGCTGCAAGTGTGAAAAATTGTGCCTTTTTAGAAACATTTATGAAACTTGCAGGGTTTGTACACTAGAATAAGACGATCATTTTTTGATATGGACGTCGGCTGGGTTCCGACCCGTTTAGCCGCCATCTTGAAAAATGGTGGAAAATCTATTTTTGATCATAACTCCTGAACCGCTTGTCCAAACAAAATTAAATTTGGTTTAAAATGATCGCAATTGTTTTCTTAATATTTTATGTAATATGTTTTATGGGGTTTTATAAAGCCGTTAATCCGCTACGTGGCTTTATTTCAGAAAATCATGTGATATTTAACGCGTTTACTTATTTATCTGAACACACATAAAACTTCACTAATAACATGTATTTGCAAAGTTGTTGGTCTTTTTATTGTTTAAAAAACAGTTTTTGTTTGATGCAATTCGGAGCAGTACTTCTTTAGATACGCTATATGTAATACGTACGTGGGGCTGGTGGAACCGTTTCGGCTTCTATCCGCTGTGTGTTTATGGCGCTGGCGTCGCTTGGATGCGTCATCTACTGCATAATCTATATTGATCAGGGTCTTGTGGATTGTGTATAGGCTGTTTTTAACACAGGTAAACACTTCGAAATAATTTCATATAGGATGTTTATATATCATAACCAATTTATAACATTGCAGGAAAAGATGAAGATAAAGTTTTTATTTGACGTAAGTTAATTAACATTGCAATAAATTCAAACTACTTAAGAAAGTTTTAATTTTTTTTGTATTACCTTCTAAGTCCATTTAAGATATAAATTCGAAATCTTAAGAAATATTTTTTACTTAGTTTCCCTATTTTTCTTTAAATACAGTTTTTTTTAAGTTAAAACCAATTTTTGCTTGAAAAATGGGGACTTTTATGACCGGTAAAAACTTAGCTGTGTTCAATAAATGCAATTTTTTTAAACATTTTCCGAATTTAAGTTTCGTTTTCAAAAAAACAAAAAAAAAAACAATTTTGTTTAAAGTTTACCGTCAGTACCGGAGTCTTAGATGCTAATACAATGCTAAGCAAATATTTTACAAATTATCTTCATAAAAATGACGCGTAAATTTTAAAAAAAGTTAGTTTCTTAATATGAAATTTTAGTTTTTGCAGTCACAGGAGCAGAGTTCGGTGCATTTTAGTCCTAGGCGTTTGCATTTACACCGCCGTTTGCAAGTGTGTAGAGTTCTCACAGTGGCCGAAGTCCCCCCCCCCCTTTCCATCACTTCTGGTCCAACCACATTGCAATGGTTCTGGTATTTCTGGCCATAGAGTTAGGAAGGAGGTGTTACATCGGGGTAACTATTCCACACGTTCCAAGCAGTTTTCTTTCTCCGCCCAACAAATGCCGAAGTCGTATCACAGCCTGTGGATGTGTGGAATCCTAGCAGAGCATGCGATTTCTCAGACCAAGAGTAGCACTTATTGTATGAGCTGTGGTATGTATCGGAAATCGTTGCATTTTCCAAAATATATCTTCTTTGTATCTCAAATCTCTGCTTTTTGCATAAACCAACCAGACTGATTGCACCACCAGATCTGTATCTACCGTTCTGATCAATATTTTTCGTTTTCCAGTGTTTAAAGCATCACAAACAGTTCTGGTATCATCGTGTTCATGTGTGCAAAGAGATAGAAAAGTCAATTCACGAGCAGAAAAACAGACAACTGATTTACAGTTAGTAATTATTAACTTATTTTTACTATCGATATCAAGTTAGCTAGCTTGAATTAGAAAATGAAACAGCTCAATCTTGTTTTCATTATTTACGTATGTAAGTGTTATACGTTTTACAGTGAAATTCGCAGATACCAACTGTTGTGCAACTTCAGGAAGTCTTGAAGGCAATTGTGCTAAATCTGCTAAGCTTATGGAAATCCAGCGGGCATAATGTGTGTGGTCGAACGCAAAAAACCATGGGACAAGCTCCGTCAGCTCTTGCACGTTCAAAGTGTAGTTGGACTCTCTTAAAGATTGTACAAATAGCATTATGGTGAGTTCTAGTGTCATTGTCTTTGCCCAGTATTTATTGCGGGTGTTTCGCAGCCAAGGCAGTGCACCACAAAGCAAAGTCCAATGACTCTTGATCAACTCGATGTATGAGCAGTATGCGCGTTTTTGCAAAACATACAAAGCAGCTAAGGAGAACTGATGGGCATGTCGCGTGCATGTCAGATGCGAAACCTTTAGATATGATTCAGCTGTCCCCAATTGTGGTAATACCTCTGCCTCAACTTGCATTGGAATCCAGCCACTATCGCATAACCAATCACCAGCCACTTTGAAACTAGCCATTTCAATGTGCAAACCTCCTGGAAGAATCACGAAATTATCTTTACTATATCCTTGGGGCCACGTCCACTGTATTCGTTTTGCAATGTCATACAGGGTTTGATCGAGAGTCAAAACTGGCACTTGCCCAGGATTTACGTGGGGTAACCGGTAAGGGCGACATTGATGCAGCGTTGGGACTTTGGATCATATTTAACATGCACTTCCTTGACTCCACGGGCCGTTTATAGTTCGATAGTTATTTTGGCGATGCCTGGTCCTGAACCTGGGACCTTACACATGCAATGCGAACTCCTTAACTGATTTGCCTCGCCAGCACCCAACACTTCAAGAGAAAAAAATATCTTTTACATGAAAACTAAAAATCCATAGACAAATTTTAAAACTGAATTATATTCTACATTTTTTAAATTGAAAAAAGTTATACTATATGAAAACAAACCTTTAAAAACAAACTTAAAATTCAATACTGTTTGATGCCGCTTTGGCAAAAAGGGGTCCCTGACCAGGCTCGTAGCCAGCATTGGATAACCAATTACAATGCGGGAGTTTACTGGGCTGCAATTTCCTTCTTGATTTCCGATTGGATTAGTATGCAGTAATTTTTTTTTAATTTACGCGTCATTTTTATTAAGATAAATTTTAAAATATTTGCTTAGCATTGTATTAGCATCTAAGACTCCGGTACTGACGGTAAATTTTAAACAAAATGTTTTTTTTTTCTTAAAAACGAAGCTTTAATTCGGAAAATGTTTAAAAAAATTGCATTTATTGAACACAGCTAAGTTTTTACCGGTCATAAAAGTCCTCATTTTTCAAGCAAAAAATGGTTTTAACTTTAAAAAAACTGTATTTAAAGAAAAATAGGGAAACTAAGTAAATATTTCGAATTTAAATCTTAGGTGGTAATACAAAACAAAATACGCAAAAATTAAAACTTCCTTAAATAGTATGAATTTATTGCATTGTTAATTAACTTACGTCAAATAAAAACTTTATCTTCATCTTTTCCTGCAATATGTTATAAATTGGTAATGATATATAAAAAATTAAACATCCTATATGAAATTATTTCGAAGTGTTTACCTGTGTTAAAAACAGCCTATACACAATCCACAAGACCCTGATCAATATAGATTATGCAGTAGATGACGCATCCAAGCGACGCCAGCGCCATAAACACACAGTGGATAGAAGCCGAAATGGTACCACCAGCCCCACGTACGTATTACATAAAGCGTATCTAAAGAAGTACTGCTCCGAATTGCATCAAACAAAAACTGTTTTTTAAACAATAAAAAGACCAACAACTTTGCAAATACATGTTATTAGCGAAGTTTTATGTGTGTCCAGATAAATAAGTAAACGCGTTAAATATTACATGATTTTCTGAAATAAAGCCACGTAGCGGATTAACGGCTGGATAAAACCCCATAAAACATATTACATAAAATATTAAGAAAACAATTGCAATCATTTTAAACCAAATTTGATTTTATTTGGACAAGCGGTTCAGGAGTTATGATCAAAAATAGATTTTCCGTCATTTTTCAAGATGGCGGACAAACGGGTCGGAACCCAGCCAACGTCCATATCAAAAAATGATCGTCTTGTTCTAGTGTACAAACCCTGCAAGTTTCATAAATGTTTCTCAAAAGGCACAATTCTCGAAGAATATGTCGCCCTGCAACTGGACTATTGATAAAATGGTTCTTATTAACTAGAAAATTTTTGGAGATGTTTTTGTTCTTTTACTAATTAGATTGTCAAATGTTCAAGTTTTACTAATGAAATTGTTCAAATGTTTTTTCAAGTTTTCTTCACCAGTGCGTTGAGGAGGGGCATTGTTACTCGAATCAACGCACTCGTGAAGTGGATGTTTGTTTACGTTTACTATCAATTTTTCATAAAATAGTTTTCACATCCAAGGTTTAATTAAACTGAAGTGAGGAGGAGATTAGAATGTTCTAGACGTAGGAAGTAGTTTATATAAACAGATTATTTTCCTTCCACGCTAGCTCTCTCTCCACTTCTGAATAGTGTTGTGTTTCTAGAATCTGTGTAGTTCTCGCCCAGATGTGAATATTTGTTAGTAGCGCTCGCTGAGCGAGCAATCACTTTTAAGAATGTTAAGTTAAGTATTATTTTCATTGTATTAGAAATGTTTTCATAATGAATGAATTAATTATTGGCTAGTCAGTATAATCGCAATACAGTATTATGTGATATTTTCTTATTTGCTTAGTTTACTTTATTTGTTTACTTTTCTGGAATTGTTTTATGAATGATTGAATAAACTTTATTTGATAATTTTGTGTCCTGTGTACCTTTGACCACTGCCCACTCTGCGTCGATACCCTTCGGGGTTATCATTAACTAATTAACTTTAACAAGATTTAAATATATAGATCAAATAATTCTCGGATTTGACCCAAAGAACGTTTTTCAAACTTTACAATATTTTTGAATTTTCAAGGAATAGTAAACAACCCTAATCCAAAGTAAGTTATTTTTATAATTTAATTCAGTAATTATTCTATGTATTTTTGTTTGCTTTTTAAAATATCCTACTAGTTTTAAACCATGGGTTAGGGGATTTATGTGTTTAGATTTTTAGCACTTGAAACTGAAGATCGATTTTTTTCTATATAAATATTAATACTTTTAATACAAAATATCGTAGCAACTATTATATATTATTACAAATTCAACATTGCCTATTTGCATTATATAAGATGCAGTCATTATCTCTTGTAGTTTACGGAAAAAATCAGCATTTTTTGGTAATCTTATTTGGCGACTTCCGATTAATCGGAAAATTCGATTATCCGGAAGAGTCAATTTCCCGAGCATTCCGGATGAATGGGAGTTTACTGTATCAGCCAATTAGCATATTTTAACCTTTGACCTCGAATAAAAAAAATTTCCACCACTCAGAATCATGGGGACTTTTGGCAGGTCATTTATAAGGATGTTCTTAAGATCTCCACCAACTTTCAGCTTTATGGGAATTTTTCCGAGGTTTGGCCTTTTTTGACTGGACTATAAATGACCTCATACAATTCACATGTCTTCAAAATGGCTCTTAAAAGGCCAAATTTCTGATAATGTTATTCCTATCTAATATTACGAGGAACCAAAAATCCTTCGTAGCGAAAGGGTTAAATAATTTAATTTTAAAAAAATCGGATAACCAATGAATTACTCTTACACTAGACAAATATAAAATCATAACACAAGTACCATTTAAGGAGCTTAGATTATCCCATAATATTGCAAGCAGAGTTCGATTTAAGCGGGAGGAATGCCTAGCAATAGCTGCAGCACAAATCATTCTTTGTGTAGCAGTTGATTAATATTTTTAGCAATATAGCCTAACAATACATTGATAATTTTTTTATTAATCAGGACATTACAAATTTAAATATTATGTAAGCTATACTACTAAATGCACGCTTGGTTTTTCAAAAAATTCTCGACTGCCTCTTTGGGATTGAAATCCCTAACTTTTGGTCTTTCAATACATATCCTTAATAACATGGTTTATATAAAATTAGAAAAAAAATTCAAATACTTCACTATTCCAAAAAAATTCAAGGACTCGAAATTCACTAACAACCTAAATATATAAAGCGCGTACAAGCGGACGCTCCAATTTTTTTAAAACTAAAAATAGTCTAAAATGAGAAACCCTAGTAAAGACCGAAGTACAAAAAAAAGGTTCAAACGTAAACAAAAAGTATTTTTTAATTCCAGCTGTTCTTGTGATCATGACTCACGGACACCTGTGCGTCAGACACTCGATCAGAAGAAAATGTTCTGGTTGCTCGACTGGTAATAAACTGGAGCTACAAAAGTAACAAGACACTCTTCCAATCACAGAGCCAGAGAACTGTCAATCTTTCTGATGCAATGTGACGTCATTGGTAGAAAATTACTAGGCAGCAAAATAGGTAAATCGGGAATCATTATTGGACTGCATATTTTCGGTCAGGTGAAGATGATCCTCTTCTAATGGGAGATATTTGAAGATATCTTAGATAGTGTAATCTAATCGTAATTCATCTTCAAACTTCAATTATATTTTTGATCTTTATTATTAAAACTTATTACTTAAACGTGCCCTTCATTGAAATTTAAGTTTTTTTAAAAAAAAATTCAGTGACATATTACGATGATAACATTTGAAATATTTTTCGATTCTTAGCCTAATTGCATGTTTGTCTAGTTATTTTTATAATATAATTCTGGTTCAAGACGGATCTTTGAACCAAACTTCAACGAATCGTAATGTTTACTAGTTTCGCAGCGAAATCGAACCTCTATGCCTAGTAATTTTTACTCGCATATATGGGGAGAAATTGCAGTAGATTTCGGTATTTTTTAGATCAAGATGGATAACCAAACATCGAGCCCTCATAATGTCTTGTTTTGTCCCGCCTAGTTTAATCTTAGGACCGGACCCCCCATATATGGGTCACAATTTCTTAACGGTTCTGCATCGATCTCAGGATCACTCAAAATTAGATTCAAAAAGGCGGAATTCCGCCGAAAGGCGGAAAACTTTCATGCCTGAATGAAAAGTGTATACAATGTAGCAGGGCAGGAAAAATCACCCGTCCTCCGATCGTAGGCGGTCAAAAATTCCCTGAGGACAACTAATTTTTTCGAATCCGAAGACCTCATGGATGGTCATTTCCCTGTTAATAGCCATCCATGAGGTCTTCCGATTCGAGAAATTAGTTGCCCTCAGGGAATTTTCGACCACAGGACGGGTTATTAATGTTCATGATACATTTTAAATTTTTTTTTATCTTACAAGACTCTAGTATTAGGGTTACTATTAGTAACCTAGTACATCTTTTATTACAGTATAATGCAATCCTACTAATTAATTGTGCATTTTGTATTTGCAATAAATAAAATGATTTTTTTTATTTATATTGAAGTTATTTATATAAGTTAGAGTTTGATGGGTTAGTTTCAAGGAAGGACAGGTACATTGTTGGACAAGCCGTCCTCGAGGACGGGTAAAATTTCGGAGGTTTTTCAAGCCATGTTGCCCAGTTTGACTTTAGTTCTATATAATATTCCTAGTAAAGCACAGAAGTATTTCTTACCGTCAGATTCATCAGGATCTTCTCTGGGCCACCCATAGGCCCATTCTACCCTAAGAGGACTTCCAAGGAGGTAGAATCCATCAAAACATTCGATGGCTTTCTGAGCTTGCTGCAAATAAAGAAAGGTAACATTAACCCTCTCATGCATACTGTTGTCGATTGGCAACAAGTAACATAACCCACTTTATTCTATTTAAGTAGAGCTCCCTCTCGACAAATTTGTTTTTTCCATCTATTACATTCCGTTTTAGAAAAGTATAATAATATTCCTAATACTAAACAAAAATAAACTGTTTTGAAAAATTATAGTTAGAGAGAGGGTTATTTTGAAATATATTTAGTAGTTTTCTGGTCATAATTATCAAAATTGGAATTTTGTACTTGGTTTTTGTCACATAGAAACAATTTAAAAAATTTAAATTCTATTGCAGTTAAATTTTTTTCTGCATTTTTCCCATAATGTATGAGTATTAAAGATATGTATTTTTTTTCGGGATGAAAAAAAATTCATGCATTAGACTTTAGAGGGTATAAATAAATAAGGCTTTGTGCCTTAATTTGGGGGCCGTTTCGGAGGTGTTAGGACCGGATTTCCTGACTTACCTCAGAGTCGGAAAAAGTGATGAAGATGGGCATAAGAGTTTTTAAAAAAATTAAACTAAAAATAAGCGAATTCATAACTTACCCTTTTGCTCCAGTATGAAACAAAGCCAAATCGTCCTCTATCATAGAGATACACTTTACTAAAAAAAATTATTCATTTATAAAATAAAAGCATCAAGAGACTTGGACGTATAGAACATAAACTGTTAAAAATGTTCTTAAACTTCTAATAATTTGCTATGCATTAAAATAGAGGTAGAAACCAGGTAACATAATATTGGAGAAAAATAACTTAATTCAAAACAATTGCTACAAAAAAAAATATTAAATAAAGATAATAATAAAGATAGGTACATGAAATGTACAATTATACACTCCAATATATATATGTTTTTAAAATTTAGGGATACAAATTAAAATGATCTTACAAATACGGTAAAACCCATATTATCTGTATCTCTTTCATACGGAACTCTGTTAACCAACCGTCCTTAAGGCTGCTCATCACCCCCATACCCCATCCTCCTTCGATCACGCTTGCTAATGTTAAGTCTATGGGGGGAAAATGGTTTTGTTCCAAAAAAAGTCAAGAAATTATAGGAATATTTTGATGCGGTTTTTTTTAAATTCATAAAAATCCAATAAAGTAGTGCTTTTAGAGGTTATTTTTTTAAAAACGTTATTTACTTTTTTTGAATCCAAATTTTTTTCTATTCAAAAAAGGCAAGTAAGGTTTTTTAAAAAATAACCTCTAAAAGCACTACTTTATTGGATTTTTATGAATTTAAAAAAAAAAACGCATCAAAATATTCCTATAATTTTTTTAAAAAATTTTTTTGGAACAAAAACCATTTTTCCCCCATAGACTTAACATTAGCAAGCCCGATCGAAGGAGGACGGGGTATGGGGGTGATGAACAGCCTTAAGCATCACCTCCTACAACTAGGGAAGATGGCGCACAGGAGACTTCAAGTGATCACATGAAGGCCTGTGGAGCAGAACATTTTAAAAGACGCCGGTCTGTGCAGCTTGTTTTCTACTCGTGTTAAACCACACCACAACAAGCTCGTCATTTTGTGGAATTCGCAATTCACATTGATTCAGTAATTTGAAAAAAAAAAACTAAATAAGTCTTCATTTTATAGATATACAAGGTCCAGCATTCAGTTAAAGGATATGCCATTGAAGTGTGCAGTTTATGGTTGCAATGGCAACTACCGCAATGGAGATAAAGTGTAGGTTTTTAGATTTCCTAAAGAACCAAAATTAGCTTCCATATGGATAAACCGATGTAGAAGAAAAAACTTCAGAGTAAGTAATGAATTTTATTATTGTATATATTGGTGCTCCAATTTGATGTATGCAACGTGAAATTTTAAAGCCCAAACTTTTGCTAGGTAATTTGAATGTAAACAACTGAAATTTCTTATACAGTAAACCAGGGATGCAGAATATGTCCGATCCGGCGATCCTAGATCGGGGGAAATTTTAGCCATCTGGGGAAATTTTGTGGAAAAAGTTTTGACTTTAACAATGTATTACAATATTCCCTGAAAAGTCGTTCGTTTTTTGTTTTAAAACCTACCGTTAATTTACTATTTTTTTCAAACAAACCAAAATAGCAAACCGCTTTTGTCTCCTAAATTCAGGGAGTGGAGTTGATCGCATCCGTACGACATTCTGCTCCCCCCTCCTTTTTTTAAAACGAGTTTTACTTTTTCTGTGCACTGTTCCATTTTTACGGTGCCCGTAATATGTGAAACTAAATTTAAATTTCAATAAACTACCGGTTCAAATAACATATTCTAATTATGAAGAAAAAAATTTATATCAAAATGTGAAGATGAATTAAGATTAGGTTACTCTAAGATAAGATGTCTTCAAATCTCGACCAGCTAGTGCTAGGGTACAGCTGGGGAAAAAAAAAACGAATCACCCCTCGTTTCTCGGCTGGTATTGATCAAGGAATTTTGTGTGAGGTGTCAATTTTCAGGAAATAGCAAGAGGAATTAAGAACTGGCAACAAAAATTCTTATAGGGGTCGTCTACATTTTAAAATGAGCAACTTTGAAAATTCCAATGGCAACACCCAATTTTTTTTACATAGAAATGTTCAGCACCTTCAAAATACCCCATATATGAAAAAGAATTATTTATTCTGTATTATTTGCTGAGATATAAGTATTCAAAATTGAACGCCCATAATGTTAAAAAAGTTTCACAAACTTTTATTCATACCTCTACAAATAAAATGAATTTCACAAAGATTTTTTTTTTCATTACATGTTTCTTAATTTTCCAAAAACAAATCACACATGTTTTTTCATCAATTTTTTATTTTTAATAATTTTTTATTTAAATTTAAATAAGAAAAAATAAAACATGACTAGCAACCACAATTTTTTTTCGCATAAATCGATAAAGTAGATCAAGTAGAACCAAAATCCCAAATTTTTTAATTCAATAACAATTATTTGCCGAGTTATTGTAAAAAAACTGAAAAAGACGAATTTAAGGGACTGTGTAAAAAATTACTCGGCAAATTTGATCCTAAATTGCATTATCGTTTGGTGATTAAAAAGCGTTTGTTGGTAAATGTTTATTCAAATTATCGATTTCTGTCAAATGTCTAAAAATCTTTTCTTATTTCAAGTGCATACAATGTTTTTTTTTTTTTTTGTATAATTAACATTAAATGATATCGGTTACTATATTTTTAAATGTATGTTATTTCCAATACAATTTCAAAAAGTGTGTTTAATATTAAAAATTAAATACCCTAGAATATTACTGGAATTCGGTTTTAAATACATTTGATTGTTACCACATTAATTTGTTTAAATGATCAGTGGCAACTGTGTTGGTTAAAAATCATCACCAAATCATTCTGAATATTTTTATCTTGCTTTCCTTAAATATCGTGGTAAGGTCGTAACCCTCAATTTGCAATACGTGGTTTACCGATAAAAGCTAGAAATCCTTGGCGCAACAGTCCATTAGTGGGCCAGGGCCTGCCGTGCCCATTTCAGCTTCCGTGATAAAAGGGTTCTGGAGTGCAAGGCATATGTCCCGGCAATGTGGAAAACCTCACGCGGAACCCCCAGCATTTAGTTCCCCAAGCATTCTTGGTCCCCAATTTATCGACTCACTTAAGGAATGAAAGGATGGGTCAACCTCGCCCTATCCGATATTCGATCCCCGGACCTGTGGCGTGACAATGCGAAATAAGCACTACCACCAAGCCACTTGGCCGATATTACCGATAGAGTGCGACGAATTTTAAACAAAATTTCTGCAACAATGTTTGCGAATGAAACAAAAATTTGCATAAAAAGTTTAAAGTATAAGTGTAATAATCATGTTTTTCAATCTGATTGTAACTAATAGCATTTGAAAATCTGTTCGTTATAAATAACCGTGTATGCGACTTAATTTAAAATTAAAACTTTTTATCTTCTAGCCTTTATTTTATTTCTAAATTTTAAAATCCAAAATTTAAAAAAAAAATCATTCGAAAAATCAAGATATTACTGAAGAAAATTAAATTCTTGCATCCGTTGGCGAAATTATGCTAACCCTTTTTTAGCTTGTCGTTTTGAAAAGACACAACCAAAATATTACCTTTTTTCACTTAGGAGATTTGCCCCTAACCGAGTTCAAAATTAAAGCTTTAATATCTCAGCAAATAATGCAAAATAAATAATTCTTTTTTAGACATGGGGTATTTTGAGGGTGCTGAACATTTTTATGTAAAAACAATTGGGTGTTGCCATTGGAATTTTCAAAGTTGGTACTCATTTTAATATGTAGACGACCCCTATAAGAATTTTTGTTGCCAGTTCCCAATTTCTCACGCTATTTCCTGAAAATTGACACCTTACACAAAATTCCTTGATCAATACCAGCCGAGAAACGAGGGGTGATTCGTTTTTTATTTCCCCAGCTGTACCTTCAATACACTGTGTGCTGTTCAGGGTAACGACAAGGAGCTTAGCAGGTGAGCCATGCTAAAATCGCTATCGCTCAGCCAAACTCGCCAATAAAACAAAACTAGTTATTTTTCCAGGTTTACACATATAAACATTATGCTGTTGCTTAGTTTGGAAGAAATAAGAATGTTTTCAACTTTCAAGTTAGCAATGACTTTGATTTGCGGTTTGTTTACGTTACCCCGCCAGCTATTGTTCCGCCAACGCATGCCAAAGACATGCCAAATACCGTCTGTTAGCTTCGACATTAAAAATGGCATTTTCTGGTAGTATAATGATAAAAAATACTATTTTTAGAAATGTAATAGTTCACATGATGTTTAATTTACAATACAAAGATTAAAAAGTAAAGCTTTATACCTTTTTTCCGAGTTTAAACAGCTTTTTTATTCCATAGCAATGACACACGCCGGTACTAAAACATGGATTACAGCTTTACCATTAAGAATTTTAATCCAAAAAAGAATAAATATTGAAGAATATGGATCATTAAAAACAAAATCAATAACAAATAGTGGAAACGTTCCTTTGCTTATATCGTTTAGATGCGATTTATTAGAGATTCGCTGAGTCACCGTGTAATGTCTACGGAGAAAAAAATAACAGCGCCGTATCTCTGGAGCATGGCTATGCTCCAGCCAATCAGGTGAGAGCATCATGTCGCAACCCTCTTACGCAGATATTCCAGTAACCCTAGCTAGTGCAATTTCCCATTAGAGGAGGAGTCCAATAATGCTTTCCTGATTACTTATTTTGCTGCCTAGTAATTATTTCAAAATATACCGATGACGTCTAGTTGCATCATAATGATGGACAGTTCTCTGGCTCTGCGTTATCGGAAGAGTATATCTTTTGTAGCTCTGGTTCAGGCCAAGTCAGACGACCAAGATATTTTTTCTGGTCAAGTGTAATACTCGCGGAGTCCTTGAGTTTGTAGCTCTGGTTCAGGCCAAGTTGGACGACCAGGATATATATTTTTTCTGATCAAGTGTAATACTCGCGGCTTCCTTGAGTTTGTAGCTCTGATTCAGGCTTTGTGAGACGACCAGGATATTTTTTCTGATCAAGTGTCGTAGTCGCAGCGTCCTTGAGTGGTGATCACAAAAACAGCTTGAATGTTAAAATACTTTTTGTTTTACATTTGGACCTTTTTTTTCTTCTTCGGCATTTACTGTTTCTGATATTAGATAATTTTTTGTTTTTTTTCTTTTAAATGGAGTGTCGGCGTATACACGCTTTATATATTTAGATTTTTTATGTTGGTAGTAAATTTCTAGTAATCGGAATTTTTTCTGTAAAAGTGCTTGAAATTTTTTCTTAACAAATAAGACCAAAAGTTGAGGATTTCAATCCAAAACGGCAGTCAAGGTTGTTGATTTTTCAAATCATTATTCCTAAATTTCTCGCCTTATAAAAATGCCAAACAGCTAAAACTTGAGTTATACACCAAATGAATGACCACGAAACAAATAAGTTCACAGATAAATCCGATGAATATGACCCCAAGCATAAAAAGTGAAAGTAAATCTACTTATTTCAAACTGTATATAAATACATTAAAAGTACATTTAGTAGTTTAGTATTATACGAGGCGTGTTTTTTAAGTAAGTACCGTTTTGCCACACAGAGGGCACGGCGCACAGTGGTCTGGGAGCGGCCAAAATGCCAAATTTCGAAGTGTTCGCAAAATGCGAAATGAATATATTTTTAAATTAATAGATAATTGAACAGTAATATTACAAAATAAAAATCTTTAAAAATAATTTTTTGATGTATTTATAGTTACGAAAAGTCAACAAATGAAAAATAGCCCGTTTTGAGGTGATACACGTGGAATTCAAAATAGACTATTTATTATTTAATTACAACTTTTTTTGCATCTTTTTGTGTTTTATAAAAGGTTTTCTTTTATTTTAACTGGTTAAAAAACTGCAAAATAATTTTTTAATCAGTTTTTGACTTTAGTTTCTAAAATACTATGTTTTTAAACATTTGAAAGAGTGCAACTTTCTTGCGCCACAATGCACCAAAGTCCCATTACAATTAACAAGTTCTCAAAATTATATATAAAAGATAAATCTAAATTTCAGGTGCGAACTCGCACGAAAACTATAGTTATAAACAGAAGTGTCAAAATCTAGCTGTTCAAAAATCGTCGAAAAGCACAACGCAGATGCGCGTTGCTCCTCGCCAGCTGTTAATCAAGAAACAAAGTAACAAAAAACCCGACAGGTGTTTCGACCACTTCACTTCAAAGAGTTCAATTATCAACAAATAAAATAACTAATACTGGTGTTTATCTTTGTAGGAGAGAAAATGATTGATTTATTTACAATAATAATGTTTTCAAGAGATGCCAACTGGCTCATATGAAGGGGGGGGGGTGTCCAAAATTCATTCTTTTTAAACAGTTCATATACAAAACTACAACTTATTACCCTTACATTAATACCTTTCTTGCAAAGCCTAAAAGAAACAACAAATTTGACCTACACGAAGACCCCAAGAAAGTATTATATTAATTTTTTGATCTTAAAGGATGTTAAACAAATTTATTATCTGTTTTCAAAGCAAAAATGTTTAGAGCTTCAACACAATTTTCAGACTAAAATCCTATTTATGAATATGTTCTATCAATGAGGCTTTAATTTAGTTCCTAAATTACATGTATTCTTTGCATTTCTGATTTGATAATACACTTTTAATCTAATATCAGTTTATAGTACTTTTAAATCAAACAAGATATTATTTACAAATATTTTATTTCCTAAACCGTATTAAAATTAAACGAAAATATATTTAAAATTCATTAAAAAGTCTTAAGGTAATATTAATATCATATTTGGTCTCAACATCTTTTATAATAAAATGCTGTTAATTATGGTCTTAAAAAACTGTTGACGGTTAACTTGAAAGTATATGTTCTTTGTATTTTGGTACTAAATATTTGGTATTATTTCACAAATTTAAATGTTTAATACTATATATTTATTCCGCAAATTTTAATGTTTTATATTACATAATTCATGCATAGTTCAAAAATTAGCACAAAAATATTATCACTAAAAAACTTTGTTTCCAATTAATTTCATAAGCCAAATTGAAGAAAAGTAAATATTGAAAATACTGTAAAGCTTTTTTAACTCAAAGTTTTATTTTTTTAACGATTTTTTTTTTAGTGTTTTGGGTTTTTGTGACTACTTGACGTACGATTACGTATTACGATGACCTGAACAAACATACCCATATGCACTTGCGCAATACATGTAGCTTAAAGCGTTATTCTTTATACGCCCAACTAAAAATGGTCAGTAGAGATCAATAGAAAATTTGTATGTGGAAATGGCCAACTGGTACCAATAGAATTCTCTATTGATTTCTATACAAATCTTTACTGATCTCTATTGATATCCATACGAATATCTACTGATCTTAATAGATATAAGTACAGGCCTATTGATGTCAATTGAGATCAGTAGCTTACTGATAATTGTTTTACTGGTGTTGGTAGAGCTCTATTGATATCAATAAGAAATATTATCTGTAGGTTACTGATATCAATAGCTTCTACTAATAACGATAGAGAAATCCATAAAAATAAGTACACATCAATAAAGCTGTACTAATGTCAATAGATTTTTGTGTTGATCTCTATGGATCATTTTTAATAGGGCATACACGCAATTTTTACATTACATCATTACATACTATTCTTTTGCATTAACTGTAACTTAAAATTCATAGGTTTTACAAACTTGATTGTGTCCTATATCGGCTCAGATGGGTCAAAAACCTATAAAACCCAATTTGTGTGCATTTTTGTCAAACAACAAAAAAAGAAATGAATTTTGACCGTTTTTCAGCCTTTTCCGACCACTGTGCGGCGCTGCGATCGGCGTTCTGCGCATGCGCACTGGGTACCTACATCTCTTGTCTACTCACTGACGTATTGCAATCCGATTTGTCATTGTTTTACGTTTTCAGCTGAGTGTTTAAAATGTCTCCGATTATCGTGAGTCCCGCCGACTGTGAAGTACGGTCTGTTATAAGATTTCTTAGTGATAAAGGCCTAAAATCAATCGATATTCATCGTGAGATCTAGGGCAGTTTACGGACAAGACATTATGAGTGATGGAATGGTAAGAAAGTGGGTGGGATCGTTTAAGGGGTCACAGGAGTCTTAAAAATGTGCAAAGAAGGTACTACAAAACATAGTGTGATCTTTCATGTCATTTTCGAACTACTCAATAAATGAATATAATTTTTTTATATGTAATTCTACAAGATTTATTTATTATAAAACAAGTTTTAAAATTCATGAAACTTTAGCAAAAACTAAAATAAATGATATTAACATGAAGGTACTTGAATACACTGTGATTAGGCTTGCGCGGCAAATTGTGAGGTCAAAATTGAAAAAATGAATAAGAAAATGACTTTATATTGTACAAATATGTACAAACAAAGACTTATACCTAAATTCTCAGCTCAATTTTAATTAGAAATTATTTAAAAAAAAATTTTAATCAAAATTTTTAAATTTTTATTAATTTTTTTTAGAAAAAACTTCTTAAAATAATTTCTAATTAAAATTGAGCTGAGAATTTAGGTATAAGTCCTAGTTTGTACATATTTGTACAATATAAAGTCATTTTCTTGGTCTTTTGTTCAATTTTGACTTCACAATTTGCCGCGCAAGCCTAATCACAGTGTGTTCAAGTACCTTCATGTTTAATATCATTTATTTTAGTTTTGGCTAAAGTTTCATAAATTTTAAAACTTGTTTTATAATAAATAAATCTTGTAGAATTACATATAAAAAAATTATACTCATTTATTGAGTAGTTAAAAAATTACAAGAGAGATCAAACTATGCTATGTAGTATCTTCTTTGCACATTTTTAAGACTCCTGTGACCCCTTAAAGAAGGCCGCACGAATGTTCATGATGAACAATGGAGTGGGCGTCCTTCAGTCGTAAATGAAATTTTGGTGCAGAAGTGGACAATAAGGTGAGAGAAAACAGACGCTTTACCATTCCATCACTCATAATGTCTTGTCCGTAAACTGCCCTAGATCTCACGATGAATATCGATTGATTTTAGGCCATTAGCACTAAGAAATCTTATAACAGACCGTACTTCACAGTCAGCGGGACTCACGATTATCGGAGACATTTTAAACACTCAGCAGAAAACGTAAAACAATGACAAATCGGATTGCCATACGTCAGTGAGTAGACAAGAGATGTAGGTACCCAGTGCGCATGCGCAGAACGCCGATCGCAGCGCCGCACCCTCTGTGTGGCAAAACGGTACTTACTTAAAAAACACGCCTCGTATAATTATTAAAATTTATATTGTCGTGATAGCTTTTTTGGTTTTTCAAACCAAGCATTTGGTTTGGATTTCAGCTTTTTTGTTCAACAAGCACTAACATCCCTGTATATCGTAAAATTTTGGGGGAAATTTTCAAACGGATTGGGGGAAATGTTTGGAGTAAAAACATTTTCTGCACCCCTGCAGTAAACTCTTATTTTCTAAAAAATACCTAGTTGGTAAATGATATATTTTTAGTAATGTAAACAATTACATTTTTCTATTGCAATAATTTCATTACAAACATATTCATTTTTTTAGTTTGAAATGAAATAGTATACGAAGAATCAAATACCAGACCTATACTGTTTGATCATTCAAACAATCTAACCTAATCTTCAGAACTATAACAGCCCTCCAAATCAATAACTAATACCAGGGTTGCCACAGAAGTTTGAAAACCAAATTCCCTGACTTTTCCAGGTTTTCCAGAGAATTTTAGGAAAATTCCAGGTTTTATCGGCACAAAATAAAAATACAATATTAAACTTTTATAACTAAAGAAAACTGGTTTAACATGTGCCAGAGTAACAAGGACTATTATTCGTTTCTTAAATGGACTAGTGATACCTTGAAAACTTTTTTTTAATTTCTAAGAAATTTAAAATTTGATATTTGAAAAGATATCTAAGCCAAGGTTGAAATTGTTTTCTTGTTGCTCTAATAATTTCATACATAACTTAAGAAAAATATAAATTATTTATTAACAACTTTTTAATGTTTATTATAAAATATATTAGTAAGACATTAAGGTAATTTCTAACTAAATAAACAACAACTAACAAGGATTACAGTTACTATTTTAAGTCAAAATCTTCAATTTTAATGAAAAACACCAAAATAACATAGGATTCTCTTTTATACGAGATACTTTTTAGAATATTGAAGGGGAGTCGGATGGTTCTATCTCGCCCATGTTAATTTTACTAACTTTTTTTTAACACATACTATCTTTTTTTAAATTTTACTTAATTTTAACAGTTTCTCAATAACTATTTGAGATATCAAATTATGAATTTTTTATAGTTCATTCCTTACTTATAGCTTTTTGTTTTAAATGAAGGATATTTCAAAGTATAAAAAAATACTTGTATAGTGATTTTAAAATATGTATTAAAAAACTACCAAGAAATCTGATTTAAAGTTGTATAAATTTTTTGGAACAGAGATATTTAAAATTCCTCAGTTAAAACCAAAGAACTATTTATGGGGAAGGAATAATAAAACAAAACATGTTGATATCTTTTATAGTTCCAGAGAAAAATGTTTCTAATTGTTAAAAAAAAACCCTTATATTTCAGGAAATGCAAAAGAAAATTAAGGTATAGGTAAGAACTGATGTACAGAGTTTCCGAAAAATGCTTATATAAAGAAAAACTACTAAACAGAAAACATAATCTTGGTCTAAAATTAATGCTACAGTAATGGATATTAAAATTGAAGAAGAACAGAAAATCGACATTTTTTACCCGAACATCTATCCGACTCCCCTTAAAAAAGTTTATTAAAAAATATTTCATTCATTAGATTATAATTTTTAAAAATACTAACTTTAATTTACTACTTTACATATTTTAGCTTAATGAGTTATTTCCTCAAGTTTTAGCCAAGATTTGAACATTTCGATTGATAAAAAACCTTCAAAAATCGGTGGATCAAGGACCTTTCAAAATCCGTAAATCGAATTTTTTGAAAATTAATTATTCACAAAATCTCAAAGGTCGGTAATTCTCGAACGAAAAAACATCTTAAACTCTGAAGATCCATCATCACAAATTGCAATTAACGACACGTTGAAAATCCTTAAATTCCGAAATTTTAAAATATAAAACTAAAAATAAGTAAAACAGCAAATTTGGCACTGTAAAGAACCACTATAATCAAGAAACCCTCAATCCGAACACTTTTAAATTTCGGCCGATAGTCCGATTTTTTTAAAACTTAAAACTGTCTAAAATAAAAATTAAAAAAAAAAAAACAGAAAGGCCAAAGAAAAAAAACGTCGAAATAAAGTTTCAAACAATGTTTATAAGCAGGGTCTGACCAAGCACACCAAGCCTGAAAATATATGTCTATAAACCAAGTTTCAAACGTAAACCAAAAAAAAAAAAATCAAACTATTCTTGTGATAACAAACACGATAATCACGAACACTGATGAAAGGAAAATATTCTGGTTGGTCCTATTGGCCTGAATCGGAGCTACAAAAGTAACGAGACGATCTCTTCCGATCTGTCTACCATCCCAGTTTCAAACGTAAAAAAAAAAAAACTATTCCAGTGATAACAAAGTCACGATAATTACGAACACTGATGAAAGGAAAATATTCTGGTTGGTCCTATTGGCCTGAACCGGAGCTATAAAAGTAACGAGACGATCTCTTCCGATCTGTCTACCATCCCAGTTTCAAACGTAAAAAAAAAACTATTCCAGTGATAACAAAGTCACGATAATTACGAACACTGATGAAAATATTCTGGTTGGTCCTATTGGCCTGAACCGGAGCTACAAAAGTAACGAGACGATCTCTTCCGATCTGTCTACCATCCCAGTTTCAAACGTAAAAAAAAATCAAACTATTCCTGTGATAACAAAGTCACGATAATTACGAACACTGACGAAAGGAAAATATTCTGGTTGGTCCTATTGGCCTGAACCGGAGCTAAAAAGTAACGAGGCGATCTCTTCCGATCAAGCAGTGACCAAAAAAATAAAATAAAAAAATAACACTGTTAATCATTATGGGTCAATGCGACCTCAACAGTAGATTGCGTGAAAATTAATTACTAGGCAGCAAATTAAGTAAATCAGGAAGCATTATTGGATTATACTAGCCGGTAACTGATATTCGAATCATCTTAGAGTTATCAAATCGAAATTCGTCTTCAAATTATAATTGAATTTGTTTATATTTATTTATAAAATTTATCATTTAGACTTATTATTTTGTACTGCAGATCAAAACTTGGTCGTCGACAAATTATTGACCCTTACAAAAAAAAAGACAAATTAGAACATAACTCGGAAATCAATTAGCCGTAAAACAATCAATATCGGCAAATCAAAAATATATATATAATAACATATAAAATCGCCAAATATCAGTAAAAACGACGAAATCGCAAATACGAAATATTTAAATCGAGAAACTGAAAATGTGTACATCGGGCATCTTCAAAAATTGAAAAATTTGAATATCTTGAAAATAAGCGAACTGAAAAATTAGCATACCACTGAACTTTAAATTCCGCCCAAATAATAAATCAAGGCTAACTTCAAAACAACGGAAAATCGAGAAACCAGCAAACGAATCGCGAACCTTAAAAACCTATTATCAAATAACTTTAAAAGACGAAATACTAACGAAATTTCAACTGACGAAATTCTAAATAAATTTTTTTTAAAAGATCAATCGCTTAGGAATTGGACATCCTCAGAAAAATCGAGAACTCTTAAAAATCATCTAGGTGGTCAGCCTAATGATGATTTATTTATGGCAAAACGTAATGTCGTAATCTTTCGATTTTATTTAGCGCCAAGTAATTTTTTTGCATGATTTCATCTTTCTTCTCCCCAGTAGCTTTTAAATGCTACCCATAAATCTTCTTAATCATTTTCATAAATAACTTTTAAAAACGCAACGAAAGAGAAGTAAAAAACATTGGGAACAAAAATAACAACCACTCTAGAACGGGTGGTTCGTATTGGCACAAGAGCGATGATCTTGTGAGGGAATAGGCGGGGGGATAAGAAGGTAAGCGAGTGTTTTCGTAGAACAGGTAATTGTAAGAAACCACTCTGGCGGTTTCTGGCGTATTTCACGTGAAAAATCGGAATAAAGTCCGCAAAAACTCGAATAAATAAGTTGGAAAAAAAGTAGGAAATCCATGGAAAAGAAAAATTCCCTGACTTATCCAGAAAATCGGAAGATTTTGGTTTTTCCCTGACCTTTAGAGGTCGTTTTCATTTTCCCTGACAATTCCAGGTTTTCCTTATTTTCCCGGTGCGTGGCAACCCTGTAATACTGTACAATATTTTTAGTTTGTACTAAAACTTCTTAAATTTAATTATCAGTCATTAAAAAGGTAATTTTCTAGAAAACTAGGCAAATCCATGAATATTTACTCAGAAAAAACTTGTGTTCAAACAGCACAAGTGGAACATAAGTACAGTAAACTCTCGATTATCAAATATAAAATTAAAAAAAAAAACACGATAAATGAATATATTTGGAATTATATTTGTTTCAAAACTTTTTGGAAGAATACATTCCAAGAACAACGAATTCCTTTCTATAACGGCGAATACATTTAACAAGAACAATGAATGCATTAAAATAAGAATGACTATAGGAAACCTGGTGTTCAGCCAGGTGCACATCACGAACAGGATTTTGTCAAAAAGCGTCACTTGTAAAATAAACTTCCCCGCTACTTTATGCTAGCGAAATGCGTGGGAAACTAACAAAAGTTGTCTTGGCAATTCAAGACGAACTACAACTCATTGAAAAGGTGGAAAACGGATCCTCTTAAAATCAAATGTGCTTGTAATATGCATAGGAGAAACGACAATAACAGACATTTCGAAGTAAGTAAATTTTTGCATGCTATATATGATTACTGTAATTTACTTTAAAACCCAGAAGAAATATTGTTTATAGGCATTTTCTTCATTTTTGCGGATTATCCGCGAATTCGCTTATCCGCGGAAGCCGCGCCACCCAATTCCGGGGATAATCGGGAGTTTTGTTGGTCACAACATAATTTGTATTATTTCATAACACAACATGCAATAATTAGGAAAAATGAAATTCTTTATTTTTTAAAAATTCAACGCAGGTTTTTTTCTGAGCTTACAATGTGCTTCTTCTATCCCAATTTAAACAAATTTTATTCATTTCAGATTTGAGAAAGGCACTTTCGTAAGGAAGATATTCTACACGAAGCAGAAGTCGGGGAGGCTTCTCCAGTCACCACTTCAAGGGGTCGTAGTGGGACAATGCAAAATTTCAGAACAAACATTTAAGAAAAAATCAGGACATTATTTATGCAATAAAATGCAGTAGAATTTCAATCAACAATTTTACTGACACTGCTATACAGGGTTCATACACTAGATGGGGGGAGGAATCAAGTCGTCTTACTCAAGTACTATTAAAAAAATCAGGAAAATTAAAAAATTACTACTCGCATAATATCAGAATACTGAAATCGTGTATACGATGACTCCCCATTTTTTAAAAAACTAAAACCTGTTATAAATTAGAAATCAAATCCCAGAATAGGCCAAAGTAATAAAATAAAAATGCTTATACCGCATTTACATACCTCTAGCATTTGCTTCTAGCAGCGGCCTTGAGAATCTCAAGGTAACCGCTTTATACGTATTTATTCGGACATCCGCTGAAGCCGGCTCTCAAGGCCACCAACCCATCTTTTTTCGGTTTTCTGCCCTGAGATCAAAGGAAATGGTTACCATAAGGTAAATGGCAACAATCTTGGCGGTTTCTCTCTTTTTTAATTGATCCTACATAGTGAATTCAATTTAGTCACATCATCAAATCGCTGCGCTATACAATCTCACTCGCCAATTTCTCGCCAACCAAAGGTCGAATCGCTGGAGGTCAAAGTTTCAAAGCTAAATCAAAATATTTTATAACATTCCAGCTGAGTCTTGTTATCACAAGCTCAATCCCTTTAATAGGCTAAATAGTCTCCAGCAGCAACAAAAAAAATACTAAGTAGTGGGCCTTGACATCAATCACAGGCCATCGTAAGTTTTGAAAGTGCCTAAAATTTGGTTGACTGATATGTCCTGAACTAAAACAAAGAAAGAAACGGTGGCTGGTTCTACGATGATTACGCTACCAAATAGTAAATATTACGAGGAGTTTTGGTTAGATGATAGATTTTTTCAGAAAAAAACCTCTGAACAACTTTTTTTGAGACACTACTGGCGATAACTAGCAAATAGTATTACTAGGCGCTGAGGCTGGTAGACAAATCTGATCTGATCATACCTAGACCTCTAACCTACTGCGATCACGTGGCTACTTAGCAAGTGTTACAAGTCATCGTGGGTAGGTTAAGTTTAGTTCCTGCACGAACAAAAAAACTTTGATCTGCATTCGAGCCTTTAATTTCCAGAAACCATTGTTTGGATTTAAAAAAAAAAATTCTTATTAAAACCAACGGAATAGGAATTGTTTATCAATAATGAAGAACCGATTTTTTCACAAACAAATATCAGGCAAAAACTAATCTCAAAAATAAATTTTGCTGTAATTATGGAAGCTTATCCGTACTAGTTTTCATGAATAAAATTATGTTTGTTAGTACTTTTTAAAAAATTTCAGGACAATGTGTGAAAAATAAGGACAATTCCGGACACAATTTTTTTTTCAGGAATTTCAGGAAAATCAGGACAACTACGACCCCTGCACTTCCTTACCCTCGCCTGAAAAAAGGTGCATTGCCAGAAATCCTGCAAGAATGTCCAGCTTACCTACAGCTGAATACATCAGCTACAAGAGAATCTCCCAACAGGAAAAGAAGGCGGTTAAAAGAGTCGAGGATTAACAAAAAGCTGTACATGCCAGCGAGAAAGCACAACAAGAGAATCTGAAGGAAACAACATTTTCAACATTACGTGAACTTGATGCGTGCCTGACGAAACAAGAAATAGGCGACTTTTGGACAATATGTTTAAAGGAAGATTTTATTTTATCTTTTATATTTCTAAAGTAATCCCAGAAATTATTACTTGCATTCAAATTAATTCAGATTTAAATGTATCTCTTCATAAAAAAATAGAATTGAAAATATTGGTTTGTAAGTTAAAATTTCCAACCCAAAATTGCAAATATTAACTCTGCATTACTTGACATAATTGCTTCACTCACTTAAAGTAATAATGATTATACCACTGTTGATGACTTTAAAAACACATGCGTTTTATTACAATACTGTTTGAGCAGCTAAAAAGAAATCCTCTGTCGAATAAAAAAATTTGATTTCGTAATTGTTGAATATTTTAAATGATCAAATTAATCGACGTAGATATTCAACTGTTATGTTAATATTTGGCAGTCTCTTGAAATCCATCTCCCCTCATTGTTGCAAATTTTTGCAAAATTCAAATTTTTTCATTCTTCCACATCCTGGAACTCTGCAGAGAATCTGCTCAGAATGTAGTGTGAATCCATGTGACGAACAAAATGATGAAAACTTCCTGACAAATATATCACAAAAGTTTACTACATTGGAGTAAAAAGAAAAATCCGTAACTTTGATGGTGGATGAGATTCATTTAAAACCCTGTTTTGATTATGGGGGAGGAAGAGTGTCGGGCATGGCTTTCAATGAGTGCAAAGCTGCTTCAAGTGCCTATGTATTCATGATTCGAAGCCTACTATCTTCATACAAAGATGTGGCATACATCTTGCCCGTCCACACTATCTCTGCGGAAACATTTCAATCCATCATCAAAAAAGTCATTGTTGGTTTAGAAGGAATAGGATACAATGTTCTGGCTCAGAATGTAGTGTGAATCCATGTGACGAACAAAATGATGAAAACTTCCTGACAAATATATCACAAAAGTTTACTACATTGGAGTAAAAAGAAAAATCCGTAACTTTGATGGTGGATGAGATTCATTTAAAACCCTGTTTTGATTATGGGGGAGGAAGAGTGTCGGGCATGGCTTTCAATGAGTGCAAAGCTGCTTCAAGTGCCTATGTATTCATGATTCGAAGCCTACTATCTTCATACAAAGATGTGGCATACATCTTGCCCGTCCACACTATCTCTGCGGAAACATTTCAATCCATCATCAAAAAAGTCATTGTTGGTTTAGAAGGAATAGGATACAATGTTCTGGCAGTAATAACAGATAATAGTGCAATTAATACAAAGGCCATGAAATTCTTTGCAACTCCTCCGAAGTTAAGTATAGCTAATGATAATCCTGCTTTTTCAGATCGACCGTTGTATTATTTAATTGATTCGCACATATTAAAGTGCATAAGAAACAACTGGCCTAACCAGAAAAATGTTGGTATACGTATGTTTTTCCCAAATTTTAGCACATGGTACCCTTTCAATACAGCGTCTTTCCAAGTAACAAAAAAGTTGCATTAAGTGGAGAGTGGAAAGGTTATGGTTTAACCTTGAAAGCTGTCTCTCCATCAAGTTTGGAAAGGCAGAACTTGAAACTTGCTTTACAGGTATTAAACAATGTTGTTGCAGAGGATAATATTTATTGTGCCTTTTTAAACCACACTTAAAAGTGCCAAGGAAAAATAATGGTCCACTCTTTAACTTAGATTCAATTGATATTCGTTTCTTCCTATTCTCGTTATTACTTTCAATTCATACCTAAGAACAAACAAGTATTTTCATCCTTCACAACAATACGATTCGACCATGATCAGATGATGCAGCTGCTGTTTGGACTAGCCAAGTTTGAGGTTGTGCATCAATTACATACTTGCCAACATTGAGATTTTGAAAACCTTACAATTTCAGTAAGGGGATTCGAAGTAGCGATGCCCGCCCCGGAGTCGCAATGGGCAGTGCGCCTTTGAATCTTAACATTTGATATTTTATTATAATTTTAACATGTTATTTCAGCTATTTTTGTAAAACATGCAACTTCTAAACTTTGATTAATGGTTAGAAATAAAATCACTTAAAAGAATGTTATATTAAATATTAAATGACACTTTTCATAACATACATTTCAAAAAATTTACAACACTCATTTGTACCTATAATGATTTACCTGAAATCTTATCAAGGTTTGAAACTTCTGCATGTTTAAACAAATCACAATTTAAGTAAAAATTTTGTCTCATATAATAACAACAACAGTTAACATAATACTTCCTCACAGATAAGTAAAAAGTAACTTTTTCATCATCTTTTAACACTTTAACGATGTTAAGAGTAGCACTACCAATTAACAAGTCCTCATCAATTCTCTGTTTGCTTTTATCAGCATACTCCACTTTCAATAAAGAACAGCTCTTATCAGTTAACTTTTTAATAGCATCTGGACTCACAAATTTTGATACAACAGGGTGGCTACAGAAATTGAAATGTAAAATTCCCTGATTTCCAGAATGTATTTTCAAAAAATTTCATTGATTTCCAGAATATTTCCAAAAAATTTCCCTGAGATTTAAAATTTTGTTTTAAAACTAATTTTTGAAGTAATACATATAAAAATAACTTAAACACAAAAATAAAATGACTAACTTTGCATTTATTTTTTCCATAGCAAAAAAAGAGGCGTGATTTTCATATTTTTATCCCAAAACAAAATATACAATTAACGTTTCCTACAGTGGTTCTTGACATTTTCATAAAGTAAACGTTTCAAACATTCCGCATTTATAACTTCACTATCGTTTTCGCCAAAACTAAAAAAAATTCCAAACCTTGGATGTTTTTTCCAACACTTACAGCATGTTTCTTCAAGTTGATGTGATTTTTAATGTCACTTAATCCACCATGAGCAATTTTAACATCTCAAACACAAACAGCGCAGAAAGCGAAATTGGGTCCTTTCTGAGAAATTCCGATGCATGGGAATTGTTTTGTGTAAGTAAGAGTCTAAAAAAACTTGATTATATTGTTTAGTATTCTGACATCCTGACGTGTACATCTTTAAAATAATACATGAATATAAACGAAAGCTGAATTCACTAGCATTTTTATAGCATGCATACAAACGAAACCATAGAGAACGAAACAATAACAATAAACAAACTTATTCCAATCCAAGAGTGCTACCGCTAAAAGTGGGTAGGTCCGGAGTGAACTGGTCCAAAAGAACGGATCTACAAAGGGAATGGTTATCCGGAGCCTCTACATCGCGTTCCACCTCCAAGCGCTGGTAACGGGTCAATCCAGAGTGAACGAGCTCAAATGAACGGATCCACAAAAGGATCGGTTCCTCTACGCCGAAAAAAAAAAACCGTTATTTTTAAAATTAAAAAAATAATAATAAAAATCTATAATTCTTTAAAAAACCGTACAATTTACAAATTGTCCGTACAATCTTACTCTAAAAATCCATACATTGTACGGCCAAACCGTATATGTTGGCAAGTATGCAATTAGTATGTGTTTCAAAGTTTTAGGATATGAAACGCCCAAATCAACTTGAACGAAATGAAAATATCAATTTTGAAAAATTTCAAATGAGATTACAGGGAGAGGGGTGGAGAGGTCGAACCAAATATAATATCTCACCATGGGGAAAAATCATCAAAATTGCATATCTTGGGAATGGTTGAGATCCCTTAACACATTTTAATCCTTTAAATATATATCAACACTGTAATGCAAAAAACTAGTGATGCAACGGATACCATTTTGGACGGATACCGAATATCCGGCCTAACTTTGGGCCGGATATTCGGCACTTTTAGGCTTCAAAAGTATTTTACAATGTGACATTGCGTAAACAACTTTGCAATCGTAGCAGTTTTACTTTGGATAACATAGTATAACCACTAGCCTCTTCTACTGTCTGAATCCGGAACCAAAACCACTTATAATTAAAGTTTTATGGCCAGTGTCCTATTCATAACTTGTCCCATTCAAGCCACATCGCCCCTACTTACAATAAATCCACATATATATATATTTAGAAACAATCACATTCGTAAAATTGGAGTTCTTTTTACCACCCAAGAAGTGGAAGGAATAGCTTTCTAAACTGCCGTTGACGGGAAAAGTCTGTCCCTTCTCATGGTGGAAAATCAATGCCACTAACTTCCCAATCTTAGCAAAAAAAGTGAACAAGTACCTTTCTTCACCAGCTAGCAGCATATACAGTCCGCGACTGTTTTCAGAAGCTGGACTCATTTGCGAAAAAAAGCAAAACCGTATTTTACCAAAGAGCGCAGAACTATTACTTTTTTTACACCATAATTTACGTATCTTGAAACAATTCTAATATGCTTTATTTATTATTAACATAATGTGAAATGTAAATCCATTAAAATGTAGTATTAAAATTTAAAAATTACCTGTTGACTAAAGAAAAATAGTCAGTTTAACAATTACAACAATAAAAAATTTTATTGAGAAAATGCAAGTTTTAACAGGCCGGATAGTTATATTATCCGGCTACTGTCAACTATCCGGCATAATGGCCGGATATCCGTTGCATCCCTACAAAAAACATTAATATACTTACCAAACTCCCCCATGCGCTGAAAAGATAAGTTTAAAAAGCTGAAGGTCTATCTTCGGGTCAATACCACTAACATAAATACGATGTTCTGAAAATAAAATTAATAAATAATAATTTTCATAGAAAAAAAACAATTTATGAAAATCCCTTAAAAACATATCGAAAAACTTCCTCAACATCATTACTGGAAGCTTATAAACAGTTCTTCGGATTCGGTCGACAAAAAAAAAAAAAAACCCTTGCGAAAGCGTCTTCTACAAATCGCTCAGGGGAGCGGAGCGAATGGGATATTGTTCTCAGCGGTTTTCGGAGCGGCACGGAATAGAGAGTACGGGCAGTAGAGAAAACCACCCTCAGACCCGTTTGCTGCGGCAATTGTTTGCTTTATTGCTCGTCGTACCAATATGTGCTGCCTCACTTACGGTACGGTTCCCTTAGCGAACTTTCCAAAATAACGCCCAAGTCTGTAGTTTGGCGATATTTAAAAAAAAAACATGATTTAAAGAAAAAGCTCGTGTATTGATCTGGGCAAATGGGGCACGTGCCCTGGGCCCCAACTTTAAGGGTGGCCCCAAATTTTTCTCCTGAACATTTATGCATTATACAACTGCCCCAAACTTTTTGATATGAAGTATGCGAAAAAATTGAATTCATTAACTAAAGTTGACTATGAAAGTGTGTTTAAACTCTGAATTAATGAATTCACAAAAAGGTTAAAGTAAGCTATAGCCGTATATATATAAGTTGGCGATTTTCTGAAATCGTCGCCAAGTCGAAATGACGCCACCATAAAAATAACATTTTAAGAGCATGGTTGAACAAAAAAAAAAAATCGCCAAAATAATGGGTTTTAAATATTATCGAAATATGCTACTAAGCAACATAATACAGACAAAAACTATTGAAGAAACCGGAAAAATGCTATTACCTAAACAATAGTCTGGCATTAATGAACGAAGCGATATTTTGAAAAAAAAATCGGCAATTATTTTTTGCATGACCAAAACAAAGCTAAAAATTATCATAACAGGTTCTTGAATAATGTATGATTATTTAAAATAATATTAATGCCATTTAAAAACTATTAATAAGGAAAACGCTCAACATTAACAAATAAACTAGTATGGTAGAACTGTATTTTCATTCTCAATAGCAAACAAAATCTATAACAGTAAAAGAAAGTGTCTGTGGATTGCAAAAGACCTACTTAGACTGCTCTAAAAAATTCAAAATGTGCACTCGATACTTAGTTTTTTCATACTTGATTGTGATTTTTAATCAATATAATTAGTTTCAACATCATCCACTTGGGAGTGCGGGACCATAACAGGGCTTGAAAATACATGGACTGGGCCGAAACAGGGGCTTGACGCCATCCTCTATTAGTGTTTGTTCTTTTAATTTAAGTGTGCATGCGCCAGCACAAAAATAATTGTGATTTGACTGTATTTTAATAAGTAGGCAGACCATAACAGGGCTTCAAAACACAACGACTGGGCCGTAACAAGGGCTTGACGCCGTTTTCTGTTATAATTTGCTTTTTTCTTGCGCATGCGCCAACATGAATTGAATTTAGATATTGAGTGTATGGGGAACATTCATGTGATGTCACACGGTTTGTTATCCTACACCTCTCGAAACACTTGCTAATGTTTTCCTACTACTCTAACCTGTCTATCTGCTTTTTTTACCACAGCAATTTGGAATTGAAGCTCAGGTGAATATGGCCGTGAATGTCCCTCATTTTCACAAGTAAGCATGCCTCTAAAAGGAAGCAATGCGAAGTTAACGGGTTCCCAGTAGAGCGGGACCATACTGCTAGTATTGAAATAAAATAAATAGAGCCCTTTACAAACCATTAAAAAGATACATTTTTTAAAAATAAATGTTTGATAAACACTACATACCAGGAAATTTACCGACGTATCCTACGAGGACAAAAAAAAAAAAAAACGTGGATCAAAATAACGCAAAGCCAAACATAAATAATAAGAATAATTACTTAAAACTGTTAAATATATAACTAGAAATAGATCGATAACAAAAAATCTTTACTTTTAATTAAATATATTAAGATTAATATAGATTGATTTTTAGAACCCCGCATTCACGTTAAAGAGCCACGTTACTGTAGCGCGAAAAAATATAAATAACAAGTATGGCTGCTTGAACAACTTTTTTTTTTTTGGTAAACACTGTCAGATTGGAAAATACAAGCAATTTTTTTTTAAATCGAAGTATGTTTTGTGGCTCCCAAATCTGCTCTTGCAATGGGCTCCTGAAGTTGTAAGTCGGGCCCTGGAAATACGTACAAAACAACCAAAAGAAAGTTGCGTGGTTACGTATATTCAACATTCACTTATTTGTTACATGCCGTATCAAAATGATCCAGCAGAGATGACTGGACTCTATTGTTTACTGGTATAAATATGAAACAGTAGTGATAATTTACCAAGAATGAATAAAAGAAAGAATATTTAATTCGAACACACTTACCAATAAGACCCTCAGCCATTTTTCAAACTGTATGATTTAAAATAAACCAAAGAAAGACGACTGTCTCCACCCTCCAAAACTTTCGGGGACTGGCAATCAAAAAACGCATCTGCGCATGCTCCACTGCTCAGCCGAGCATAACTGAAGGGAAACGCGAAAGAGCTCAGTTTATCGTATTTGGCTGTGTATCTTTTTCTTGGCAATTTTCATTTTTTTTTTAAACTTGCGTTTGTTTATATTACAAACTGTTGCCAAAAATATGATTGATTAAAAACCTCTAGGAATATAAAAAAGATAATTTTAAATCTTGAGGGAAATGATTACATTGGGACCATAGTTATACTGGGGTATTTTTAGATTTATTTTTATGATTTATTTATGTATTATTTTCTGATGATAGGCGATTTGTCGCAATGTGCCACACCACTAGGCACATTGGGTCAAGCATGCCATTGCAGCACGTTACATAATCCTACAACTAACAATGTGGGCTGGGGAGCCCAGTCGGTTAAGCACTAGCTTAGCATGCGGAAGGTCCCAGGTTCGGGTCCGGGCATCGCCAAAATAGCTGCCGACCTATAAACGGCCTGTGCAGCCAAAAATGTCCGACTAATAATACCCCGTGTAAGGGAGTGCACGTTAAATATCCTTCAAAGTCCTAACGCTGCGTACGATGTCGCCCTTAACGGTTGCGTTGGGTGCCTATTCAGGTGTGGCTCGTCACCTGACTGTGGTTCTAAAATACGACGCCCGTCGCCAATAGCCCTCGTGTAGCTCTAGTGCGACGATAATTCAAACCAAACCAAACCAAACAACTAACAATGAAACGATTATTTTTTGCAAGTAAAATTCTATATGGTAAAATGTTTGCTTACAGTAAAAAGTAAAACATTGAAATACGTAGAAATCTAGGCGGGCAGTTTTAAAAGACGACACCTGAGCGGGCATCCAAGTCATACTTTAGGGCGACATCGCAATTTATAACTCCATCAAGACAGCACCCTCCTAGTATCAGGTCCTCTGAGGGAGTTGTTTTATCAATCAAATAAAATGGCATTACTCCCATTTATTTACAAGTATCTGCTTTACCCATGCATTGTATTAGTAGTTATGTAAAGCCGCTCCGGTGGCTGAATGGTTAGTGTACTAGCGGAGCTGCTGGGGTCGCGTTCGAATCCCTGTCATGCATGGATGTTTGTGACAGTCAATAAATGTTGTTATTTGTCTATGTGATATTCATTTCTTTGTGTCTGTAAAAATTCTTTCTGTATCTGTCCCACTTGACGAAAGCTTAGAAGCAGGGCCGGATTTAAAGATTTGCCGCCTGTAGGCTACGATTGATTTGCCGATCGATATAGTTTTCTTGACTTTTTTTTTAATTTCTATATATTAGAATTATCTATGTACGTACCTTTACACTTTAAACTGAAAGTGAAATAACATTAGGCACATTTTTTAAACTTTTTACTATTTTTCTTTCAACTTCTGGATCAGGGGGAGAGCGTACAATTACCCTCGCAACTACCATATTTACTAAATATTAATAAAATATATACGTTTACGATTTACGCATTAATGTAAATTATTTGTTTTTTTCTCTTAAAAATATTAGTATCTTTATAATATTTTTTTATGCCGAATACCGCTTTAACTGGTAGTAAAATTCGCCGCCCCCAAAAATTTGCCGCTCTAGGCTACAGCCTACTTAGCCTATTTAGAAGTCCGGCCCTGCTTAGAAGCGGTTCTCTGAACAAGCACACAAGCTAAAATATATGTATCATACCATACCGCATACCTAAAACTCCAGTTATGTAAAAGAGTATACCCCTCAAACTCCATATTTCCAATTTCACTACCTAATGTTATAACAAGAAAGGCTTATAACTGTACAATTCCCTCCCTTTATTTGCAAATATCAAAAATTTTACTTTAAACTTTATTATTACGAAATGTTTATTAGGCTTGAACACTTAGTAATTCCCATTATTCTGTCTCAATATACATTAAAAAATGAATTTACTTAACGTTTTCAATAATATTAATCCTTTATGCCCTGAATTAAGATTTAATTTTAATTACTTATTCTTTCCTATTTTAAAACACTGCATCCTCCTCTGCACTATTAAAAATCACGCATTACCTTAATTACTTTGTCACACACATATTGGGACTTTTTTTAAAAAAATATTTATTATTTTTTGTGATAGATTTAAATTTTTCCTTCTAAGGGCCAGCAAGAGATAATGTGCCTCAGCGCGCTCAATCACTCATTACATTAATTAATATGTACAAATATCATCGTTACGATGCTGGCCTTTGGAGCTGCTGGGGTCGGGCTCGAATCCCGGTCAGGCATGGATGTTTGTGCTTGTCAATAAATGTTATTTGCCTATGTGTTTGTGTCGTCCTTCTTTGTGTGTCTCTTGTGACTGTCTCTGCTGGCGAGCTGGGTAATGGGCCATAAAGCCTACACTCTCCCTTCTAGAGGGCGCAATCACTGTCATGTGCAAATATCCAATGTGTCTTACGTATGTTTAGAGCCCTTTTGCTCCAAAAGCGCTTTTTGAAATTTAATAATTTTAATGATCGCTTATAAATTAGTGCATTTTACCATTCTGGATTTGTACAACTGTAATTTTATAGATAATAGTTTCTTATTTGCTTACAGGGCCGGATTTCTAAATAGGCTGAGTAGGCTGTAGCCTAGAGCGGCAAAATTTTGGGGGCGGCAAATTTTGCCACCAATTAACGCGGTATTTGGCAATAAATTTTTTTAATGAATATAACAATATTTTTAAGAAAGAAAACAAATTATATACATTAAAATTATTGCGTAAACCGTAAACTTAATATGTAGTAGCAAACATGGTCTCTGGGAATGTAATTGCACTCTCCCCCTCCCCCCCCCCATTTGGAAGTTGAAAGAAAAATTGTAGAACAGTTTAAGAAATTATCCTGTTATTTCGCTTTCAAAAAAGAATGTAAAGGTACGTAGATAACTGTAATACAAATGTAGACAGAAAAAAAATAGTCAAGAAAACTTTACTGAGATATCGTAATACAACGGTAACGGGGGAAAAAACACCATTCAGACGCCAAACAAAAAAAAGCAGTTTTTTTTTATTCTGTTTTCTTTTGCTGTCAATATAAAAAAAAAAGAATATTAGGTCTGGTCGATATGGAGCCATCTAGTCCAATGATGTAACAACTTAGTTCTTACCCAGATCTTCTTCGAAGTTTACTGCTTTTTTTTAGTATTTACATAAGAATTTCAGCGTAATTTTTGTTTTTGCATTATAATTCTAAAGAGATCAGTAAAAGTAGGCGTCATTGTAATTAGATTGTACTTTATTTTCGTATCAATTTAATAAGCTTTGAATGTGTATCACATTGTTCAATGTTAAGTAATTTTGTTGAACAGAAGTGCATATCGTCGAATAAGAGCGTTTTAAAGCGCAGTGCGCATTGGAAAGCAATATGAGTGTCGTCGCTGGTTGTTCTACCATATCAGTTACACCTTGTGCGACCACGGTAAGTGAGGATAGCCGACCCGGCAGTGCAACGGTTAGGAAGCTAGCCTTTGGAGCCTCTGGGTGAGGGTTCGAATCCCGTTCGGGCATGGATGTTTGTGTTTGTCCGGTATATGCGGAGAGTTTGCTCGTTAAATCAGTTGGGTCCAAAAGTCCTGTGGGCGGTCATTGCGCATTTTCCCACTGGTACAGGTCACCTGGAGACTATTTCCTTCCCCTTAAGGGACATGTCTAAATTGTGGAAGTGGCGCGCGATAGATGGCAGCATCTGTCGCGTATGCGTGTGTATTGTGCCTGCCTTACTTGACGAACTGTTATAAGCGGGTCTCTGACCAAGCACACAAGCCTGAAAATATATGTCTACCAAGCTAACAACCATTAAGTGAGGATAGTATATAAGTGTTCAGCTATCGGGGGGGGGGGAATGAAAATATCTGATTTCTATCACTCTATTTTCTAATTATTTCTATCGTATTTCAAATAAACATATTTCCTCTCTTATATTTTTATATTCGTTGTGGTAATTTAAACAGCTTATACCTCCCTATTTTGCAGAGGTAGAAAGGTAGATTTCCGAAGGTAGAAAATTTTGTGACAGGGGCGGCAAATCGATAGTAGCCTATAGGCGGCAAATCTTTAAATCCGGCCCTGTTTGCTTACAAAATGAGTAAATGACCACAAAAACTTATATTTCACTTTTAAACCGATTTGTGTTCAAATTTCACAAAAACTCTAAATGTCTTCATAATTGATGCATATAAAGCTATAATGATATTAATTCTGGTTTTAAACAGCTGATATTGGTTTGAATATCAATGAATTGTTCTGCATTCTCTGTCTTCTATGCTTTTTCTATCAAAAATATATTTTTTTAAAAGAAAGTATTGGGAATTTTTATGACCAAGTGAATTATTTTAGACTTATAAAGTGTTGTATTCGTTAAAGTAGCATAAGGTATACATAAATGTAATATTGTACAAAAATTAAAAAAGAGAGTATGCCTCAACAAACCAGATGGCATAATTATTTATGCAGCATACACATAGTTTTTAAGCTCTTCCACATTTTGAAAAATTACTGCATATTTCGTATTTCAATATATATTTCCACTTTTGCTTTTACCCCTCCCGTCAATTTTACTATAATGTTTCAACAGAAAAGTTCTCATAACAGCACAATGTCATTATTTTTCATAAAATTATCATTACATTAAATGTATGCAAATTTAATTAAAAAATCTTTACAATTTTAATATTGAAGCAATTAAATTTGTATTGCTCATGTTATATTGCATAAAGAAAAACAAATGTAGTTCATAACATTTTTTTTTATTATTCACATAAAACATAAAAGATTTAGAAGTTACAGCATAACTCAAACTATCAGGGGTCTCACCAAGAAACAGAGGTACAAAAATCAGTTCATTTGTTTTTGACTTGGCGCGAGCATTGAAATACTAATTTATACTGTAGGAATGATCAAAATTGCAATGAACATTAGGAACAGGATCTGAAGTTAAAAGGCTATGGACTATTGAATTAGTTTCAATTTGTGTGGGTTTATTTAGGGTGATGTTATTTCGTGACCGTTGCTTTTTTGTTGAATAAAACCTCTGGGGTTTAATTTTGTTTCCTGAAGCAGCATTAGATTTTTTAAAGGTTGAAGCACAATTTATTTTGGTATTCAAATTTAAAAATTTGTCTACAAGTTGCTCCATATCCTTGCGTGATTCATCATCTAAAGAGTCTACCTTGCTGGAAAGCAAGTCTAGCTGACTCTTAAGCAACAAAATCTTGTTGCCTAAGGGAGATGGTGATATAGCAGGTTTTGCTTTTGTTACCTCAAAAGCATCCCTAATCTCTTCTGATATCTCCAAATTCATGTCATCACGAGGGGCACTTGGGGTTTCTTTCAAACAACAGGCATGTATATGCTTACAAATGTTGAACTTAAGAAAATTATCAAGGCACGTACAGTCGTACATGTGTACACAAATTGCACAATCATTACACATCAGTTTACAATTTTTGCATGCGAAATTTGCCTTGTATTGCACAGTATAAAATGTCCCTTCATTTTTTGAAGAGGGAACTCTCCACTTGCCGTCGTCTTCTTTTGTTATTGCGTCAAGGTCTATGGACAAACTTAACTTGTGGGAGTCCTTGATGCTCTTAAGACGAGGGGTAGGTACTTTTTTAGCCAACTTTATCAAACGGTCGAATATTTTGTCCCTACTAAGTTGCATCAATACCCCTAAGGCAATATCAACGCGTTTCACTACTTTACCCTCTAAGTAATTGTGTTTCAATTGCTTGTGCATAGCCTCCAGATACATGTTTGTGTTGATGCCTAACCTTTCCCTGTGGCAGAAAGCCCAAACTTCCACTCGGTTGGCATAGATACTGTAAAAGTATTGTCCGAAGTCCATTGTTTCTGGATCTGCATATGTTTGCTCCAAAAATCCATTTACTAACATGTTGAATCTCTCTACATTTTTTTCCTGCAACATGACTCTAAGCGCCTTATAAATCAAGGCTCTTTTTTCCTGCGTACCTGTGATTTTCGATAGATTTTTGCGCCAATTTCTATCCACATGCCATGTGCACAGCAATCTATGTTTAGCTGTGCCCATGACATGCTCCCAAGCATTATAATATGCTGGAGCATCGTCGGACATAAAAACATCTGTCGAAACGGTGCCAACTTTCTCCTTTACAGCCCTTAAAAATAGTGACATGGCTACCTCATCTACTCGATTGCTGATACAAAAAGCTACAGGCACACCAGAGGCAAACTCGTCAACCGTCAAAAGCGTGGTGAGCTGAAAGTCATACGAGTTCAATCCGTGTGTACTGTCCATACAAATTTTGAAATTGCCAAATTTCTTGAGCATTTGTTGCTGAAAGTCTGTCATTATGACAATTTGAAAGTCTTCTTTTTTCAACTGTCCATCTTCTATTCCTTGCTGTTTGTAATACATAACAGGAGAATCACAACCTGTAGCCTGCATAGACTGGACCCAAAGATGGACACTGGTGGCATCATCAGGATGAAGCATCTGGGTATTCTCTATATTGAAGGCCCGCTTTATATTAAAAAAATCTTTATTAGTGGTTAAATGGACACGTTGAAGTTCAGTAGCGCCATCACTTCGAATGTCAGTTAGAATTTTTCGGAATGGTATGCCTAGCTCCAATTTGCCTGAAATGACACAAAATGTACATAGTTTTAGACCCAAAAATTTAATTATTTATTTGAATAACCAGTAAAAAATTACATAGAGAAATGCTAACACATTTTTTTTTTTAAGATAAACAAATTACTCAGAACCATTTTACTATTCTATTCACACACCTCTATAGTTTTGGCTCACATATATTAATAAATGAAAAAAAATTTAAAAAGAAAATACTACAATCAGATAAAGGCACTTTAAGAATTATACTACAGTTGAAAAAATAAGATTTCACTTAATATCTTGATACAAAAATATATATTTAATTTCAAACAGTAATTGAAATGTTATAGGGGAATGGACTGTAAAGGCTATAAATTATTAAAGGTAATAAATATAAAAAAAACATTTCAATTACCTGCTATTTCAACTTTTTCCTCATTGGTTAAATTAAGATGACACAGATCTTCACTATGACCAAAATGGGTCTTCCAAAACTCCATTTGCACTTCTCCATCAACTATGGTCAGTTTTATTGAAGATGGGCAGCAACCATTTATCTTCTTAGAGCCTTGGCTCTTGAGGCATCTCTTCCCTGCTGAAGATGGAATGAAAGATCCTGACCTATGGTAATACAAAATAACAAATAAAACATTCAATACAATACAAGCAAATTTGTTTCATGGAATAAAACTAGCAGATACCAGTGTACTATTTTGCCGTGGGCAGGTAAACTGCAGTATTCACAACAATGAGTTGTATCATTTTTGATCCGAAATAAAAAAAATTCCTGTATGTATTCTTAATTGTTAGAGTAATTGAGCGTTTGCAACAATGGTCCAAGTCATTATGGAAGTTACTGCAGTATACCTGGCCACGGCAGTACTGGTTATTATTGCAAACCACTGTACCCCAATTTTTTTCTTCCAAACCTAACAATCGAGAGGGTTCATTGTAAATTATTAAAATAAAAATAATATTGGTTTGTGTTCATTATTTATTATTTGATTTATTAAGTCATGAAATAAATAAAACAACTTTTATTTATTAGATCAATCCTATATCACATTAAGCTCCTAATATCCTCAAAAACTTTTTTTTTATAATTGATATTAACTCTGTTTGTTTCTTCTTAGAAAAATAATAAAACAAATCAAGGGTCTGTACATAAAAAAAAGAAATTAAAGAATCCAATGGAATAACTAGAAAAGTTACCTGTGGCAGGCATAGTAATGGTGCGTCTTTTCCATGTTTATAGTGCAGTTTTTAGTGTACAAACATTTAGTTTCTTTTTCCATCTGCATCTGCCACAATTCAAAATCTATATAATAAAAATATATTATTAATAGACAATTATGCAAAAAAAACCCACCAGATTATATCAAGTTGGCAATACTAAAATGCATTGCAATGAAAGCTTTGGATTTCAAGTTAAGAATTTTAGTAATAGACATATAAAATAGTTACGCTGTCCATGCATATTGCACAAAACTACCCTTATCTTACATGTATAAGAACTGTCACATTTTTTACAAAAATGTATCACTTTTGTTAAGCTAGGTTAAAAAAAAAACTCTGATAAATTGTGGTTGATTCAGGAATTGAAGTTAAGTTATTGAAAGAAAAATAAAAATAATCAAATCGGTGAATCAATACTCAAGTTTAATTTTAAGGGCTCAATCTGAAATTAAAAAATATATATATTATTGAATACCATTACAAATCTATTGTAGTACATATGAAAAGTATAGATAATAATTTCATAAATCCTTTTATAGAAAGTTACCTTTAAAATTAGAAAACACCTCATGATAAACTTCTAATTCAACATTATGGGTTTGAATTATATGACTCCTCAATTTCTTTTGCCTTGGGAAACTCTCCAAACAATCTTTTGCAGGACATTTTAGATTGTGTGTCAATTTATTTGTGCCTATAAATAAAACAATTTTTAAAGTTTTTAATTTCTGTAACACTGATGCATTGCACACATTGACAAATAAGTTTAGACTAAAGTTACCATTGTCAACTTTCATTCGTATGCCTTCTTCCACAACAGAATCTTCTGAAGCTTGTGAAAGGATTTCAGTCTCGCTACTATGTCCACAGTAGGTTTGGTCTGCAAATTGTGTGCTGCATTTCAGCTCATTTGCACCTGCAAGTAAAACATTTTTAATTTTTTGGTAGCACTGACCACAGGACTAAGATAAGAGTAAAAGCACTCTTCTCCAAGATAAGCCATTATAACATAAACCACACGGTTGACTAAGAATTAAAGCAAAATGCAACAACTGCATACTGCAACAATATAAAGCATATTTCAATTGTATGATGTACTGCAATAACAGTGCAAATTTAATAGTTATGCAAGTAAATAATAAGCATTAGTTTCCAAATATTGACAAGAGAATAGATTAAATCACAGTCACACTTTAGTATTAAAATTTCCGAGTATCACATAGGGAATTTTACAAACCAAATTGCAAAGTCATGATATACTTGATTTAAAAAACTGCAAGATTCTCAAATTATGAACAAGCTATTGAAATCCTAAAGTAATAAAAATCGGGTTTCAGCAACTCTGATAAATTGACTCAAATAAATTAAACTTTCAATTACCATTGTCAACTTCGATCTGTATATCTTCCACTGCATCATTATTTCCTACTGCTTGGGATATGATTTCCGTGTCTCTATTGTGTCCACAATGAGTTTTCCAAAAAATAACTTGAACCTCATGTTCTATCTCACACACATCGATTGATGAAGGGCAACAACCATCCATTTGTCCAGGATTTTTAGTCACTTCATTTTCAAATGATGACCTGAAGGGAAATATGTCAAATAAGTCGACAGGGAAACTTAGATAAAATTTAGCATTTTATTGAATTAGTTCCGCATCGAGAGAGGGTTGAGTTATCGTCTGAAGTCGAGTCGACGATGGATGAGGACGGAATACTAAAAAAAAGAGGCGAAGAGTGTACAGCGCTCCCAGTCTGACCAATCAGAAATTAGTTAAAAGAAAGGTTTTAAAAGGTCAACATGAAGACGGATGATTCGGGGAAATTCGGTGGGAAACGATTATTAGGAGACTGTTAGTTGCGACAGGGTGTGGCTGGGATGTTTAAGTACTAAGTGATATTAAGGATATGTGAAAAAGTTAATTTTAGTTATTAAGTTTAATTGAGGTTAAAAATATAAGTTTTCAATGGGTTTAAGTCAGAATAAGTCATATATATCACTTTAATGTTTTAGTACAGTAGAGAAACACTACATTTGACCAAAATTAGCCTAAAAGCAACACAACATTGAAAACATATTAATATTTATGAAGTTGAAATCCTGAAACAGATTTTTAACAAGAATAAATTATTACTTGTAATAAAAAAAGAATACAGATCAAATTATGCCTAGAATTTTGAAAAAAAAAATCTAAAACACTTTTTGCAACAAAATAAAACATTTCTAGAATTTTTTTAAAATATAAGAGATAAACAAACCTGCTGCAGTAGTAGTAACTTTTAATTTGTGAATGAAGTTTTGACGGTCGCCGTCGTTTAATATATGAAGACTTTGATTCTCGTTCCAGATTTTGTTTCCAAAGTAGAAAGTCTAAAAGAAACAATGGTTATTATATTAACAGAAACTGTGATGCAACCAACAAAGAGTTGGATTAGGTTAAACTACCCTTGCAACCACATAAGGGCAATAGAGCGCGGTAATTTAGAATCAGTATGGCGACAAATGAGTGGGCATCCAATGCCTAACTGTGATATGCAAGGGTATGAAGTTGGAGCATACTTAACATGCACTACCTCTACACAGGGTTGGACTTTTAGGGTTGCACAGGCGGTTTACAGGTCAGCAGTTATTTTGGCAATTGCTTAAGCCTCGGTTTCCGTCAACAGATTTAAGCAGTCAGACAAGTGCGGTGACTGACGTCATACAAACTACTGACGTTGATTACACTAGAGTGGTTTCCTCGGGAGCGTTGCCGGACAACTCAACATGACTGCCAGATTGAGTTGCTGCTGAGTGCATTGGGGAAATCCTGATGACAACATTTTTTGTTGTTGTCTGTTGTGTGGTGTGCATGCCAGAAATGTAAAATTTGAGGAAATGACTGAAGGCGAAAGTTGTTTTACGCTTGCCGAGGAAGAAATGCTAATTGATTTTGTGAGGAATCACGAAGAACCTAAGTTTTCCATTTTTGACATGCAAAGACGAAAACCAAAGCAACAACAGTTAGTTGAGCGAGTTTGCTTGTTTTCCGGTTTTGTGTCAACGTAACGTTCCAATGAAGCGGTGGGCGGTAGAGTGACGTCATCCATGTATAATAGCGGTCACAATTTTTTGGCGACAAATTCCGAGAAACCAAACCTGGGACCTTTCGCATGCACTGTGAGCAACTTACTGACTGGGCTCCTGAGCTCACAAAGAGTAGGCAAATCTACACAGATGTGGTGGCAAATGGGAGCCTTTCTTTGGATAATTGCTATATATTAGGACAATTTGTTAATAAATCAATTTAGAACTAATGAATAAAAGCGTATACTTAACTAGGATTTAACCTAGCAATCCATTTATAATCCAGGACATTTAGGTAATAAGAGATAAAATGCAGCTTGAGAAGCTTGTAAGTAATATGAATTTGTGAAATGAAGCCAGATAGATGGAATTTGAAATGTAATGATTACACTGCACTTTTGGGTCAATAAATTTTACAACATTCAATTCAACATTTTTATTATTTAGCTGCTAAATTCTTTAATAGTTTACCAATCTCTATTCAAAATATTGACAAATACTCATCTTTTTAGCGCTCTCTCTTTAAATTTATTATACTTATTGACGACATAGACATATATTTTAATTTTGTATTCACAAAGCATAAGTAACTTTAAACAACCAGTCTCGTACAAAAAAAACGTTACGTTGTTAAAATTTTTAACTAGTTTTCTAGGCTGCTTGAACGGGAATGTTCCCCTAAGCAGCTAATATGATTTTGCTTTTTTTTATTTGTAGTTTTCTTGATTGATATTATTAAAGATTATTATAATTATAATAAATGCTTCGCAATCTACAGTTTCCCCCATTATTAACCCATTTAAGACCCTTTATTTTTTTTCCATAAGAAAACTTTTAATTTAACCAATATAAACGGAAGTTTTGTTCATGACGAATAAAAGGGCGTTGAAAGTAACAGACTTTAATGGATTAAATAAAGTTGTGTTTAAAATATTGTTATAAAGATTAACAAAATATAAAATATATATAAAAATGGGTTTACCTTCAAAACTATTGAACTTTTCATCACACACTTCAATTTTAACATCATGATGGATTTCAATGTGCTTCCTTAAATGATCGCGACTATAAAATCGTTCAGAACAATTAATAGGGCATTTAAAATTAGGTACCCGAGACTTTTTTTCCATTACGTTATTTTAATCAGTTTAAACATTTATTTTAAAATACCAGAGAATACGAATCACAATCACGTGTTAACTACTAAGAACTAAGCGAAAATAATCGCCAACAAGGTTGCTAGAACTATTAGCAAAAAGTGCGCCAATCTATTTTAGCCCGAGCATGCGCAGAAGTGTTTTTGATTGCCAGTCCCGAAAAGTTTTGGAGGGTGGAGACAATCGTAAAGAAACACGACGAGCCTAGAAAGAAAGTAAACACTACAGCGTTGCCAGATTTTGAAATTGATAAATACTACAAAACTACGATCACTGAACTCTAGGGTTAATGGAACGCGGATAAATCTTTCCTTCTACATGAGAGTTCGAAGTCATCTTTTTCTCCCAGGTTAACCCCGATCATCTTGCAATGTGACTCTTTTCATCTTGCAATTGGACTCTTAGGGAAATCCGTCATTTTAAAAAAATTACTGCGCATTGAGTTTTTTTGTTTAGAGATTTTAGAACTTCTGTTTTCTTTTTGTCACCGTAACTCACATAAGACTTCATTTTAGCAATAAAATAGGATTTTACAAGTTGTAGGAAATTTAATTTCCTATAAAATACACTAATCAAAAATAAGTTTCTTATAGATTGACTGAAGAAAGGTTTTATTTACTGAAACATAAAAAACGGCTATTTTCACCCGACGATTCAATGTTTTATTTTTTAACCTATAGCTCTTTCAAAGCGTATTTTTCAGTATTTTTGTGAATACAAAATTTGTAGAAAATAAATTTTTCTATAAAATGGTTCTTTTGTGGGTTCCATACGATGAAATGTAACGGAGCTACATAGTGTCAAAAATGGCGTAAACTCTTGATTTCTTCAAGAGTTTTTTTACCACTTAAAATCCCCAAAATAATAAAAAATCATTGTTGTAAAAAACTCTTGGAGAAAATCAAGAGTTTACGCCATTTTTGACACTTATGTAGCTACGTTACATTTCCTCGTATGGAACACAAAAAAGAACCATTTTATAAAAGAAATTATTTTCTACAAATTTTGTATTCACAAAAATACTGAAAAATTAACTTTGAAAGAGCAAAAGGTTAAAAAAACAAACATTGTATAGTCGGGTGAAAATTAGCCGTTTTTATGGGTTTTTCTGTAAATAAAACCTTTCTCCATGCAATCTATAAGAAACTTATTTTTAATAAGTGTATTTTATAATAAATTAAATTTCCTACGATTTGTAAAATCCTATTTTATTGCTAAAATGAAGTCTTATGTGAGTTACGGTGATAGAAAGTCGTTGGAACGTAACATGTTTTCAAAGCACTCAATTTTACGCCGTTTTTGCTGCTTTTTAGCTCTTTAACTGTGCGTAGTACAAAAACACTTTTCATACCGATTTTGAAGAAAATTTTGTTTTCTACAACTTTGTGTTGAAAAGTTTCATTTAAAAATGCTTAGAAGAAAAGTTATAGACCAAAAACTAGAAAATAGGCGAAATTTCGAATGTTTTTTCCAGATGGCGGAAAAAGCAATAGAACGAGGATGACGAAAACTGACATTTATTACTTCCTAGGGGTCACACATAATATATAAAAAAAATGAGCGATACCGGACCGTTCGTATGGTAAACCCCATTTTTGAGTCTCTATTCACTGGACTAATGACTAATACCTGTAAACAAAGGCTGAAAACTAATATTTGGATCTTCTTCTATCAGACCGGGTCAATTCGGAACTAATTAGCGTGTTAATTGTTTGTGGGGCAGTTTTTAAAAAGTTTTCCCAAATAGGAAAGCCAGGTCGCAAGAGTTTGAAATATTAAAATAAAAAATGAAATCCGAACATGAATAAAAAGATTTTATTTGCATGGACAAATATCAAATACTTTTTATGTTTTGCCTAAGTAACTTTTATGAAAATTCTACTTTAGACCAAATACAACAATTTCAAAGTGTTTTATAAAACAAAGCAGTTATAATTTGGTATTTATAAAGTACATATAATCTGAATCTGGACGAACTGGAATACCGACATCAGTAAACCAGTGACACGATAAAACGATCAATTGACAACAAAGAACTACATAAAGTATGTAACAAAAGCAAAGTTACTTAACAGTTCCATTGCTGCAACAACTAAAATAATCCACATTGCTTTTGAAAACACGACTTGCATGTTTCACTTTCAAAGTTTTTCGAAAATTATAATTTTGTGTGCAAACTATTTTTAAGATTATGAAATTTCGATTGCAAGTATTTATTTTTAATTTTAGAAATTCTTCGTGTTTTTACCAAAAGACTGAAATAAGGTGGCCCAATACAAGTCGAGCCCTGGTCTATTGTATCGTAGTCACTAAAAATTTGAAAGACTCAACATTAACAACATTACGATTTGAATCCGAAATGTATGAATCTAAGTTTTTGTTACTGTTATTGGAGTATAAGCGATGGTGGCAATTTTTTAAGGTTTCACCTTAGCGCTACTGTCTTTGTCAGATCTCCGAATGTCAAGGCTGTTGTTGTTGTTTAGAATACCTTTTAGAATGTCTAAAGGAATGTACACGACTTTGTAGCTGGTTTCTTCTTCGCCATTATCTTCAGATTCATCGTCAACGTCATCTTTGACTTGCCTGTCTTGATCACTTGACGACGAATCTACATCGTCGTCTTCATCTGCCACTTTGTAGCTGGAGCTGGAGTCGGAGAAATAAGAATCTTCGTTGTTCTTCTGCTGAGGATTCGAATATCCTTGTCCTGATGAGGAATAGTGGATCTGCTTGGCTGAAGAAGTGGCGTAGATGAGTTTTCCACCATCTCCCGATGAAGATTCTTGCTTCTGGCCACTTGATGCGTAAGATGGTTGTGCGTACGAGTATGGCGCAGGTTCTGCTTGTTGAGATTCAAGACTTGCTTGAGGCTGCACTCTGTAGGCTACCTGCTGTCCAGATGGTTCACCCGAATAGCCATTGCTTTGGAGACTTCTGTACTGAGTTTGGTCATTTTGTTGACCGACTGGCGATCTAGTTGTGTCAGTTGATTGGGCATGGTTTGCTGATGATGCGTAATTTGTGCTCAGGTCTTGGGGATTCTGGTATGAATAGAAATATTTCTGATGCCCTTGAGTTTGGATATTTGTAGATGGATTTTGATTTACAACTTGTTGCTGTAGATTCTGTTGTGTAGGGTAAGTTACTGGGGAAGCCTGACCTAAATTGGCAAAATTTATGTGCTGCTCGTCAGATGTGATGTATGTTTGGCCTTCTTGATTTGGGTTGACATAATTTTGAGGTTTGATCTGAGCGTTTGTATTATGATTTGGTATTTCTACTTGCGCCTGATTGTTGAAGACGTTTTTCAATGTTTGCGGATCAAAATTTGCTCTGTTCAACGAACGAGTATTTGCACCTGATTCCTGAGAAGTCGAAACTACAACGTAATTCTGAGGCAGAGTTTGTTGAAAATAAGCTGTTGTTTGGGCTGTATTTTTCTGGGTTTCGGGAAACTGTGCTTCTGGCCCTAAGTTTTGTTGTACCTGAGCTTGATTCTGAACTTGTTGTTGTCCTGCTTGTTGAGCTTGAGGCCTGCTATGACCGTATTGGAAGTTCAGTGGAACTTGCATGGCTTGAGGGCTTTGCATGTGTGGCATGTTATAACCAGTTGTCTGCTGTTGAATCTGCTGAGTGGTTGATGGTGATTGTAAATACATATTACTACTTATTTGGGCATCGTTTGATGGTGATGGACTTTGAACAGCATAACTTGGCAACATTTTTGGTGATTCTGGTGTTCCGAACACAACATCAGTCGATGGCAGTTGGTTCTTCTGGGTTGTATCGTGCTGTTGAGCCACCATCTGTGACCCAAGGTGAGTGGCGAAATTGATAAAGTTAAGAACACTCTGCTGATAAACGTCGTTGCTCGTCGCCTGGTTTGTCAGGATCTGCTGCTGACTGTTAGGACTTCTTTGGCTCACATCAGGGATTGCGTGCACATTTGGCTGCTGCATGTACTTCGCATTCTGATACTGCAGCTGAGGTTGGGCGTTGTTGTTCTTTGTTGGGGGTCGCCGCGATCCACTTCCAGACACTAAATTTCGAACAGACTTCTTGTTCTGTTTAGGCTCGGGCACAAAAGATGGCGGGAGCGCTATGACCTGGTAGTTGGAAGGCAGATCTCGAGCTTTTGCAGAGCCTCTCTGTCCACTTTGGGGAAGGTACTGGTAGCTGATTTGTCCTGGTTTCGGAACTAACTTTCCGTCAGGCGTTAGAACGATGGGTATGGACAGGTATGGCTTGTCTTTGGACGCGGCTGTGGCGAGTGGGGTTCGAACGTATCTGAACCCGGGATTGGAGAAGCGGGGAGGAAAATGGCCTGCAGTTACGGCTAGCATACTGAGTAAGATTCCAAGAACCTGAAACAGATTATTTAATATAATACAAGATAGTAACATAAAAAGTTGTAAATAATTTGTGCTGCTATATAACAATTTCCGACTGAGCTATCACGATCGTGCGGGTATAAAAGAGAATGTTCAAGCTCTTCAAAAATATCGATACCGAAGCAGCTTACTTGTACAGCTGTGGAAATAAAAAAGTACCCACTTGAGGTTATTTCATCCGTTAGTCACCCTATAGAATCGGACCTTTTTGAGATTGTGTACAATTAACATTCTGAGTTAATTGCACGATACAAAATTTGCATAAGGGGCCGTCTTCATATTAAAAATATTACGATCTTTGATATTTCCAATAGCAACACCCAATTTTAATAACTTAGAAATGTTAAGCACTTTTGAAAACCCTTAAATCTAAGTTTTTGTTACATTTGGATGAATATTTGACAAGTTATTCAATCGAATCACTTGTGGACCTTTTGGGGTCCATCACTAAAATGACAAGCAAGCATGCATGCAAAGCCGTCTTTATTTATCAATTACACACGTAATCTTATACACAGTCCCCTAAAGGGTAATTATAAAGTATTTTGTGATTTACTCAGCAAATTATGAATAAACATTTTTAAAAATTGGGATTTCGCTTAAACTTCTTGTCTTAAATTTATTTCTTTAAAAATATTAAGGGGTTTCCATTCATATTTTTTTTAAAAATCAATATAATAATTATTTAAAAATATAAAAATTGTTTTAAATACCCCAATATTGAATGCATTTTGTTTGGGTTATTATAATTTCTTTTCAGTAAAAAATTCGTTTCATTATCTTAATTATTTATAGATCGGGATAGTTTTTTATGTGCAACTCATTTAACATTATGGGACCTAAACTTTGCACGTCTCTAAATCCTCTAATAATGCGAAAAAAACTAACAAAATTTGGCATTTCGTATTAACATAGGTCAGAGATTTGAAATATGGATTAAAAAAGGGGTGTTGCTATTGGAAATTTTAAAGTTAGTAACATTTTTAATATGAAGATGGCCCCTTATGCAAATTTTGTGTCATGCAATTAACTCAGAATGTTAATTGTTCACAATGTCAAAAAGGTTCGATTCTTTAGGATGAATAACGGAGGAAATAACCTCAAGTGGGTACTTTTTTATTTCCACAGCTGTACCATTCGTTATTTGTATAAAAAATGACTGTTTTTAAGGAATTGCTAGCATTGATGCTGTTTAACGCATTTTTCCGATAAAACTCCAAATTTTGTCTCATAATTTTAAATCAGCGCCATCTGACCGCCGGTCTTAAAGGGTTAATAGAATAACTGTATAATGATATGAATGAAAACAAATTTTAAATCCTTTTAAAATTTAATAGTTATTCCATCACCGAATGCAAAAAAAAAATCTTTAAGGGAGCTAGAGAAACACCAGTTAAACTATTAATTTGGCTTAACATGTGGTTTTAAACGCTAAATAGAATAAGGTACTTGTTTCAGTCCCAAAATAGCTGCGTGCTTTAATTTTTTCAATTTTATTTTTGTTTTTATTGCAAATTATTTTTATGACATTAATTAAATTGATCAAAGGTTATGGTTTGTCAATTGCTTTTTGAGAAGATCGACAACAGGTTACATGAGATTTAAGTTATCAAGCAGTAAAATTTAAAAACAAAAATTCATAAAAAATGTTCATCTTCAACTTCATAATCTGTGTTTTCTTTATCATTTGGAACATCAAATTTTTGAGAGTAATTTAAGACGATGGTGCTGCCATCTACAAGTTGCATACAGATTTACCAATATGTAACAAAATGTAAAATGTGGTGCTGCCATCTTTTATTAAAACATAACACTTAAAACAAACTTAACAATTACGGGTATTTTTTTTTCTTTGTACGGTTTTGCTTTGAAATATTAGCTTATAGGACGTGGTATGTGAAAACTGCTGACAAATTATATTACTTAATCTCTCTCTCTCTCTCTATATGCTAACTTATATACTTACTCTCTACTCTACTACTATACTTCTTTATATATACATACTCCCTGACTAAATCTTTTTCAATTAAATGTAAAAATTTAATTATTGTCGGAAACATATAAAAATTTACTTAAATACCTCATTCCTTTTAGGAGTCTAGTAGTGAATGGTTGCAGTTAGCATTACTGATTTTCCCGCATTCAAATGTCTTATAGCTTTAGCTCGACCATTATTCATATCAACTCAGCATTAAAATTCGTTAATTTGAATTCATGTCACTACAGCGACAATGCGGCTAATCGTGACGCACCTCGTAATTTTGCTCCTAGGTTAAGTGATAAAACCGGCACCTGTCAAAACCCAGAAGCCCTTGTTCGATACAGTAGGCGCGTTTACATGAGCCATCGAATCCATGGATTGAAGAGCAAACTCAGCAATTTTTTCCTCATGGAGATTTTCTCCCAGACAGAACCGGAATTGCAGGGTTCATTGGGGGGTTTCGCAAACCCTCCAATGAAGGAGGGTTTGATGTTATTCGGCCACAGACTATCATTTGGGTTAGAAATTCTGCTCGACCTCTTTTTTCCCCTAATGGGGATTTGGCATTCCATGGATTCGATGGCTCATGTAAACGCGCTTAGTGTGACGACAGTGGCGACGATAATTTAATATAACCGTAACCCTCTCCTAAAGGGGACTGGGGAGCCCAGTCGGTTAGGCACTCGCCTAGCATGGAAGGTCCCAGGTTCAGGTCCGGGCATCGCCAAAATAACTTCCGGCCTATAAACGGTCCGTGCAGCCAAAAATGTCCGACTAACAATACCCCGTGTAAGGAAGTGCACGTTAAATATCCTTCAAAGTCCTAACGCTTCGTACGATGTCGTCCTTAACGGTTGCGTCGGGTGACTATTCAGGTGTCCGCTCCTCATTTTACTGTGGTTCTAAAATAAGACGCCCGTCGCCAATAGCCCTCGTGTACCTCTAGTGCGACGATATTCAAACATAACCTAACCTCTCCTAATTGGTTGATATACATATATTTTCAGGCTTGTGTGCTTGCTCAGAGAGCCGCTTATAAACCTTCGTCAAGTAAGACAGTCACAACGCACACACTCAAATGCACACATATACGTGACAGATGCTGCCATCTATCACGCGCCACCTCCACAATTTAGACATGCCCCCTAAGGGGTCATAGGAGTCTTAAAAATGTGCAAAGAAGGTACTACAAAGTAGTTTGATCTTTCATGTAATTTTTTAACTACTCAATATATATGTATAATCTTTTTATATGTAATTCTACAAGATTTATTTCATATAAAACAATTTTCAAAATTTATGAAACTTTAGCCAAAACTAAAATAAATGATATTAAACATAAAGCTATTTGAACACATTGGGATTAGGCTTGCGCGGCAAATTTTGAGGTCAAAATTGAAAAAATGACCAAGAAACTGACTTTATATTGTACAAATATGTACTAAGACTTGTACCTAAATTCTCAGCTCAATTTTAATTAGAAATTGTCTTGCCGCGCAAGCCTAATAATCCCAATGCGTTCAAAGTGCTTTATGTTTAATATCATTTATTTTAGTTTTGGTTAAAGTTTCATAAATTTAAAAAAAAAAATTATATTAAATAAGTCTTGTAGAACTACATATAAAAAAAATTATACTTATATATTGAGTTAACTACTCAATATATAAGTATAATTTTTTTTATATGTAGTTCTACATGAAAGATCAAACTATGCTTTGTAGTACCTTCTTTGCACATTTTTAAGACTCCTATGACCCCTTAACAGTTTGTCTAAACTACGGCACCAGTCCCCATAGCCCTCATGTAGCTCTAGTGCGACAATATTTCCACCTAACCTGTGCCGATGCACTTTTGTACACCTCTAATAGCAGCCCTGTCCGAGTTAGAACTTGTGCATGTTTGGTTATCTGTACTAACAACACGTTCGGGGCCCGAGTGGCCTAAAGGTTTTGATCGCATCCCATGACGCTAACAGTCAGCGCACTGTACCGAGTGCGGGTTTGATTCCCGCATTCGCCCTGGGTGTATTTTCTCTCTTTGTGTCTATAAAAATTCTGTCTGTGTCTGTCTTACTTGATGAATTATAAACGGATCTCTGATCAAGCACACAAACCGCGAAATACATGTATCAACTTACCTACCTCAAAACACCTTCACAAAGTTCTGTGATCGAAAACAGCTAGCCCATCTAGAAATTGTTTGTTTTTAGAAATTAGGTTGCTCTAGTACGTAGGTATTCCACTTAACGACGAGCCAACTTTTATGTTTTTTGAAAACGCTAAATTCAATTCTTAACTGTTAAATTGTAGCATTTTCATTTTTAACCAGCGTGTCCAGTTTCCCATTTGTACAGGTTCCTGGAGACTATTTCCCTCTACTTCAGGGACATGTCTAAATTGTGGAGGTGGCGCGTGATAGATGGCAGCATCTGTCACGTATATGTGTGCATGTGTGTGAGAGTGTGTGTGTTGTGACTGTCTTACTGGACGAAGGTTTATAAGCGGCTCTCTGAGCAAGCACACAAGCCTGAAAATATATGTATATCAACCAATCAACCAGCGTGTCAGGTTTTTATTTTCCTTGCTTCGGACTGTTAATTGCTAATCCCTGTTAGTTTGTACTTCATGTTGATAAGTTGTAAAACATTTGCACGGTTTGCCATTGACAATTGTTTCTTTGAACTCGTGTTTGTTTAAACGACCTGATATTCTCTGAAGTTGCAATCTTCTGGGGGAGTCACAACTCAACATATTTCGACTGAAAGTTCCGCAAGGTAAGCAATCTTTGCTTTATAAAACAATCGTTAAAAAGCAGAAACCGTGAAAGGAATGTTCAATATTAGCTTCAAGCAATGATGATAAAATTATTATTTATTAAATGTAAAACATAGTTATGTTGTCAAACCGTTTTAAGTTTGTGTAGTGTATGATAATTTATGTTATTTGCTAACTTTGCTGTCTATGTAATCGATATGCTCTCTTAAAACAAAAGAGTGAAATCCACTCCTACAGAGGAAGGGCATTTTTGACACTGAAATTAGTGAAAATTAACTCAGACTGAGTTAAAATCGCTCTTTCTGATATTTCGCATAGAAAAACATGCTTGTGCTGTGTCACGTTTGTAATCTTTAATAATAATAGAAAGAGTCTGTATGTCTGTGGATCTCAAAAGACCTACTTACACTATCCTCTGAAACTCGAAGTTTTTAACATAGTTTCCCTTCAGTACCAACGGGTGCACCTGAGGCTTAGTTTTTTCATATTCGTTCTATTTTTAAAGAAAATTTCAATTTCCGGAAAAAAGTTCACCACTTTCGCTCAAATTTGATATTTTTTCTTTCCCGTTGCCATCGGCTGAAAAAATTAAAATAAAATTTTACGAAAATAATTAAAAATGAAAATTGAATTTTTGTCTGTGCGAAAATCGGGTATTTATTTGCTAGAATTTATTCAAAAATTCAGATCTTCGGCTCAGTTTTAAATGCTATAAATTTGTGATTTTTCTTCAAACTCACGAATTTTAAAAAACAAATTACGAATTTAAAATTTAAAAATAATTTTTATAATATTTTTTTTATGATAACGATATATAACTGAACGGTATTATTTCTTTTTGGAACCACGCTATGTAATCAGTTAGTTCTGGCGGTAAAATTAAAATGAGCTGATTTATGGCATTTTTTTTTCAAACTTCAACCGCACAGGTTATCTATTTAAAAAAAAAAAAGCCGTTAAAAATTACTTGACAAAGGAAGCTGAACATGAATTTAATGTCTGCGCCATTACTAAATCTAATGAACCCAGGTTTCTCGCATGGTTTCTCCCCCAGGTTTCTTTCATGGTCAGTTACATGTTGGGTAAATCTATCTCGGTCGGAAGGACTGTAAAAAATGTTTATCCAGAAGCTCTTATTCATTAAAGTATAAATATTTTTGATGATGACATCCACTGTTTTAGGTAAATCTTGTGTACTCTATCAATCTTATTAAGAAAAGAACCCCATTTCAAAATTCTTTATGATAAATTTTAAGTAACGCGTTTCCCAGCAAGGTGGGACCATACAGCTAGTTTAGCATAAAATCGTCTTAACATGTCTTCACATACCTACTCTGTCGGGAAATTAGTCGTCTTCTTACACTTAATTTTCCCTCATTTTCAAAAATTATTTAGTTTCGGTGATTTAAATTCGATTAATTATCGACTAGTAATAAATAGTTTGCTAAGTTTTAAGCTAGTAGTTTTAGTTCTAGTTAAGTAGTTTTTAATAATTAGTTTGCTGACTTGAAGAAACCAAACATGCGAATTCGTGGTCAACAGGTTTGAATCTTGAGACTAAATTTTATGATTAAGAAATTGAATTCCAAGTTAATAATTTTGCAATATTATTATACTTACGTTAAATTAGGGGGTTGCAGAATGGGGATACATTTTTTATTTGAATTTTGAACTTCTTCATTGTTTGTTCAAGCGTAAAAATTAACTAAAAACCATAAAACACAAAATTTTTATATCCGGCCCGCAAAATGCTCCTTCACTGCTAGGCGTAAGTAGTTCTGCGATAATCATGTTACGTCGTTCTAAAAATAATTACACTACTGCTGTCTAAATATCAATTCTATTAACTATCGAAAAATTAGTTAAAAATATCTTGCGAAGCCGGTATTTTTGTTTTGTAGTTTTGATACGATTTTATAGGCAAGTTTTTTGTCTAGAAAAATACGCAAAATTGACAAATTCAAACAATAAACTAACTATTCGAAGCCTGTTATTTGACTGTAATGCCAATACAAAAATGTCATATCTGTATGCCAGCTGGTTGCCACATTAGGATCGATCTTATTTGTTTTGTGTTTGTGTTCAATTATGTACCAAAACCGACCTTAAGTTTGTAGCAGAGAAATGTACTACGCGGAAGAATTTGCGTAAACAACGCGGCTGGCGCCGAAGCTTCGCCTGCTCCGATTGGTTGATAATTTGACCCTGATATTCGTGCGCCCTGTTACGTCAAATCGAAGGAAAAAATAATTAAAATAACACTCTAACTGAAGCTAAACTAATAAAAATAATAAATTTATGTCTTGAAATAACAAATAAATTTGTTTATTGAATGTTAAATACCTTTTTGTATTGATTCTCGCCCTCAAAAATGAGAACTATTTACCCTACTTCTCGTAGAACATTTGTATACTGCAAACTTAAGGTCGGGAGAGGATATTTGTTATTGTTTATTTGTCATTTTTTGTTTTTGTAAAAGATTATTATTTTTTTTAAAAATCGGAGAGAATTTTTGTTTAATAAATTACCAAATATTTTATAGCTCTATACAATTAATAAATTATTTTCCTAATTATAGAATTAAGGCTGCCCATCACCCCCATTCCCCGTCCTCCTTCGATCGGGCTTGCTAATGTTAAGTCTATGGGGAAAAAGTTGTTTTTGTTCCAAAAAAAGCATTGAAATTATAGGAATATTTTGATGCGGTTTTTTTTTAAATTCATAAAACTCCAATAATGTTGTGCTTTCAGAGGTTATTTTTTTTAAAAACGTTATTTACTTTTTTTAATCGAAAAAAATTAGATTAAAAAAAGCAAGTAACGTTTTTTAAAAAATAACCTCTAAAAGCACAACATTATTGGAGTTTTATGAATTAAAAAAAAAACGCATCAAAATATTCCTATAATTTCAATGCTTTTTTGTGGAACAAAAACCATTTAACCATTTCCCCCCCCCCCCCCCCATAGACTTACAATTAGCAAGCCCGATCGAAGGAGGAATGGGTATGGGGGTGATGAGCAGCCTTAATGGGAAATGGTTAGTACATTAGGTTTTAAAAAGCAACAAAGCATATAGATATTTTTGAAGATTTAAATTGCAACATTTGCTTTTCCTCGTATCCTTTACCACAGCATCAAAAACTGACCGTTAAAAGGCACGACAGTTAATCTTTTAATGAAGCAATCAAATACTTTTTCTACACATTATTTGTCAATCACCTTTCATCAAGCCTCGTAGAAAGAAAAAGCTCTTCGTAATTGAAGAGCTTAGTGGAAGAACGTGCTAAGTGACAAAAAGGTGAAAACTAGAAAATGAGGTTTCACGTTTTTCGTTTGCATTTGGATACGTTAAAATCGGCACTTACAAACGGAAAAAACGCTTAACTTGAAGTTTATTTTTAAAAAAATAAGAACCTTGTTATCGTTAAAAAAGTTAGTAATATATTCATTGACACAATCTCAATTTTATCAACAATGTCACTTAGCACGTTCTTCCACTAAATCTTCAATTCAACTTTCGCTCATCTTTCACGGTTGTCACTCTGATAACTTTCAAAGAAAGTGCGGAAAAAACCTTTATCATATGATAGTTGATGTGTATGATAATAATTGAAAAAAAAATGAAGCGATAGGTTGGCCAAATGTAACGCTTTTCTTTCAGTTTAGGCTAAGGAAAATGACTAATAATTGATGGCGGTTATTGAGCGAAACTTAATTCTTTTAAAGAATCAATAGTATTACAAATTACTTCGCATGAGCAGATTCGCAAACTTCCTGGATATTTCGAATACTATATTTCGAATGCAAAATCACAATTAACAATGATTTTTTTAAAAGTTTGATATAAATGTTAAAATGTGAACTTCTTTATTCCGGGCTCAAAGAATTACGATTGATCTTCTTTAATAATGCAAGATCATGCAAGATGCATGCAAGAGCATTGATTGCATCAATTTTAGTAAAATAAAGTTCGGTTAGTTAAGTAAAAAAGTAACTTATGATAATTTTCGAAATTAAAATATTTCATTAACTAAAATGCAATTCAATAAAAAAATTACAAATAAGTCAACGATATTTATAATTTCTCGTATTATACTAATGTTTTGTAGTCGTGCATATTAAATTTAGTATTTTCCCATTAATTACTATCAATTAACCATCTATTAATCTTCAAACATTATTGTTTTTTAAATCTATTTTTTTTCATAAAAAAATTAAATAGTTAAATTATTTGATATGAAATATAGGTGCAATTTTTTATTTAAGTAATAATTAAAATAAAATTGAAGTACTTTTGCTGTTTTGGCAATTTGTCCAATTAAAATGAATTATTTATTCAATATATTTAACCCAAAGGTAAAAATTAATTCCTTTTAATTTTATTTTTTTGTGAAATGTAAATAAAATGTATCTTAATTCCATTACTAACATTAAAACCAATTAAAATAAAAAGCTCAAAATTTTCAATTTAATCAAAACTTTCCAATTTAATTTAACTTCCACTACTATGCAATCCACCACATACCTTCATGTTTGGCATCCACTTGGAAATGTCCGCAGCTATTTGTCCCTGACCTCCAACTAAACTCCGAATGTCAAGGTTTCCAGCTTAAATATGGCCGCTCGTTCTGTGGTCATCTTCCAATGGACGACTTCTCTTTTTCCCCACTGACCTTTATTCTGACTTTCCTCCTCCTCGGAACAGTCCTCCTGACTTGGGGATTGTTGGGTTCGAAAATGGAGTGTTTGGGGAGTAGCGGTTGGTTCTTGTTCCAGTTGTTGGAACATTGCAAAAAGATTTGTTTTGAAACCGGAACATTTTTTAAAAACCGAATCATTTACACTCTTAAAACAAAAGAGTGAAATCCACTCATATAAGAGAAGTGCATTTTCGACAATGGAAAGGAGTGAAAATTTACTCAGACTGAGTTAAAATCACTCGTTTGGAGTTACCTTGTCGGAGTTTTAACTGATTAAAGAGTGAAATCCACTCATAAGATAAGGGCATTTTCGACACTGAAAAAAGTGAAAATTAATCAGACTGAGTTAAATTCACTCGTTTGTTTTAAGAGTGTATATCTATAGCAAAACTTAACCAACAGTCTTCATTTCGTTAATAGTATAGTTAAATTAGGAATTTGGATGAAAAAAATCTGATTATTGAGTGTATTCAAGGATGCTAAGACTGCTGGGGAGCCCAGTTGGTTAGGCACTCGCCCAGCATGCGAAAGGTCCCCGATTCGGGTCCGGGCATCGCCAAAACTGCCGATCTATTAAAGACCAGTGCAGCCAAAAATGTCCGACGAATAATACCCCGTGTAAGGGAGGGCACGTTAAATATCTTTCAAAGTCCTAACGCTGCTTACGATGTCACCCTTAACGGTTGCATTGGGTGCCTATTCAGGTGCCGGCTCGTCACTTGACTGTGGTTCTATAATACGACGCCCGTCGCCAATAGCCCTCGTGTCGCTCTAGTGTGACGATAATTCAAGCCAAACCAAGGATGCTAAGAACTAATCTGATTTTTTTTTCTGATCGAAATAAGTGGGGTTAAAGAAACCAAATACTTTTGAAAACTTTTTTTTGTGAGTTATACAGCATGTAAATTTACTGTGAAAAAAAAATTCCAATGTCATGAGTAGGGTCTCTTTCTAATCTTTATAAGCATTAGTTCAAGTTTTTATAAAAAAAGGCAATACATTTTTTCTTTACGACTAAATAATTAAGACAAATTAAATATTGTCTAAAAAATTAAGTTTAAGGGCTTAATCTGAATTAGAAAAATTCAATTGACAAATGCAGTTTTCCAGAAGTTAATTTCATCAAATCATCGATTTACATAAGTATTTCTAGATACAAAAAAATCTTTAAAGTACTTTTTCTATATAAAAATTAAGAATATTTTTTTTAAACTAAAGTTAAAAAAAAAAAAAAACTGTCGCCACTTCTATTTGTGGTAATAAGCTACCATTCAATGTACTATAATTAACTATAGAATATTAAGCTGTTATGATGAAACTAAATTGGGTTTACAGTTTTAAAATGCTAACTCAAGTGATGCTGTCGGATGAAGGTTTTCAGAAATATTTAAAATTTGTATCACCCACTAATTTTATAAGTTCAAATGCGACAAAATAAAGAAACCTTGTAATAGTGTCTAGTTATATTGCTGTAATTCAAAACAAGAATTGCAAAGTTTCATTAACTCTTTCAGTTCCAATGACGTTTTAGTATCATTTTAGAAAAAAAAAATTCTGGTCTTCTATAGCCATTTATGCGATCAAAAAGCACATCATTCGCTTCTTCAAACTTTTTGTATTAGAAAATAATTTTTATTAATCCCAATAGATTATCAGCTCAATTATTTTTTTAAAGTTATGATCAGAAACATGATGATGCGAAATGGCATCACTGGGACTGAAAGGGTTAAAAAAAATATAGAACAACTTAATAAAGGTTCGTGACGCAATGTACAAATAACTAAAAAAAAATTTAGATACTCTGGACTAATTACTTTTTCATAATCTCCGTCTATTAAAAACTACAATGCAGTACTAATTTTTTTTATTTAGAAAATTACTTCCATTTGTTATCATTTTAGCATAATAACTTGAATGGGTTAAAATGGCACGTTAATTAGTTGGGTTTGATGACCTTAACCTTGGAGCAGGCGCAGGCATTTTGACACGACGACATATTTTGATAATTACATTTTTAGGGGCATCCTTGCCGTAGATAAAGTTAAGTTGATCGAGTGACTTTCCAACCAATTCTAAACGTTTGGAAAAAAAATAAGTAACATAAGAATATTATTTCTAAAAAAATCATTGGGGTAGGGTGGACTAACCAGTGAATGAACGCTTAAGCACAATTTGTTTTAAGAAAATCCATACATTTTAAGAAAATAAAGCTTGTGGGTTTATGACAATGTGAACACCTCTGTCATTATATGTAAATTCTACAAAAAGAAAAGAAGTGACTTTATATTGCATTGCTTTGGGTTTTGGGTCTTTTGGGGGTCCAAATAAAAAGTGGTACAAAAGCCAAGTGAATAAACTTGGCCAGAACATTTTACCAGTGAATGAACACAAAAATGTCCAGTCAATAAACATTTTGGATTAATTTATGACCAGGACAACCAATCAGATGTCAGATAGCTTCCTGCTAGATGAGAGGCAGTCAGTGTTGCCAATCCATCCAGTGGAATGATTTTTAATCCTTACTTTTTAAATGTATTTACCAATTGTTCATTCACTGGTCAGTCAGTCTACCCTATAAAATACCGCTGTGCCTTTTACCGGGTTGAAGGGGGGAAAATAGAATTTAATGATCAAACTGTTCCAATGAAAACGGGGCCCAAAAACCACGGCCTTTCCTTTCTAACTTATTTAGTCGGTTCCTCCTTGGGTATATTAGAGGCTGCACCTTGACACTCTGTGGTCACTTCTGGCTTGTCCAATGACTGATATCCACAGAGTTGACCCTCTCAGTCCCAAAAATTTACTACACTACAGAAACATCTGATATTCACAAAATAAGCTTATTTTAGGACCAAAATAAGAGTTCCATAAGAAAAAATAATAATTTTAATTTCTTATTTGGTTTTCGAATTAATGCCAAAATTTTTTTAACTGTGGAAAACAACAAAATAAAAATATATATAACCTAAAAACACTTCGAGTTATATATTTTAAGGTATCTGACTATATTTAAAAAAAAATTAGTAATCATTTTAACCGAAATAGTTTAAATTGTGTTTTAAATACGTGGAACTGAAGTGAACTTTCAAAAATCAGGTGAAACGCTAGTTAGCTATTTTCAAAATAAAAAAAAAGTAGTTCTGACTTCTATTGAGATTAATGTAAAATATTGTCTAATAGAACAAAGTATGAAGCATCGAATGATGTGTGTTTTGATGTCTTAATAGGACAGAAACATTTGGGGGGAAAATATTGAAAGTGATGATGCCAAATGGCATCACTGGGACTGAAAGAGTTAAGAAGATGGAAGTATTGCCTTGAAAAAACAATGCAAAAACTGGTTTCCCCAGTGAAACCATAGATCGCTTTGTATTAAGCCCAAAGAAACGCTCTCGGCGAACTATTTGGCGAGATGCTACAGTGGGGTTGTGTGGACTTCTTGGTACAGCTAGGATATAATGGCCGGTCTGTCGATTGGTGATATTTTGGCGATCTTGGAAATTTAACGTAGGGTTACCATCCCCATTGAGGTCAATAAAATGTGAAAAGAATGTTTACCACAATTGAGCATTTTTGTTGCTTGGCAACGTAACGCGCATCGCCAAATCGAGGCCGGCCATTATATCCTAGCTGTTCCGCCTGTTATCGACGTGGAGAATTTTAACTTCGGGTCCGGGCACCAAACAACTGTCGTCCGATAGAAAGCCCGTGCAGCCAAAAATGCCCGACGAATAATACCTCTTGTAGAGGAAGTGCACGTTAAATATGCTACAAAGTCCCGACGACGCTGCGTACGATGTCGCCCTTCACGGTTGCGTTGTGTGTCTCCTCAGGTGTTGGCTCGTCACTTGACTGTGGTTCTAAAATATGACTCCCTTCGGCAATAGGTCACGTGTAGCTCTGGTGCGACGATAATTCAAACCTAACCTTCACCAATAGCCCTCGTATAGCTCTAGTGAGACGATAATTCACATCTGCTTTATTTTGCGCCAAATCTACATTGTTCCCCTCATGAATCCTCATGTTTGAGGATTCATGGGTTTGGGTCAATACCACCTAGATTAGAAGGCCGAAGAACTAAGCAACACAGCGTCACACTAGTAGACCCATTTCGATTTGTTGACCAATAACTTCGTATCCAAAGATGACGTGAGAGAAGTGATGTGATGCACTTCTGCTCTTGGAGTGGATTCTTTGTGTGCTAAACCTCCGACAGGATCACTCCAAACGAGTGATTTTAACTCAGTCTGAGTTAATATTCATTCTTTTCCAGTGTCGAAAATGCACTTCAACTGGAGTGGATTTCACTCTTTTGATTTAAGAGTGTAGTCACGAATGATCATTGGTAAAAAACACAGAATCGGTCCACTAATATGACGTCAAGCATTTATTTAGCCGGCCTTCTAATCTAGGTGGTGATGTTTTGGTTCACTATGAGATTGCTTGGCAACTTTCTGACGGCTTCATTTAATTTGTTTCTCGCCAAGTGCTTCCTTAACTCTCCTCTAGTTTGATCACTTCTAGATACGCACAACACGGAAAAGGATGCTTCTAGAAGGCTCCTGCCCTACATTTCCCGCCATTTTTTAATCTAAATATATTCCAAATGATGGTTCGAAATCAAGTCGTTAACTCTCGATGATACCCGGCTTGCGAACGATTCGAATGGTAAATTGATTTTTCGAGATTTTATCGTCGAGTGGTCGCTGCGACCTGTTTGAACTTTCGTTTTCCTTGTTCACAGCCGCGAAAGATGATGTATTCTTAATAGTAGCATAAGATATAATGCACATAAATTAAGTCTTTTTACCTTGAGATAATTGAAATTTTAGAAGAACAAATAACGAGTAACTCGTTAATAAAATGTAGGGGGGAAAATCCTAAAAAGCTTTGCCAAATATGTTTTTAAAATCACATGCACTTTTTTAAAAATCCCTGTAAAATAACGGGTAGGGAGCGGCAGCAGAGATTAAAGTCAGACCCCGTTAAAAAAAATTCCCTTCATTTCCTAAAGCCAATGGCTGAGATAAAACTGTACAAATAGGGGAATCGCCCTATTTTCTAACAGTCTAAGGGGGCTGGGGAGCCTAGTCAGTTAGGCATCCGCCTACCATGCGAAAGGTCCCAGGTTCGGGTCCGGGCATCGCCAAAATAACTGCCGACCTATAAACTGCTATTGCAACCCGAAAATGTCCCACGAATAATACTCCGTGTAAAGAGGGTGAACGTTAAATACGCTTCAAAGTCCCAAAGCTGCGTACGATGTCGCCCTGAACGGTTGCGTTGTGTGCCTACTCGGTTCGTCACTTGACTGTGGTTCTAATGTGCCGTCTCCAATAGCCGTTGTGTAGCTCTAGTGTGACGATAGTTCAAATCTTATTTAACAAACAGTTCTTTAAACCGATATTGTTTATTACGTTAAGTCAACCTCTCGTAAATTTGAATATGAATATGTATGTTCAAAGACATACTTCAAAAAATTTTAACTCACTTTTAATCGCTAAGTTAAGAATTAAAATTTTGTAATTTACTCCACTTTAGTAAAAAGTTAGAGCTTTTTCTAAACTTACAAATCATGAAAGTTAGTACGCTTTTATAGTCTTTAAACTCAATTTTCTTAAAACTACATTTTTCTCGTGTGTTACTTTGCTGAAACAATGATAACTAAAGTTAAAATTAACATTTTCCAAAACGAATTGTTTATTTACTTGTGGAATAAGTGGGGGGAAGGCGTGAACCTCAAAAAAGATTTGGTTATCAAATTAATTTTATATTGCATGACAAAGTTTTTTTTCCTGAAAAATTGGATTTTATTTTAATGATGCTTACTATAAAAAATATAAATAAAAAAAACTAAAATAGCCACAAACTTGTTCTGAGGTTCACTCCCTTCAGGTTATATTGGTGATTAATTCACATGTTAAGTTACAGATCGAAGTTAATTAGTTCTTGAGTTTTGAGTGTTTAGAAAACATGCTTATTAAAGCATAAAATGCTAATTAACATTTAAATTTTTTTTAATTTTATCACGTACCCTCCTACACTTATGAATTATATAAGATATAAAAAGAAATTGGATTTTTCGTGAAATATTGTAAAAAAGCTCTAGTGTATACGTACACCGTCAAAATGCACTTGTATTGAAGCACACTAATTTCTGCCTAATATAAGGTGTCACGCGTGTCTGAATTATCTAGTTTTTTTTTAAATAGTGAGACATACTTCATGGTATTTTAAGATATTTGACCTGGGCTCAGCATTTATAATTGCCAGTTTCTTAATTACATGTTTTGGAACGTGTGTACGGCAACTATTCAAATAAATGTCCAAGTTTTTTTTCTAGCTGTCAACCATACTTTCGTAATTTATATAGTCTACAAAAGTTATAATACATTCTCTATTTTTTTAATTTAAATTTTATGCAGGATCAAGTTTCAATTTTACTGATAGCAAAGATTTCTATATTAGGTTAGAGACTGAACCTGGCAACAGCACCATGGACCAATACGGAGAATATAGGGTGGATGTGAGGCCCGATGGCCGAGTGGTTTCGATCGCAGGCCATAACGCTAGCAGTCCGTGCGCTGTAACGAAGACGGGCTCGATTCCCACCTTTGCCCTTGGTGTACTTCCTTTCTTAGTATCAAAATTATATATTAACTAGCACTTTTGAGATTCTATTCCAGCTCCGTAGTGAGCCATGGCTGTCGATGGCAGCTCAGTACGAGTCGTTCCTCTACCCTACTATAGAACTCTTTGGCTGATAGACTATCTATTACTCGCTGAGATGAAAAAAAAAACTGCATACTATATCGAAAGATTTTAATTGGAAATATATAAAATCTGCAATGTCATCGGTAAGAAAATAGTAATCTTATAAATAAACCCTTTAAAAGACATCCGAAATCTGTTTGATTCCATGTCATTTTTTAATACATCAGCTGTATCGATATTTTTGGAAAGCTTGAGCATTCTAGTTTATTCTCTTACGACCTTGGGGGCATTTTTCAAAACCTCCTCACAAACAATTAACACCTTAATTAGTTCCGAAATTGAACTGGTCCGATAGAAGATCCAAATAACAATTTTCTACCTTTGATTACAGGTATCAGTCATTTATTTCTATTGAAAAAATGAAGTTAAACACGAGGGTCAATACGATATTCGAGTTTAAAAAATCATTAAATTTTTTTTTTCAAAAACTTCAAAAAGTGCTTTTAGTAAATTTTAATGGCATTTTGCATTAAAAACAATGTTAAAATAATGTTAACTACAGATAAGTGATACGGCTATTTTGTTACATTTATTGCACAAAAAACATGTCTATTTTTAGAGTTTAAGGCGTGTCTAGTTTTATAACATTTCTTATTCATCATTAACCGACATTAACTAATAAATTAACCTGGATAAAACAAAGACACCGAGTTAGTTTCTTTTCCTTGCTTTTTAATAGTGATACTTTAACAATGACAAATAGTAACTTATCAAGATTGAAAAGCGAGTTTTCAAATCGGCCGGAAATTTTCTGAATAAATAATTTTAAATGTCGGCCATATTGTACTTAGTCATATGAAACAGTAAATATATAGCTTGAAAGTTGGATGGAATGAAAATTAGTGCATTTAGTATTGCGACATAGGATTTATTAGTTTTACCATTTTAGCTTCAACATTACGTTTATAATCTAGGAAGTTAACGACATAATTGTACAACTGCCTGTCATCCACTTTCGCAGCCCGAACCACAAATGCCAGGAACAAACAAGTGAAGAGTACACGGGAAGAACCGATTTATTTCGTAGAAGGGTTTCCTTAATGGTCTTTGGGGATGATAGCGAGAAATCGCCTAAACTGGTAAAAGAAGCCGGTTACTCGCTTTGTTTATCTTTCGCGGCAACCCTGATTCACGCCAGAGATCAAGAGAAAGAGTCGCACGTTTGTACCGCGATTGAAGAACCAAAAGAAAAAATCCGGTTTTCGGTCGCCAATGTCCGCCAAGCAGACACAATTATGGAAAAACTCTAAAGAAATCAAGCGGTTCTTCCCGTGTACTCTTCAAGTGTGTTGTTAGTATACAACCGTTAAATACTTATATAAAAGTAAAGGATTATGAAAATTTTCTCCTTTGGAGCATTCAATTTTGTATTTAATATTTACGTTAATGTTTTTCAGTTACAAAAATTAAAATTTCAAATACAAATAAAAAAAATATTATTTTCGTTCTATATTAACATATTGGGGGTTAGGAGCTCTGTCGGTTAGGTGGTTGCCCTTGCAGGCGAAAGATTCTAGGTTGAGGTCCAAGCATTGTAAAAATATATGCCCACCTATAAACGGTCTGTGGTGTTAAATAGTCAGACGAATAACCCGTGTAGAGGAAGTACACGTTAAATATGCTTTTGAGTACCGAAGCCGCATATACATTCCAATTCCATTTGGAAAATCGGATATGAAGTAGTATGTTTAATAAAAAAAAATCTGCAAAATTCCTGGAAATATTTCATTTTAATTGGTATTCATAAAAATTAGGGCATTTTTAAACTTCATCATTTTCAATGAAAAGCTTAATTTCAGCAAAATGTAAAAATGTCTTCAAGGATTGAGTATCGCAATAGTATTTTTAAAATGTTAAATTCAATGAGATTGTGTCAATAAAAATTTTAATATCAATTACATATTAGTTTCCGAATCCATGTTTTAAAATGTTTTTTTTTAACCCTTTCACTCCCATTTGGAATCATCAAACTTGCTAAATTTTTTTTACCTAAGCTAAACTCTCACTTATTTCAAAGAAGCGGAATTTAGAAAAAAAAAACCTATACAAAATATTTTCTCTTTGTACCGTTAGATGGAAAAATCGCGTCTTTTGAAAAATTAAACAATGTCTGTTGTGGTTAAATGAAAATATGAAAAACATGCCAAAAATAAAATTCACTCTGGAATAATTTTATTAACATAATTGATCCTAAATTTCTTTATGTTTGCATTTTTAAATCTATAAATATTTAATTTTAAATATTTTTAGCAAATAGTTTCAAAAAAAAATATTGTTAATATTCAATAGTTAAGATTCCAAATTTCTTTCCTTAAAATTTACTTTAAAAATTAAGATTTTTCCCCTGCTTTTCAACATTTCATTCTGGATGCAAACTAAGTTTATTTCACTAATTTTTGATTTTTAGAATAAAATAAATAAAAAGTTGGAATTGAAAGGGTTAATTTCAATATATATATATTTTTTTACCGGCGATGCCGTCATTAGATGTTTCCGTGCTACTGCGGTCAAGTCTAATGCTATGGTGGCCATTTTTGTCGTTCTTTGTATCGACGAAACACAGTAGATTAACCCTTTCGCTCCCAACTTTTCATTCTTCTTTTAAAAATCTAAAATTTGTGGAATAGACTCGCTATGCATCCTGGATGAAAGGATGAAAAGCAGGAGGAAAAGTCTAAATTTTTATGACTAAAATTTAAGGAAAACGATTTTGAGTCCATAACTTTTGAATAAATTGTAAGAAAAATTTGAGACTCAATTTGTTAAAAGTAGTTGATATTACATTTTTGAAGAACATTTAAAAATGCAAGCATGAAGAATTTAGGTCTAATTTACTTAAGAATTTTTCAGAGAATTTTGTTGTTGCCATGTTTCTCCCTTTCAGTCCCAAAAATTTACTATACTACAGAAACATCTGATATTCACAAAATAAGCTTATTTTAGGTCATATATACGTATTCCATACGAAAAATATTCATTAAAATTTTTTATATGGTTCTTGAAACAATGCCAAAATTTTTTTAACTGTGGAAATCAACAAAATAAAAAATATATATTACCTAAAAACACATCGAGTTATATATTTTAAGGTATCTGACCATATCATTAAAAAAAAATTAGTTATTATTTTTACCGAAATAGTTTAAATTGTGTTTTAAATGTGTGGAACTGAAGTGAACTTATCAAAAATCAGGAGAAACGTTTGTTGACTACTTTCTAAATAAAAAAAATAGTAGTTCTGACTTCTATTGAGATTGATGTAAAATATTGTCTGATAGAACAAAGCGTGAAGAATCGAATGTTGTGTGTTTGGATGTCATAGCGGGACATAAACATTTTGAAAAAAATATTGAAAGTGATTATGCCAAATGGCATCACTGGGACTGAAGGGGTTAAGCAAAACGATTTTGTGTCCATAACTTTTTAATAAATTGTTTACCAAAAATTGAGACTTATTTTGTCTGTTCTGGATGCATAATGAGTTTATTTCACAAATTTTAGATTTTAAGAATATTAAAAAAGTTGGGATTGAAAGGGTTAATTTCAATATATTCTTTTTACCGGCAATGCCTTCATTAGATGTTTCCGTGCTACTGCGGTCAAGTCTAATGCTATGGTGGCCATTTTTGTCGTTATTTGTATCGACGAAACACAGTGGATTAACCCTTTCATTCCCAACTTTTCATTTTTCATTCTAAAAATCTAAAATTTGGGGAATCGACTCGCTATGCATCCTGGATGAAACGATGAAAAGCAGGAGGAAAAGTCTAAATTTTTTTACTAAAATTTAAAGAAAACGATTTTAAGTCCATAACTTTTAAATAAATTTTTTAAAAAAAATGAGACTTAATTTGTCTGTTCTGGATGCATAATGAGTTTATTTCACAAATTTTAGATTTTTGGAATAAAAAATAAAAAGCTGGAATTGAAAGGGCTAATTTCAATATTTTTTTTTACTGGCAATGCCTGCATTAGATGTTTCCGGGCTACTGCGGTCAAGTCTAATGCTTTGGTGGCCATTTTTGTCGTTATTTGTATCGACGAAACACAGTGGATTAACCCTTTCACTCCCAACTTTTCATTCTTATTCTAAAAATCTAAAATTTGTGTAATGGACTCATTATGCATCCTGGATGAAACGATGAAAAGCAGGAGGAAAATTCTATTTTTTTAAACTAAAATTTAAGGAAAACTATTTTGAGTCCATAACTTTTAAATAATTTTTTTTTTTAAAATTGAGACTTAATTTGTCTGTTCTGGATGCATAATGGGTTTATTTCACAAATTTTAGATTTGTGGAATAAAAAAATGAAAAGCTGGAATTGAAAGGGTTAATTTCAATGCATCTTTTTTATTACCGGCAATGCCTGCATTAGATGTTTCCGTGCGGGTTCAGTCTAATGCTACGTGCGGTCAAGTCTAATGCTACGGTGGCCATTTTTGTCGTTATTTGTATCGACGAAACACAGTGGATTAGCCCTTTCACTCCCAACTTTTCCTTTTTAATTCCAAAAATCTAAAATTTGTGGAATAGACCTGCTATGCATCCTGGATGAAATGGTGAAAAGCAGGAGGAAAAGTCTAAATTTTATTACTAAAATTTAAAGAAAACGATTTTGAGTCCATAACTTTTAAATAATTTTTTAAAAAAAATTGAGACTTAATTTTTGTCTGTTATGGGTGCATAATGAGTATTTCACAAATTTTAGATTTTTGGAATAAAAAGTTGGAATTGAAAGGGATAATTTCAATATTCTTTTTACCGGCAATGCCTTCGTTAGATGTTTCCGTGGTACTGCGGTCAAGTCTAATGCTATGGTGGCCATTTTTGTCTTTCTTTGTAGCGAAGAAACACAGTAGATTAACCCTTTCACTCCCAAACTTTTAATTTTTTGTTCTAAAAATCTAAAATTTGTGGAATAGACTCACTATGTATCCTGTATGAAACGATGAAAAGCAGGAGGAAAAGTCTAAATTTTTATGACTAAAATTTAAGGAAAACGATTTTGAGTCCATAACTTTTGAATAAATTGTAAGAAAAATTTGAGACTCAATTTGTTAAAAGTAGTTGATATTACATTTTTGAAGAACATTTAAAAATGCAAGCATGAAGAATTTAGGTCTAATTTACTTAAGAATTTTTCAGAGAATTCTGTTGTTGCCATGTTTCTCATATTTTTATTTAACTACAACAAACATTAAATTCTGACAGACACGATTCTTCTCTATAATGATGCAAAACGTAACAAAATTAAACTAACTTTATGGAAAAATGTATGGAGACTTGGATAAAATTTATTTGAAATAACTTCGAGTTTAACTTAGTGAGAAAAGAATTCGAAAGTTTTATTCCAAATGTAATCATTGGACCTTTAATTTTCCTAAGCCAAATTTATGTCGAAATTATGTAATTTTTGCATGGGAATAGCATAAACACACACATCATTAAAATTAATTCAACTAAACACATTATTAAAATTAATTCAAATAAACACATCTTTTAAAATTAATAGCTTAATTTCAGCAAATTCTTAAATTCAGTTATTATCGCACTTGCTATTACCCCTGGAAAGATTTAACTTGATGATCCTTCATAATTATACTTCAGTGGAATTGCAAATGGCTGCCTTAATACAAATATACTTAATTTAAGCAAATATCCAACTACCGTTTCAGTGTTTAAATTTTTACTAGACTTTTGAACCAAAGATGGTTATTATAACTGAGCCCCTCTTTGTTCACTTGTTTCGGCTCTCTTGCCATATGAATATTTTATTGGAAAATGAGAATTTAAACCATATATTTTTCATAGTTTTTCTGTAATTCAAGTTTATATATTAAACATTTTCAGGTTGAGAAAATTATATACAAAATTGAATGCTTTCAAAGAGGGATCACCCTTTACATTTTCATATTTCTTGATTTAAAAAAATTCCATCAGTCCTACAAAACCTTTTCACCGGGACTTTTATCGCTGTATTTATAATGCTAAATGTTAATTATGTAATCGTAGATAGTGAATGATAGTTTCATTTGTGTAAGTATTGCGTAAATACATTTATAAACACTGAAATATAACTAACGTCTGCTTTTAACAAGCAAAAAACGCTATGCTCGTTTGTTCCTTTTTTATGTAATCAGAGCTTTTAAACAACCTTTGTGACATAAGGCGTCATGTTAAATAGTTTTATAAATGTATACAACCCTCAAAACTTTGGGTTCTCTGAAATTTAAATGGAAATCGCATTTCTCAGATTTTTAAATTCTAAATCTACTTTTAAACCGTATTTATGATGAAATTTTGAATACGTTCTGGACTTAATTGTGTTGCAATTTGACGTATCTTACTTATTTATTAGCTTTTGTGGTTCTGGCTATAAAATTTAGACTGACACATAGAATATAACTATTTTATGAGCTATAAAACTTCTTAACCGAGCAAAATCCTACACGATTCTTCTAAACATGCTTTTAATACAAATATATGCTACAAGGAATGTTTTGCAAAGAATTTTTTCAAAAAAAATTATGTTTAACAGTTACTGAGAGACACGCCTTAGATCTAAAAATACATTTTTTTTAGCTACAAATGCAAAAAAAGGGCCGTTTAGTTGTATTTAATAGTTTATTTTAAAATTTGTTTTTAATGCCAAATGCGTTTAAAATTAACTACTAAAAGAACTTTTTTGAAAGTTTGAAAAAAGTTAAAATAATCAAAGGCTGAAAACTGATATTTTGGATCATCTATCGGACCAGGTCGATTTCGGAACTAATTAACGAGTTAATTGTTTGGGGAGGTTTTAAAAAATGTTCCAAAATGGGGACGTCAGGCCGCAAGAGGTTATAGTGGATTTCAATTTTTGTTTTCATAAAAGTTACGTTGAAGCTAAAAATCACTAATTCATTTTAAAAAGTTGAATTTCATGAAAAAAATTAAAAATAAAAATAGCTTTAAAAATTTTAATTTAAGACTCTTAACTGCAAGTTTTTTCAACTAGGGGTGTTTAAAATCACACGAACTTCGATTGACACTCGATAAATAATTACTTTTAAAAGTAAATATATAACCTAAAAAGTAATGTCAATAACTTTAAAACTTCGCTGACAGCTACCCTTCGGGTATGGGCTATTTTCCAGAAATCCCTGACACCACCGAAAAGTACTGGGAACAAGTGTAACAAATTTGAAGTCCGCGCCTGTAGAGTGGTTTCAGAGAGATAAATCAATACCATCTAGATTAGAAGGCCGGCGAACTAAATGCTTGACGTCATATCAGTGGACCGATTCTGTGGTTTTGACCAATGATTATTCGTGACTAGATCTTGTATTTGAATAAATTGTTAAGATAAGATGAATCAAGATGCTACGTCATCTCAAGATACGACGTTATTGGTCAACAATTCGAAATTGGTCCACTAGTGTAACGTTGTGTGCTTCAGCCGACTAATCTAGGTGGTATTGGATAAATGGACAGATTGAAACAGGCGGAACCCATATTCAAAAGCCTTTTTCAGAATCGGCATCTTCCAAAACATGGAAAACGCAAAATCTCCTTTACGTATTTTCGACCTCATCGCAATGTTTTCATTTAACCGTATATTTCATAATGAGTAAATTTGTAACGATTTGATATTAATATCAACCAAGAAAATATAATAAATACAAAAAGAAAAAAAGTAAAGTGTAAATGATTACTTATGAGTTTTTTAGTTTAAACTTCAGATAAATAGTTTTGGCAGTAGAAAAAATCAGAAAATTTGAATTACATTTAAAAATTTGCAGATAAGACTATTCGGTAATATTTTCGGCATTGTCAAAATCATGAACTATCTGCACAATAAATTCTCGTTTATTTAAAGTAGAGTTAAAGAATGTTAAAACTGATGCACCTTGGTATTGGTAGCATGCCTGTATTCGATGTTTCGGTAAAGTCGAGTGCTTATATTTATCAATCCCAACTAGCATTAGTCGGCAATATACCTTAAAACTTCCAATATCTACTTAATTTTAGTTATCAAATTCACAAATTTATGTTTAATATCATATACCTGATTTTAACTAAAACTTTGCTTCGATAATTATAAATAATTCAAGTAGAAAATACGGCAAACATCTCTTCCTTGCAAGAAAAACTATTCCGAAATGGCTATTATACTCTTAAATATTTTATATATTTACTTAAACAATTCTAAATTGATACATTAATCAAATTAAAATTACTTTTTAAAAAATACAATGCAAATTACAACTATTAAAGGTTACTAAATTTCCTTAAAAAAATTTTTATTCACTTTTAATACCATTTTTTTAACGAAATTTGGAATGGAGTTCCAAATTAATAATGAATGAAATAGTATAAGTTGTTAATAGTAAGGAAACTTGCGGAGAAAACCGATAACATTCAAATGGGAGAAATCTGGTGGATGGAGAACGTCTGTACTAGAAATTTTTTTGTCGTTAAAAATATACTCGATAAAAATGACAAAGTAGTGAAAAAAATTAAATTAAAATTGTGCTGTAAAATAAATATTAAGTATAATTCTGAAAATGAATTAAGTTTTAATAATAGCTACTCTTATAAACCACTTCCACAAAATATATTTAACATGGATCACAAAGAGGGCTTACTTTTAGTAGTTCAGACATTTACACACGAAATTGGCTATTGCAATTTTGCGATTCATGTTTTAAGATTTAAAATTGTATTCTATGTCTGTTAATAGATTGTTTAAAAGCATTCTAGCATCAAAATTTAAAATTGCACATAAATTTGTTTTATTACAAAGCATTTAAATAATTTGGTTTTGGTACATGAAAATAAGTTGTAAATTGCCAACTAAGTTTTTTTCTTTCATTCAGTGATCCAGATTTTATTTTTGCAATCATTATATAATGAGGTTTTAATTTAATATAATATGAATGGCAACTGCATAAAGTTTATATTAATAAAACAGCATGGAATTTGGGCAAAGTTATAGCCACAATTATTACGGATTACTAAAATTCCTTTTAAAATTATTCATTCACTTTCAACTCAAATTTTTAAAAGAAATTTGTAATGGCGTTTCAAAGACTCGTTATAAGACTGTTTTGCTACAATTTGAAATATCCTATTTGTCTGTGTTATTTGTATAATGCTAAGAGGGTGGGTGACAGGGATATGGAACACAGTGGTTATAATGGCTTCCACTTTTTTTATAACTTCTAGATTAATCGGAAAAAAAAATTAAATATAAAACATGAAAATTAGGGTGGGCCGAAAAAAACTTTTTATTTTATTTCGGATCGCTATAGTGCGGAAAAGTTGCGATTGGTGAAGACATGAAAAATGCACTCATTTTTATTTTTTTATTACTTTATCTTCCGTTCGCGCAATGAAATCAAAGTTGGAAAAAATTGTCAAAAAACGAATTTTTTTATAATTTTTTTAAAGCTCGATAGATGTTTTTAGTTGCGTTCCTATTCATCAATTAACTACTAAAGTACATAATATCAATATATATGCACTTTTCATACATTTGTGTCAGATCTTCCGGCCACGCATCATAGTACAAAATGATGAAAATTCTTAGTTTTTGCAAAATTGACAGATCTGACACAAATGTATAATAAGTGCATATATATTGATTTTATGTACTTTTAGTAGTTAATTCATGATATAGGAACGCAACTAAAAACATCTATCAAGCATAAAAAATATTAAAAAAATTCGTTTTTTAACAATTTTTCCCAACTTTGATGGAATTGCGCGAACGGAAGATAAAGTAATAAAAAAATAATAATAAGTGCATTTTTCATGTCTTTACAAATGGCAACTTTTCCGCACTATAGCGATTCGAAATAAAATAAAAAGTTTTTTTCGGCCCACCCTAATGAAAATGTCTTTAAAACCTTCGATTTAAGAATTTTAATTTTTTCAGCAATCTCTTAAATATTTAATTCAAAAATTATATAAATAATGTTCGTTTGTCAATTCTAAGTTTTGGAAATTTTGAAGCAATTGCAAATTAGTTTTAAAAGTACATGGTCGCTTAGGGAGTTAATCTAGTTAAAACTTCATAAGTGTTTTTAGGTGTAGTAAATATTAAATTGTTCTTAAAATTGCAATGAATTTAAAATTAATTTAAAGGATATCCAAAATAGGGAACTATTTGCAAAATTAAGGAAAAAAGGACTCGTTTATTTAAAATACGGTTGAAGCTGAATCGGTGAGTGCAGAAACCACTTTACTTACAAATATGCGAAAAATCGATTTCAATGAGAAGCAGCTAAAAAAATGCAAGAGGCTACGTCTGAGTAGTTCCATCGATACACGACGTCTCTTCCTCGGCAAAGTGTATAGGTATCTGGCAGTGGTGGGGCATCAATCAATTAATTTGTCAATTACCTTTTTAATTGACTAAAAAAGTAATTGCAATTAAATTAATCACAAATTGAACTTTTTATGTTACCAATGGAATTACAATTAAATTAATTTGATTAACGTATGTCAATTGTAACTCACAATTTATTATTAATTGCAATTAACGCTTTTAGTTTTATGAAACAATTAAAACTAACAGAGTAAAGATTTAGGGAAATTTAGCTGTAGGTCTTAAACTTAAGACGAATAAAAAAGGGTTAATTGTTATTTTTAATTAAAATAAGCAAAACAATGGACAATTAATTGTTACTACTACAGTTAACAATTGTTAATTGTAATTCTTCCGCAAGTACAATTGATGAATTGTTAGTTGTTGTGGTGACATTTTTTAATTAATTGTAAATCTTTAATTGTTCTTGCTATTAAATTTTGACCAACACTAGTATCTGGAGACACCTGTACACCTTGGAGAGCATGCGACTGAAGTGGAATCTGCACTTAACTATTCAAGAATGCAGTGTTTGTGGGACTATCTTCTAGATAAATTGTCAAAATAAATAGAAATTAATAAAAAAAAATTGAAATAAATTTTTAATGAAAAGGTCAACCTTCAAGATGGCCCTAAAAGTTTTTAACTGTCTGTAAAAACAAGTTTGACTGCAGAAATAACAAGTCCTAATCAAATTTTAAATTTTCCTGAGCCAAATTTATGATGAAATTGGGTAATTTTTGCATGACAAAAACATATAAAGGCATGTTGCTACAAAGAAAAAATTCATATTTTTGAATATTTGAAGGAATTGGAATATTTTTTCTCTTCTGAAAATTGAAAATTTGCGAATGAAATGTTTTCTGCCCTCACCTATTCAATGGACAACTTGAAAAGGGGCGGAACGCGATTTGTTTATAAGGTTTTGAGACATTGTTTGACGTCACTGTAGGCGTGGCCGTTCCAGTTGTCCATTGATGCACCTAGGAATCGACCGTCATACCTGCATTCGATGTTTCCGTGCTACTGCGGTGAAGTCGAGTGCTATGGTTTTGGTTAATTACCAATCCTAAGGAGCTTTAGATGGTAATAAACATGTGTAAGCTATAGTGCGACGCTAATTCAAGAACTTCTACTCCTAGATAGAAGAACAAATAAATACTTGAGCTCTTTCTCGATTTAACACGTAATGGGCAAATCGAGCGGGATGGAAGTTGGGTTGTTTGTGCGAAAGCAGACAACGTTTGACGCAACTGTGGCGTCAATGTAAAGCCCATTTCACACCTGCACAGCTACTTGCAACTGCAACTCGCAACTTGTGGTAACCTGGATTTTCGGGCTTCCACAAAAAATTATTCATCTCAAAATTTGGCAAGTTTCATCTTTTTGAAAGCAAACTTTAATCAAACTATGGGCATTGTTTGCATCAAACAGAAATTTATGCTTCCGAACTTCCTTAAGTAGATCAATTTTCATCTTTGCCATCCATTTAATATCCATTTTTAATTGCGCAGATTTTTGCAAACGGGAAAAGTTGGCGTCCTAAAAAGTAAATAAACAACCAGTTGGCGAAGTCTAGTTCGCCACAATGCAGCCAAGGAAATCCTGAGTTCTGATTGGCTAAGGGTACATGCAACTGCGATTTTTTCGTGCTTGCAGGAAAAAATCTCACGAACTGAGTGCAACTTTTTAATGCACGGTGTCCTACGGGAGTTGCAAGTAGTTGTGACAAGGTGTGAAATGGGCTTAAGCGTGGTCCTTCCAGTTGTCCATTGTATTGTCCTGTTGTCCATACCTAAGTATTGGCTACCATTACCTGCATTCGATGTTTCCGTGCTACTGCGGTGAAGTCGAGTGCTATTGTTAATCATGGGTAATAAAACCATGAGTACTTGCACTCTTTCTAGATTTGGCTTTCTTTGGTGAATGCACCTAAGCATTGACAACCATGTTATTATGCCTATCCTAATTAGTTTTAGATGTTAATAAACGTGTGTAAGCTCTAGTGTGACGCTAATTCAAGAACTTCTACTCCTAGATAGTAGAACAAATGAGTACTTGAACTCCCTCTAGATTTAACACGTAATGGGAAAATCGATGGAAGTTGGGTTGTTTGTGGGAAAGCAGACAACGTTTGACGCAACTGTGACGTCAATGTAAGCGTGGTCCTTCCGGTTTTCCATTGATGCACCTAAGTATTGGCTACCTTTACCTGCATTCGATGTTTCCGTGCTACTGCGGTGAAGTCGAGTGCTATGGTTAATTGCCAATCCTAAGGAGCTTCAGATGGTAGTAAACGTGTGCAAGATCTAGTGCGACGTTAATTCAGCCAAACCTAAAGAGATCTTAGTGCAAAGTTAATTCAAGAACTTCGTCTACTCATGGATAATGAAACCATGAGTACTTGCACTCTTTCTAGATTTGGCTTTCTTTGGTTAATGCACCTAAGTATTGGCTACCATTACCTGCATTCGATGTTTCCGTGCTACTGCGGTCAAGTCGAGTGATTTGGTTTCCAATGTTAAGGAGCTTTAGTCTGCAATATGCGAGTGTAAGCTCTGGTGAGATGTTAATTCAGCCAAACTAAGAGTTTCTAGTGCGACCCTAATTCAAGAACTTCAACTCATAGGCAGTAAAAACCATGAGTTCTTGCACTCTTTCTAGAGGTGACACGTGATGAAGAACTAAGAATTTTGACTCCACGGCAACCATGATGAGTTGATGAGGTCTGCTCGAAGAGTTGTTTAAAATAAAAACAGTTCAAAATTGAGCTTTTCTTATCTACACAAAAAATCAACCTGATTTATGAATCTTTAACCCTTTCAAGGCAAGTGATGCCGTTTGGAATCATCATGTTTCTGATCATAATTTTAAAAAAATAATAGGGCTGACATCTATTGGGATTAATAAAAAATATTTTCTAATAGAAAAAAATTGATGAATAGAATGATGTACTTTTGATATCATAAATGGCCATAGACGATCAAAACAAAATTTCTAAAATGATTATGCCAAATTGTCTTTGGGACTGAAAGGGTTAATGTACTCGGTGTATATAGGACTAAAAATAAGATACAAGCCACAGGCTCCTATATAAAATCTGAAAAATTAGTACTGTTTCAATTTCAGTACTGTTTTATTCTAAGCTCTTTTAACTACTCGAGCTGACCTCAACAACATGGTGGTTGAAAGGTAAAAAGCCGACTCCTTTCAGTCGGTTCTTTACCCACCATGTTTCCTCTGTGCGAGAGCGCACGGTTTTTCTATAAATATGCTTCTACCCTATTTTAAATAGATCAGTCATGCTTCTATAGAAACGTATTGTTTTATTGTCTAAATTTCGTAGTTCAGATTTTTATGATAAGTGTTCGATATTTTTTTCCCATTTACGTGGTTATATTTCAACAACTCTATGGATATCGAAGAACTTTGGTGTGTGTTTGCATTAAATTATTATTTAAAAACTTGCATGGTAAAATTAAGCGCAATTAGATTTTTTAAATGCAGTTTTAGTCTATTCTGCAGAATTTTTTTAGATGGAAGCTGAAAGGAACATAGTTTAAAATACAGACTAAAATTTAGTTGGTGTAGGTTACATAATATTACAGATGGAGGAATTTAAAAACATTCTGTAACAGCAATCAGGATCTACCATAGGTGCATATATATTTTAACTTTAATAACAAATAAGTATGTTACAAGAATTGCACTAAAGGAGATGGTAAATTAGTCAAAAGTTCAAAATGGAATTTCCTGATAACTCCGTACAGCTTCTCAACTTTTGCCCAAATTCTATGCTGTGTTTTATTAATATAAATTTATGCAGTCGCCATTCAGATAATATTAAATTAAAACCTCATTATATAATGATTACAAAAATAAAGTCTGGTTTGCTGAATGAAAGAAAAAAACTTAGTTGGCAATTTACAACTTATTTTCACATACCAAAACAAAATTATCGAAATGCTTTGTAATGAAACAAATTTATGTGCAATTCTAAGTTTTGATGCTAGAATGCTTTTAGACAATCTATTAACGGACATAGAAGACAATTTTAATCTTAAAACATGAACTGCAAAATTGCAGTGGCCAATTTCGTGTTTCGTTTTCTCAACTATTAAAAGTAAGCCCTCTTTGTGATCCATCCTATATTATTTTGGGGGAGTGGTTTATAAGAGTAGCTATTATTAAAACTTAATTCTTAATGTTCAGAATCATAATTAATATTTATTTTGCAGTGCAATTTTAATTTTTATCTTCACTATTTTGTCAGTTTGATCGATTATATTTTTAAACGATAAAAAAAATTCTTGTGCAGACGTTCTCCATCCACTAGATTTCTCCCTTTCGAATGTTACCGATATTCCCTACAAGTTTTCTTACTTTTAATTACTTTGATTTTATTTATTAATTTTTATAAGGAAATAGAAGTATTGCTATGTGGTCAAATTCTAAATTTTGGAGATAAAAAATTGATTTTTTTTTAAAGTTTCTACTTACTTTGGTAAATGCTAATTCTAAGTATTGTTTTTTTAAGGTGTGCTTACACACTTGAACTTTATTTCCTAATATTTCATTTAAAAACCCAATTTTTTTATATTTGATATAATTCATAAGTGTATGAGGGTACATGTAAAAAATATTTGTAAAAAATTAACGTTATTAATCGGAATATATGCATTAATTAGCATGTTTTTTAAACACTCATTACTCAAAAACTAATTTAGAAATTAATTAACTTAATTTAAAACTTAATTAACTTAGACCTACAAAATTAACATAAAAATTAATCACCAATTCATTCAACAGGGCGTAAACCTCTAAGCAAGTTTGTGGCTCTTTTAGTTTTTGATTTATAATTTTTAATAATACACTCTTAAAACAAAAGAGTGAAATCCACTCCAGTTGGAGAAGTGCATTTTTGACACCATAAAGGCATGCATATTTATTCAGACTGAGTTAAAATCACTCGTTTGGAGTGATCCTGTCGGAGGTTTAACACACAAAGGATCCACTCCAAAAGGAGAAGTGCATTTTCCAGTCTGGAGGAGTGAAATCCACTCAGACTGAGTTAAATTAGGAGTGTTTGTTTTAAGAGTGTAAGCAGCATTAAAAAAATCCAATTTCTTAGGAAAAAAAACTTTGACATGCAATATAATATTAATTTAAAAAACCAAAACTTTTTTGAGGTTCACGCCCTTCCCCAACTTAATAAACAAATAAATAATTCGTGTGACAAAATGATAGCTTAAACAATTATAACTAAAGTTAAAATTGAGTAACTAATGAAAAAATAAAGTTTTGAGAAAACTGAAGAGTACACGGGAAGAACCACTTGATTTGTGGGAGTCTTCCCGCAAATGTGCCTGTTTGGTCGACATTGGCTTACAGGAAAACTGTTTTTCTTTTGGTTCTTCATTCGCGGTACAAACGTGTAAGGATCTCTGGCGTGAATCAGGGTTGCCGCGAAAGAAAAAACAAAACGAGCAACCGGGTTTTTTTACACCAGTTCAGGCGATTTCTCGGTATCATCGCCAAAGAGGCCTATTGACGAAAGCCTTCTACGGAATCAAGCGGTTTTTCCCCTGCACTCTTCAATTGAGTTTAACTGTTATAAAACTAACTTTCACAGTTTGGAAGATTAGAAAAACCTAACTTTTAATAACAGTGGAGTACCAGTACTAACTTTACATTCAAAAGAGGAAGAATTGGAGATTCTAATAGACTTAAAAGAGCACAAAAAATACCCAATTGGATCATTTTTGGCTTTTCTAGCGTGTATGTATACCTCAACATTGGTCTGTCTGACTGAAACCACTCTACAGCTTGAACTAAAAAATAGCTAGACTTCAAATTTGATACACGAGTTAATAGTTTCTGTCGGATGTACAACTGTTTTTAAAATTACTCATGCGCAAAAGGTAGCTGCAATAGAACTTGTAGGTTTTAAAACTATTACAATTCCCCTGTAGGGTATTTACTTATCTTTTGAATGTATTGATTTATTGAGTGGTGATTGAGGGGCTGGGAAGCCCAGTCGGTTAGGCACTCGCCTAGCATGCGGGAGGTCCCAGGTTCGGGTCCGGGCATCTCCAAAATAACTGCCGACCTATTAACGGCCCGTGCAGCCAAAATTGTCCGACGAATAATACCCCGTGTAAGTGAGTGCACGTAAGTGAGTATCCTTCAAAGTCCTAACGCTGCGTACTATGTCGCCCTTAGCGGTTGAGTCGGGTGCCTATTCAGGTGTCGGCTCGTCACTTGACTGGGGCTCTAAAATACGACGCTCGTCGCCAATAGCCCTCGTGTAGCTCTAGTGCGACGAGTATTCACACTAACCTAACGAGTGGTGATTGAAAGTCGTGTAGCGTTAGTTAAACACCCATAGTTTTAGTTTTCTTGTCAACACAGTATAAAAAGATTTCGGAAAATAAAATATATTCTTGTCATGCAAGCCGTTATTAAGCATCTCGATACCCAGTTACATTTTATGTAAATCAGTAGTTCATTGATAGGAAATGAACCGTTCGTATTTCCCCCTTAATTCATGTAGTTAAACAATATTTACATAAAGAAAAACTGGGACCTGAAACCTGGTTTCCATCTAAATGGATGTTTAATTTTACTTTCGTGTCGAACCGAATTTATTTTAAACTTTAATGGTTCCATAGAAAAGGATTTTAAAATTACTTTTTAGCCTTTTATTAGTTATCAGTCTTTTATAGAAAATAGCTACTACGAGGGTCAAGCACGATTTCGAAGTGCTTGCAAAAAAATAAGCTGTTTAAAGTAAATTTTAAAGGCATTTTGCATGAAGGAATATTATAACAGACAATTAATCATAAAAAAATTAGTTCTTAATGAGCCCTAAAAGCCATTAAATTGATGTGCCCTTCAGCAAATTTTCAACGTTAGTTATTTAAAACATATATTACAGTTGCTTTTAAAATAAACTTTTAACTATTTATTTTAACAATATTTATGTAAGGAATGCATGCGCACGTTTTTGTTGGGGTCCCAAGAGGTGGAAAACGTTATGATCTAAAACCTCTTGATGGTTGCATTTGAATATTCATGGATGAGAACAGCGGTTTGTCCCATGAATACCAATGAAAGTAAGACCATTTCGAGATTTTCGAAGACAGAGTTCGCCGCTTAATTTATCTTTATCGAATGTTTGTTCGTAGCTTTGATTCGATTCTGACCCTGGGCCATTTAAAAGTGCATAGGGGAAAAGGGAAATTCGCTAAATATAGGACGAGTGCATTTAATGGTTAGGAGCTAATTTGTAAGAAAGGAAATTTGTAAGATCATTCTCTCTTAGCCGGCGTTACCGTAGTTATAAAAATGTAGAGGAAACTCAATGATTTTCGTACAATATTTTGATAAACAACAGATCAATTAACCCTCTAATGCATATTGTTACCGTTTTTGGTAACAAGTAACATATTCCACTTTATTCTATTAAATTAGAGCTCCTCCTAAACAAATCTGTGTTTTTTTTCATCTGTTACATTTCATTTTAAAGTTTTAGTTACTAATAATCCTCATAGATGACATTAGTAAAAGTGTATTCAAAATTAAAGAGTGAGGTTATTAACTTTTGTGAAATGACTTTTTTTGGCAATATTCAAAGATTAATAATATTAGTACTAAATACTAATTAATTTGTTTTGAAAAATTAATCATAGTTAAAAAGGGTTATTTTGAAATATTTGTAGTAGTTTTCTAGTCATTATTATCAAAATTGGAATTTTGCAGTTTTTTGTCATATAGAAAAAAATTTAAAAAATTGAAATTATTTAAATTCTAATGCAGTTAAATTTTTTTTAGTATTTTTCCCATAATGTGTGAGTATTAAAAAATACATACATATATTTTTGGATGAAAATAAAAATTCATGCATTAGAGGGTTAATTTGTCCTTCATGACAAATGACATGCGGTATTTTTAACAACCGCACTCCCGCACACTCATTTATCAATTATTTAAAGGTAAGCATCATTTTTTTTTTCTAGTCTCAATTGAGGGCAGATTTACTACTAACTCTTAATTAATAATTTGAAAATAATATATTTTTGTGCACTTTGTCCTGTTTACAGAGGGGCTGGGGAGCCCAGTCGGTTAGGCACTCGCCTAGCATGCGAAAGGTCCCATTGTTCGGGTCCGGCCATTGTGTACGATGTCGCCCTTAACGGTTGCGTTGGGTGAATATTCAGTTGTCGGCTCGTCACTTGACTGTGGTTCTAAAATACGGACGCCCGTCGCCAATAGCCCTCGGGTAGCTCTAGTGCGACGATAATTCAAATCAAATCAAACCTAACCTATTTACAGAGAAAAACTCTGTTGATGCTGAATCGTATGTCCTCACTGGCGACTACAACTCAAAGTGCATTTCGATTATATAAACCTCACGCGATCGAACTGATCTATCGGACTGTGCTATCTCGTCTCGCATGCAGTTCATTTAAAGTTGCCATCTTCTGGTGAAAAACAGTATATTTCCTATGAGCAGCATCCCAAACACCTTTCTTACTCGCACTCTAACGGGTGTAACTCTTTTTTAGACCTAGTTTTGAATACCATTACACACTATCCCTTCCAACTGATAACTACATATATTTCAACAGTGCGACCGATCGATTTCAAATTTGCTTCAACTGCTAAATATTTAAATATCGATTATTTTTGAATTCTTAAATTATCGATTAAGATTTCAGATGTACGCCACTGTTCCTAGTACAAAGTAAATATGCAGTTTATGAAATGATTTGAATTATCTCCTAACCTCAAATGAGGACGGTATAGGGTAACTATATCACACCGTGCATCGAATAGGGGCATATATCCACCATGGTTATTGAATAGAAAATGTGGCATTATTAATCTCAGATATTTTCAGAGTAAGGGTTCGTGTAATTATAGATTTCTGACAGTCCGGGAATAGGTTAACTATATTATTTAGAATATATTAGCATCATTCGAAAAGCATTAGGTGTTCCCTACCATTTGAAAGCTATTATTACCAAATCATTAATGAAAACCATTAATAGAATGGTTTCGTAATCTTGTTGGCAATAGGTAATGTTTTTTTAGCTTACTGTTGAATCATAGTATTTTACTAAGTAACCAATCTTGGGAGTATATGTATTAAGCGTTTTGGGTTGTGATAATTCTATTGGGTTGGTGGCTTATGTTGGCCAAAGAAAAGCTGCAGATTAAGTCCTTAAGATTTGGTTGCGGACCAGCTCAGTTGCCTTCATCGTCAGTTGACATTGGTTTTGAATCGTGAGGCCGCTCTAGTGCGACGGTAATGTAAATCAAAAACCAATCTGTCAATAGTTGTCTTACCTCAATAACTTAACACTTTAAAGACGGGCGTCGACTGACCCAATAGACTAAGACCACTCTAAGTTTGAAACTCTCATTGGAGAATTTCTACATTGAAATTGACATCTTGATCTGCAGCCACTTTTAGGCGCTTTAACAGAGCCAATTACACCTCGTAATTTAGAACCCTTATCAAGTGACCATAGGGATCTATGTATTTTTGACGACAACTTATGTTCGACCTTATTTTTGAATAGGTATAGCTACTCATTGACTTTTATATCCCTCGTAGGCCAATCCTCAAGATATTTGACCTTGTGCTTCTTTTTTCTCCATTAAGGGGTCACAGGAGTCTTAAAAATGTGCAAAGAAGATTCTACATAGCATAGTTTGATCTCTCTTGTAATTTTTTAACTACTCAATAAATGAGTATAATTTTTTTATATGTAATTCTACAAGATTTATTTATTATAAAACATGTTTTAAAATTTATGAAACTTTATCCAAAACTAAAATAAATGATATTAAACATGAAGGTACTTGAACACACTGTGATTAGGCTTGCGCGGCAAATTGTGAGGTCAAAATTGAAAAAATGACCAAGAAAATGACTTTATATTGTACAAATATGTACAGACTAGGACTTATACCTAAATTCTCAGCTCAATTTTAATTAGAAATTATTTTAAAGAACTTTTTTTCTAAAAAAATTATTAAAAAATTAAAAATTTTGATTTTAAATTTTTAAAAAAATAATTTCTAATTGAAATTGAGCTGAGAATTTAGGTATAAGTCCTAGTCTGTACATATTTGTACAATATAAAGTCATTTTCTTGGTCATTTTTTTTTTTTTTTTTCAATTTTGACCTCACAATTTGCCGCGCAAGCCTAATCACAGTGTGTTCAAGTACCTTCATGTTTAATATCCCCCCCCCAAATTTATTTTAGTTTTGGCTAAAGTTTCATAAATTTTAAAACTTGTTTTATAATAAATAAATCTTGTAGAATTTCATATAAAAAAAATTATACTTATACATTCAGTAGTTCAAAAATGACATGAAAGATCAAACTTTGCTTTTTTTATTTTTGTAGTATCTTCTTTGCACATTTTTAAGACTCCTTAGACCCCTTAAGGGGTCCATAGGAGTCTTAAAAATGTGCAAAGAAGGTACTACAAAACATAGTTTGATTCTTTCATGTCATTTTTTAACTACTGAATGGTATAAGTATATTTTTTTTTGTATTGTAATAATTCTACAAGATTTATTTTATTATAAAAACCAAGTTTTAAAATTTATTGGATATACTTTAAGCAAAAACTCTAAAATAAAATGATATTAAACATGAAGGTACTTGAACACAAAACAACCAAACCACAGACTGTGAATTAGGCTTGCGCGCGCGGGCAAATTAGTGAGGTCAAAATTGAAAAAATGACCAGAAAATGACTTTATAATTGTACAAATATGTACAAACAAAGGACTTATACCTAAAATTCTCAGCTCAATTTCAATTAGAAATTATTTTTAAAAAAATTTAAAATCACAATTTTTAAAATTTTTATTAATTTTTTTAGAAAAAAAGTTCTTAAAATAATTTCTAATTAAAATTGAACTGAGAATTTAGGTATAACGTCCTAGTTTGTACATATTTTCTACAATCTATAAAGTCATTTTCTTGGCCATTTTTTTGAATTTTGACCTCACAATTTGCCCGCGCAAGCCTAATCACAGTGTGTTCAAGTACCTTCATGTTTTAATATCATTTATTTTAGTTTTTGGCTAAAGTTTCATAAATTTTTAAAACTTGTTGTATAATATATAAATCTTGTAGAATTACATATAAAAAATTATTTATCTCCATTTAATTGAGTAGTTAAAAAATTACAAGAGATGATCAAACTATGCTATGTAGTATCTTCTTTGCACATTTTTAAGACTCCTGTGACCCCTTAATAAACGTACAGACTGACTACGCTTGTCATTTTAGCATCGGTCTCTCTCCAAAGGTCCACAAGTGATTCGATTGAATAACTCGTCAAAATATTCTTCCAAATGTAAAAAAAACTTTAGATTTAGGGTTATCGAAGGTTTTTCCACAAATCAAAGTAAATTAAAATTGGGTGTTGCTATTGAAAATTTTAAATTCTAACATTTTTGAATATTAAGACGGCCCCTTATGCAATTATTGTGTCAATGCAATAACTCACAACATGTTTATTTTTTCACATTGGTCAAAAAGGTCCGAGGTAAAATGCAGACTAACGGTTTGAAATAATCACTAGTTTGGGTAACTTTTTTTCCACAGCTGTACATTCCGAAGAAACAGTAGCCTTACAATCGGAAAGTAAAATTTTATGGCCATCAACAAATCATATCTTTACTAGTGTTTTTTCAGTTTCCTTTCCGACACGTTAGAAGA